>CAWUFW010012445.1:0-542262 GCA_963921515.1 Calotriton arnoldi
AACAAAGCGATACCAAAGGGGATGATGGACGGAGCGTTAGAGCAAATCAAAACACTCACCCCCAGTCAACTGATCTGGGTTTAATCCATCATCATTCTTTAGCTCACTCCACCACCCCAGTTCAGACATGGCCATATGCAAATCAGTCTGACCCTGTGCCTCATGGGAACAGTCCAGCCCGAACTGCCAAGCCATGCCTTCCCTGGACCGGAAACAAGCATCCTGGGACCGGTTTCGGGTTCAAAACCCTCATCAGCCAGGCTATCTTGAATCCAGTGGCAAAGTGAGCAAGGGACCCACGTCTGGGCATACCCTGCCAACTTAGGGCGAACAAAGCGATACCAAAGGGGATGATGGACGGAGCGTTAGAGCAAATCAAACACTCACCCCCAGTCAACTGATCTGGGTTTAATCCATCATCATTCTTTAGCTCACTCCACCACCCCAGTTCAGACATGGCCATATGCAAATCAGTCTGACCCTGTGCCTCATGGGAACAGTCCAGCCCGAACTGCCAAGCCATGCCTTCCCTGGACCGGAAACAAGCATCCTGGGACCGGTTTCGGGTTCAAAACCCTCATCAGCCAGGCTATCTTGAATCCAGTGGCAAAGTGAGCAAGGGACCCACGTCTGGGCATACCCTGCCAACTTAGGGCGAACAAAGCGATACCAAAGGGGATGATGGACGGAGCGTTAGAGCAAATCAAAACACTCACCCCCAGTCAACTGATCTGGGTTTAATCCATCATCATTCTTTAGCTCACTCCACCACCCCAGTACAGACATGGCCATATGCAAATCAGTCTGACCCTGTGCCTCATGGGAACAGTCCATCCCGAACTGCCAAGCCATGCCTTCCCTGGACCGGAAACAAGCATCCTGGGACCGGTTTCGGGTTCAAAACCCTCATCAGCCAGGCTATCTTGAATCCAGTGGCAAAGTGAGCAAGGGACCCACGTCTGGGCATACCCTGCCAACTTAGGGCGAACAAAGCGATACCAAAGGGGATGATGGACGGAGCGTTAGAGCAAATCAAACACTCACCCCCAGTCAACTGATCTGGGTTTAATCCATCATCATTCTTTAGCTCACTCCACCACCCCAGTTCAGACATGGCCATATGCAAATCAGTCTGACCCTGTGCCTCATGGGAACAGTCCAGCCCGAACTGCCAAGCCATGCCTTCCCTGGACCGGAAACAAGCATCCTGGGACCGGTTTCGGGTTCAAAACCCTCATCAGCCAGGCTATCTTGAATCCAGTGGCAAAGTGAGCAAGGGACCCACGTCTGGGCATACCCTGCCAACTTAAGGCGAACAAAGCGATACCAAAGGGGATGATGGATGGAGCGTTAGAGCAAATCAAACACTCACCCCCAGTCAACTGATCTGGGTTTAATCCATCATCATTCTTTAGCTCACTCCACCACCCCAGTTCAGACATGGCCATATGCAAATCAGTCTGACCCTGTGCCTCATGGGAACAGTCCAGCCCGAACTGCCAAGCCATGCCTTCCCTGGACCGGAAACAAGCATCCTGGGACCGGTTTCGGGTTCAAAACCCTCATCAGCCAGGCTATCTTGAATCCAGTGGCAAAGTGAGCAAGGGACCCACGTCTGGGCATACCCTGCCAACTTAGGGCGAACAAAGCGATACCAAAGGGGATGATGGACGGAGCGTTAGAGCAAATCAAACACTCACCCCCAGTCAACTGATCTGGGTTTAATCCATCATCATTCTTTAGCTCACTCCACCACCCCAGTTCAGACATGGCCATATGCAAATCAGTCTGACCCTGTGCCTCATGGGAACAGTCCAGCCCGAACTGCCAAGCCATGCCTTCCCTGGACCGGAAACAAGCATCCTGGGACCGGTTTCGGGTTCAAAACCCTCATCAGCCAGGCTATCTTGAATCCAGTGGCAAAGTGAGCAAGGGACCCACGTCTGGGCATACCCTGCCAACTTAGGGCGAACAAAGCGATACCAAAGGGGATGATGGATGGAGCGTTAGAGCAAATCAAACACTCACCCCCAGTCAACTGATCTGGGTTTAATCCATCATCATTCTTTAGCTCACTCCACCACCCCAGTTCAGACATGGCCATATGCAAATCAGTCTGACCCTGTGCCTCATGGGAACAGTCCAGCCCGAACTGCCAAGCCATGCCTTCCCTGGACCGGAAACAAGCATCCTGGGACCAGTTTCGGGTTCAAAACCCTCATCAGCCAGGCTATCTTGAATCCAGTGGCAAAGTGAGCAAGGGACCCACGTCTGGGCATACCCTGCCAACTTAGGGCGAACAAAGCGATACCAAAGGGGATGATGGACGGAGCGTTAGAGCAAATCAAACACTCACCCCCAGTCAACTGATCTGGGTTTAATCCATCATCATTCTTTAGCTCACTCCACCACCCCAGTTCAGACATGGCCATATGCAAATCAGTCTGACCCTGTGCCTCATGGGAACAGTCCAGCCCGAACTGCCAAGCCATGCCTTCCCTGGACCGGAAACAAGCATCCTGGGACCGGTTTCGGGTTCAAAACCCTCATCAGCCAGGCTATCTTGAATCCAGTGGCAAAGTGAGCAAGGGACCCACGTCTGGGCATACCCTGCCAACTTAGGGCGAACAAAGCGATACCAAAGGGGATGATGGATGGAGCGTTAGAGCAAATCAAACACTCACCCCCAGTCAACTGATCTGGGTTTAATCCATCATCATTCTTTAGCTCACTCCACCACCCCAGTTCAGACATGGCCATATCCAAATCAGTCTGACCCTGTGCCTCATGGGAACAGTCCAGCCCGAACTGCCAAGCCATGCCTTCCCTGGACCGGAAACAAGCATCCTGGGACCGGTTTCGGGTTCAAAACCCTCATCAGCCAGGCTATCTTGAATACAGTGGCAAAGTGAGCAAGGGACCCACGTCTGGGCATACCCTGCCAACTTAGGGCGAACAAAGCGATACCAAAGGGGATGATGGACGGAGCGTTAGAGCAAATCAAACACTCAACCCCAGTCAACTGATCTGGGTTTAATTCATCATCATTCTTTTTTTTTTTTTTTTTTTTTTTAATGTTTTTATTCATTTTTCAAAACAATACAATAGTCTTGAACTGCTGAAGGTAATATAATCATTGTGTCTTACAAAAACAAGACATTCAACCCACCCCACCCACCCTTCCACCCCCAAATCTGGCTTCGACTAACAATTGTTTGCAGATCATTCAGCAAATCATCTATGTGAGGACAGCAATACGTCTCGTATGCATTAATTGTAAAATGTTAGCATGCGGCATACCATTGGCTATATTGTCTTCCATATAGGATCCATAGTACCCCATACCACACACAGTTTCATTTTATACATTCTTATTCATATAGATCTTTTGCCACAAATTCCTCCATTATTGTATTCCAATCAAGTGATATTGGTATCTTTCTCAGTCCCTTCTGTTCCTCCCTGTGTAGTTCCGCTCCTTCAGCCTTCCCCCAGCGTACCACTTCATTATACCAGTCTAGTGCTTTGGGGGGTCTGGCCGCTTTCCATCTCATGGTTATATTCTGTATCGCCAATATCATTGCCAAGTGCACGAACCTACGCGTGGGGGTTCCCTTCTTACTCTTGGGACCGAGACCTAGTACACAACTGTCCAATGATCTGATATTCCTTGTCGGTACCACGCTGTTCACTAGGTCCTGGACCGTCGACCAATATGTCAGTAGCCTGGGGCAGTCCCATAACATGTGCAGTAAACCCGCACATGGAGAGCAGCAACGGGGACAATCACCTGACGCCTCCGGGAACATTTTGCTAAGTCTGCGTGGGGTTAAATATGCGCGATGTACTATCATTAGTTGGATAAACTTAAACTTTGGATTTCTGGTGACCTTACCCGCATGTTCTAATACTGCTCCCCATTCTCTATCCGTGAGTATGCGTCCAATATCTGCGTTCCATCTATCCCTGATCGAGTGCAATGACACAGAGGTATGCGTGCGTATTCCCCTGTATAACCATTTCGTCAAGTGATCTCCCTCTCCCATCAGATATTGCATGTGCGCCAGTGCATGGGTCTGCGGTTCGTCCCCCCCATGTGTCCACAGTGTTGTAATATATCGTGAAACTTGGGCATGCAATAGAAACAGTCTGTCTGGTACCCCCGTTTCTCTCACAAAGGCTTCATGGCACATCAATGCACCATCAGCGAAGAGATCCCCTACCGTGGAAACTCCTCCTTCTTTCCTGCTTCCTATGTGTCGGAGCGTCACTCTACCCGATGACAGTGGAAGGCCCAATAAGGGTATATTTGGTGCGTAAGGTGCGGGGACCTTGGTATACCGCACTGCCCTTTTCCAGTAGTTAAGGGCCGTGCGGAGCAGTGGAGACGCTGTCGGTGGAATTTTGCTACCCGGTAGCAACAGTACATGCAGTTCCCCTTTTTCCCATGCTAATTTAGTCATAGATATTTCTCTCAGGTTGCGGCCTTTTATCCAATAAGCTAGCCATTGAAGTTGTCCTGCATAGCAGTAGGCTCTCATGTCAGGGACGCCCATTCCCCCTTGTTTCAGTAGCTAATTGCAATTTGGGAAGTCCTATACGTCTACGTCCGGAACCCCAAATTAATTCAATTATTAAGGTGTCCAGCAGTTTGAATGTAGACATTGGCACCAGGATAGGCAAATTAACAAAATAATATAGCAGTCGCGGAAGCACCACCATTTTTGTAATGGCTATCCGCCCAGCCACCGATATAGGTAGGGAGGTCCAAAACGTAATCTGCTTCCGGAGTGATGCTATGGATCGGGTTAAGTTCCCATCCAAAATATCTTCCACGTCTCTATATATTTGGATGCCTAAATATTTAAAGGTAACTGGCGCGGTTTGGAACTCTAATTGACCAAATTGGATCGGCGCAGTCCAAGTGACGTCGTTAAAGAAAAAGGCGTAGGATTTGTTCTCATTTATCGTGAGACCAGAAAGTTTCTGGAACCTTGAAAAAAGTTCGGGCAGGGGATCGTGGTTCTCCCCTAAATTATTAAGAAACAAAATAATGTCATCAGCATACGCCGAGACCACATGCCTCTCCCCATTTATAGTGATCCCTTTGTGTCCTGCCTTCATCCGTATTGTGTGCAATAGAGGTTCCAGCGCTAATATGAACAATAGTGGAGAGAGCGGACATCCCTGCCTGGTGCCTCTTTTCACTTGATATTGGTTGGAAATATGGAGTCCCGTGCGGGCCCGTGCTGTGGGGTTCGTATATAGCAGTCTTACCCATTTTATGTATACCGGGGGGATCCCAAATTTAGTCAGGGCAGCCAGCATATAGTCCCAGTGCAGCGAATCAAACGCTTGCCGCAAATCCAGGGATATGCAGCCTCGCGGTTCAATATCCGTGGGCACCTGTGTCATCACCATATGGAGCCTCCGAATATTGAATGCCGTACTCCTGGTTGGTACAAAACCACACTGATCCGTATGTATTAAGGCAGGGGTATATTGCAGTAGTCTGTTTGCCAGTACCTTACTGAGGATTTTGTAGTCCGTGTTAAGGAGCGACAATGGTCTATAGCTCGCTATATCTCTGCTGTCCCGCCCAGGTTTTAGCAGGGAAATCACTGTCGCCTGCACCATTGTGTCAGGGAGGAAACCATCCTCTACTGCTGCACTGTATACTTCTAGTAGGCGAGGAATCAGCAATTCAGAATACGCCGCATAGAATTCAATTGGCAGGCCGTCAGTGCCGGGTGATTTATTGCGGGGAAGGGCCTTTATCGCTATCTTAAGTTCCATCTGCGTGATCGGAGCCTTTAAATCTGCCGCCTGCTCTGCGTTTAGCGTGGGAATTTGCAGCCCCTCAAAAAATCCTCATATTCCATATCCTCTACTCTATCCGGGGATGCATACAATTGTTCATAGTATTGTCTAAAGGCAATGTTAATTTCCATCTGTGTGCGTTTCACCTCCCCTCGGGGTGTCAATTTCGAGAACGGGTGTCATAGGTGGTGTATTTTTAATAATTTTGGCTAACAAGGGGCCTGCCCTATCCGCATTCACATGCTGTGATTGCGTGTACCGTCTATAGTCTAGAACTCTAAGGTCTTCTAATAATTCTGCATGCGTCATATATAGTTCCTGTAGTTCTAGTTTGCTTGTTGTATTAGTAACCGCGTCCTGCTCCAGTCTGCCCATTCTGGCCTCTACATCCATAAGCTTGTCTAGAAGTGTCGCACGTACTCCCACTTTTGTACTAATCGCCACCCCCCTGTATCACTGTTTTAAACGCGCCCCATTCTATCTGCCGGGAGCTCGCTGTGTTCCTGTTTTCCGCAAAGTATTGGGTTGTAGCCACTTCAAGAGCAGTACGAAACACAGAATCTTCCAGCAGCGCTGGATATAGTCTCCAGGTTGGGATTGGCGACGGCACCTTTCCCCAGTGTAATGTAGCCTCAACTGGGTTATGGTCAGAATACGTTTTGCTCAGATGTGTAGTGTCTTTAATAGTACCCAGTAGGCGCTGTGAACAGAATATCCGATCTATACGGGTATGCAGACTGTGTGGTGCGGAAAAAAGGAATACTCCCTATCTGTAGGGTGTTTCTCCCTCCAGACATCTCCCAATTCCCACCCTTTTGCCCATATCTGCAGTGCCTCTGTTTGCTTCCTACATCCCGCCTCTTTCAGGGGGGGGTGGGATCTGTCCATCTCCAGGTCCAGCACTGAATTAAAATCACCTCCTAGTATCCATGGATATCCCTCCCAGCCCACCAGTGCTGTGCTAAGAACCTCCAGGAAACCATCTTGGTCCGTGTTCGGGGCATATACACTTCCCAGTACTACACGTTCCCCATCCAACAGGCCATACAGCAGCACATATCTCCCATTCGCATCCGTCCTCTGTTCTAGCAGTTTGAAGGGGGTACCGTTCCTGAGCCACACCGCCGCCCCCCTGGCAAATGTTGAGAAGGAGGTAGAGTACAGCTGTCCTCTCCATTTCTTGAGGAGCTTAGCCGTTTCCGCATGTATTAAATGCGTTTCCTGGAGAAAAACTATGTGTGCTTTCCTACGATTTAATTGAGCCAAAACTCTATGCCGTTTGTGTATGGATCCCATCCCTCTTACGTTCCAGGATATGTATGTATAACTATTGGGCCGTGCCATCATGTCTCCGATTATGCAGTCGAACCAGCCTATAGGTCCCAACATGCTGTGCATATCTCACATTCCATAGTGCCGAGCCAGTAGATTCCCTTAAACACCCCAATACTAGGTTCCCCTCAAACAACAAAGGAGAACCAAACCAACAAAACAAACTCAAAAATAATTCCATAGTTACATAACTCAATGCAGTTGCCCCAGGGGTAGCGGTAACCGTACCGAGCGTAGCTTCTTTCATGTTACACACCTATTTGGGGACCCAGGAGCCCCCATCAACACCCTATTTTGCAAGTATTAAGCATTGTTATAGATCCCATTGATCAGCCCACCCCGTTCCGTTACACAGGGAGCACATAAGGATCACATACAGCCCAGGTCAAACACAGATCTAGGTATACTCATCCGGCACTGCAGTCCAGCAGCGGAGGCAACAGTTTGTATCATCCTATATACTCATCAACAGTTTGCGGAGTGACCAGAGGAAACAGGGCCACGCTGGATCCCGACTCCGACTGCGCCTCCATCTCTACCGATGAGTGTCCAGTGTTCGCCGCCGACCTTGCATCATGCACAGCCAGTGCCGCAGCAGTCAGGACCGCATCCGTTTGACTGTCCAGTATCTGTTCTTGGGAAGGATGTCTGCTTGCTCCTCTGGCAGGGTGCCTCTGTCTTTCACATCTGTCCTTTTTCACCCTCTGCGTTTTCGGTTGCTGTCCGTGAGTAGATTGCAGGAGTGCCGAGATCCCGGCGGTGACAGTGTAATCTCCATCCAGTCCGCAGCGTCTTCCGGATTTTCAAAGAACAGGGCTTTTTGTTCATAGAGAACCTTAAGGCGAGCTGGGAACAGTAAGGCATACTTTAGGTGATGCAATCGAAGTTTCCTTTTGACGTCCAGGAAAGTAGCCCTCGATCTTTGTACTGCTAGTGTAAAATCCGGGTAAAAGGAGATCGTTTTGTTTTCGAACGTTATCGGAGCCCGTTCCCTTGCCAGACGCAAAATTGTGTCTCTGTCTTTATAGTTCAGAATCCGTGCTATTATAGGTCTGGGAGGCGCACCCGGTCGAGGGGGTCGGGACGGCACCCTGTGGGCGCATTCCACACTGAAATGGTCAGTGAGACCCATTGTAGCCACCTGTTCCCGCAGCCACTGCTCGATGAATTGGGTTGGGTGGGTCCCTTCGCTTTTTCCGGCAGACCTAAAATGCGCACATTGTTGCGTCTGGAGCGGCCCTCTGCATCATCCACCCTATCTTGCAAGCTTTTCAGCTGGTGCTGTAGTTGCTCTAGTTGGGAGGAGTGTGCCGTCTGTTGCGGTATTAGGTCGTCTAGCGCCAGTCTGTTATTTTTAACTTTGTCCGCCAGTTTTGTGTGGTCGGCTTTCAACAGAGTAAAACTGGTCGTGAGCGTGTCGATTTGGGTTTCCATCACTGCCCTGGAGTCTCGTATTTCGCGCAGTATTAAGTCCAGCTTCCCATCTGTACTATTGGATGCAGTGGGTGGGATCGCTTCCATATCTGGACTACCCAGTTGAGTGTCTGGCGTAGTTCCCGAGGGACCGTCTTGCGGCTGGGGGTCCGTCTGTTTAGCCCTCGGTCGCCCCATTTCCCACCAGGATTTGTAGGTGGTGGATAGCTAGGGTTGTGTCACCAGGCGCCCCCTGTAGCGTCGCTGCAGCCAGCCCCGCAATGCCACCAGGCACCGGCTAACAACAGGGCAGTACTGTTCTCACCTCAATTCTCCCTGTGCAGGGCGCCCCACCAGTCTGGAGATCCAGTCCATGCACATCCAGTATGAACAGGTTCCTGGCCCCACCGCGGTTCCAATCAGCAGCTTCCCTCACGGCTATGCGTCCCGGGCACACCAACCAGACCAGGTGTAATGTCTCGGGCCTCGGCACACGGACAGTCACCAGCTCGCCCCCGTCATTATAGTGCCCTCTGGACCGCTCTCATGGCCCTGTATTCGTCGCGGCCGATCTTGGTCCCTTCCACTGAGCCAGTGCCACACACAACACCGTAAGGCAAATGTTCACGAAGTGGTATTAGGCGCCGGTATCTTAATGTAGGCAGGGCACTCCACCTCTGACCAACGTCCGAATGCAGCCCGCTTCACCAGGCCAGACGGCTCTCACTGAACCCCCCCAACGCCCACTGAGCACCTCGCGCCCACAGTGGATCCCGGTCCAGGGCGGTCCAAATGTCGGTCTCCGTTATTCCTTTCCGGGCTTGTAGGTCGATGTCAAGGACCCCGTGTGGCGGTCCGGCAGCCAGGGCAGGGGTCACTCTACCTCCTAGCAGCAATCAGCGGATGCAGAGCCCCGCCTCGCCGCCGCCATCTTGGTTCCCGTCCGGGTCTCGAGCAGGGCCGCTATTGCTCACCGCAGTATCTGCCCCGGTAGTCTGCCCTCCATGGTCGCGCTGTTAAGAGGGGAGGGGTAATCGGGAACTTCCACGGTGCAGACAATCGCCGCTCCGGCACGCCGGTTGCTGGGTTTTAGTTCCGTAGCCGCAGCCGGGTCCACCCCTTTCCGCAGCGTCAGCCCGGCCAGAGACACGGCCGGTACCAATCGGGTGAAAAACAGTCTGCAATCCGTTCCGCTCCCTGTCTCAGTGGGCTCCACCGTCTCCGGTCTCTGCTATGCCCCACAGGGAGCGCCGGGGTGCCTGTATCTGTCGAGTAAATGCCTCCGTGTCAGGGTGTATCGCGGAGCCCCTTTAGGTTGCTGCCGCCATGCTCGGCGGTTGGCCACGCCCCCCATCCATCATCATTCTTTAGCTCACTCCACCACCCCAGTTCAGACATGGCCATATGCAAATCAGTCTGACCCTGTGCCTCATGGGAACAGTCCAGCCCGAACTGCCAAGCCATGCCTTCCCTGGACAAGAAACAAGCATCCTGGGACCGGTTTCGGGTTCAAAACCCTCATCAGCCAGGCTATCTTGAATCCAGTGGCAAAGTGAGCAAGGGACCCACGTCTGGGCATACCCTGCCAACTTAGGGCGAACAAAGCGATACCAAAGGGGATGATGGACGGAGCTTTAGAGCAAATCAAACACTCACCCCAAGTCAACTGATCTGGGTTTAACCCATCATCATTCTTTAGCTCACTCCACCACCCCAGTTCAGACATGGCCATATGCAAATCAGTCTGACCCTGTGCCTCATGGGAACAGTCCAGCCCGAACTGCCAAGCCATGCCTTCCCTGGACCGGAAACAAGCATCCTGGGACCGGTTTCGGGTTCAAAACCCTCATCAGCCAGGCTATCTTGAATCCAGTGGCAAAGTGAGCAAGGGACCCACGTCTGGGCATACCCTGCCAACTTAGGGCGAACAAAGCGATACCAAAGGGGATGATGGACGGAGCGTTAGAGCAAATCAAACACTCACCCCCAGTCAACTGATCTGGGTTTAATCCATCATCATTCTTTAGCTCACTCCACCACCCCAGTTCAGACATGGCCATATGCAAATCAGTCTGACCCTGTGCCTCATGGGAACAGTCCAGCCTGAACTGCCAAGCCATGCCTTCCCTGGACCGGAAACAAGCATCCTGGGACCGGTTTCGGGTTCAAAACCCTCATCAGCCAGGCTATCTTAAATCCAGTGGCAAAGTGAGCAAGGGACCCACGTCTGGGCATACCCTGCCAACTTAGGGGCGAACAAAGCGATACCAAAGGGGATGATGGACGGAGCGTTAGAGCAAATCAAACACTCACCCCCAGTCAACTGATCTGGGTTTAATCCATCATCATTCTTTAGCTCACTCCACCACCCCAGTTCAGACATGGCCATATGCAAATCAGTCTGACCCTGTGCCTCATGGGAACAGTCCAGCCCGAACTGCCAAGCCATGCCTTCCCTGGACCGGAAACAAGCATCCTGGGACCGGTTTCGGGTTCAAAACCCTCATCAGCCAGGCTATCTTGAATCCAGTGGCAAAGTGAGCAAGTGACCCACGTCTGGGCATACCCTGCCAACTTAGGGCGAACAAAGCGATACCAAAGGGGATGATGGATGGAGCGTTAGAGCAAATCAAACACTCACCCCCAGTCAACTGATCTGGGTTTAATCCATCATCATTCTTTAGCTCACTCCACCACCCCAGTTCAGACATGGCCATATGCAAATCAGTCTGACCCTGTGCCTCATGGGAACAGTCCAGCCCGAACTGCCAAGCCATGCCTACCCTGGACCGGAAACAAGCATCCTGGGACCGGTTTCGGGTTCAAAACCCTCATCAGCCAGGCTATCTTGAATCCAGTGGCAAAGTGAGCAAGGGACCCACGTCTGGGCATACCCTGCCAACTTAGGGCGAACAAAGCGATACCAAAGGGGATGATGGACGGAGCGTTAGAGCAAATCAAACACTCAACCCCAGTCAACTGATCTGGGTTTAATCCATCATCATTCTTTAGCTCACTCCACCACCCCAGTTCAGACATGGCCATATGCAAATCAGTCTGACCCTGTGCCTCATGGGAACAGTCCAGCCCGAACTGCCAAGCCATGCCTTCCCTGGAACGGAAACAAGCATCCTGGGACCGGTTTTGGGTTCAAAACCCTCATCAGCCAGGCTATCTTGAATCCAGTGGCAAAGTGAGCAAGGGACCCACGTCTGGGCATACCCTGCCAACTTAGGGCGAACAAAGCGATACCAAAGGGGATGATGGACGGAGCGTTAGAGCAAATCAAACACTCACCCCCAGTCAACTGATCTGGGTTTAATCCATCATCATTCTTTAGCTCACTCCACCACCCCAGTTCAGACATGGCCATATGCAAATCAGTCTGACCCTGTGCCTCATGGGAACAGTCCAGCCCGAACTGCCAAGCCATGCCTTCCTGGACCGGAAACAAGCATCCTGGGACCGGTTTCGGGTTCAAAACCCTCATCAGCCAGGCTATCTTGAATCCAGTGGCAAAGTGAGCAAGGGACCCACGTCTGGGCATACCCTGCCAACTTAGGGCGATCAAAGCGATACCAAAGGGGATGATGGACGGATCGTTAGAGCAAATCAAACACTCACCCCCAGTCAACTGATCTGGGTATAACCCATCATCATTCTTTAGCTCACTCCACCACCCCAGTTCAGACATGGCCATATGCAAATCAGTCTGACCCTGTGCCTCATGGGAACAGTCCAGCCCGAACTGCCAAGCCATGCCTTCCCTGGACCGGAAACAAGCACCCTGGGACCGGTTTCGGGTTCAAAACCCTCATCAGCCAGGCTATCTTGAATCCAGTGGCAAAGTGAGCAAGGGACCCACGTCTGGGCATACCCTGCCAACTTAGGGGCGAACAAAGCGATACCAAAGGGGATGATGGACGGAGCGTTAGAGCAAATCAAACACTCAACCCCAGTCAACTGATCTGGGTTTAATCCATCATCATTCTTTAGCTCACTCCACCACCCCAGTTCAGACATGGCCATATGCAAATCAGTCTGACCCTGTGCCTCATGGGAACAGTCCAGCCCGAACTGCCAAGCCATGCCTTCCCTGGACCGGAAACAAGCATCCTGGGACCGGTTTCGGGTTCAAAACCCTCATCAGCCAGGCTATCTTGAATCCAGTGGCAAAGTGAGCAAGGGACCCACGTCTGGGCATACCCTGCCAACTTAGGGCGAACAAAGCGATACCAAAGGGGATGATGGACAGAGCGTTAGAGCAAATCAAACACTCACCACCAGTCAACTGATCTGGGTTTAATCCATCATCATTCTTTAGCTCACTCCACCACCCCAGTTCAGACATGGCCATATGCAAATCAGTCTGACCCTGTGCCTCATGGGAACAGTCCAGCCCGAACTGCCAAGCCATGCCTTCCCTGGACCGGAAACAAGCATCCTGGGACCGGTTTCGGGTTCAAAACCCTCATCAGCCAGGTTATCTTGAATCCAGTGGCAAAGTGAGCAAGGGACCCACGTCTGGGCATACCCTGCCAACTTAGGGCGAACAAAGCGATACCAAAGGGGATGATGGACGGAGCGTTAGAGCAAATCAAACACTCACCCCCAGTCAACTGATCTGGGTTTAATCCATCATCATTCTTTAGCTCACTCCACCACCCCAGTTCAGACATGGCCATATGCAAATCAGTCTGACCCTGTGCCTCATGGGAACAGTCCAGCCCGAACTGCCAAGCCATGCCTTCCCTGGACCGGAAACAAGCATCCTGGGACCGGTTTCGGGTTCAAAACCCTCATCAGCCAGGCTATCTTGAATCCAGTGGCAAAGTGAGCAAGGGACCCACGTCTGGGCATACCCTGCCAACTTAGGGCGAACAAAGCGATACCAAAGGGAATGATGGACGGAGTGTTAGAGCAAATCAAACACTCAACCCCAGGCAACTGATCTGGGTTTAATCCATCATCATTCTTTAGCTCACTCCACCACCCTAGTTCAGACATGGCCATATGCAAATCAGTCTGACCCTGTGCCTCATGGGAACAGTCCAGCCCGAACTGCCAAGCCATGCCTTCCCTGGACCGGAAACAAGCATCCTGGGACCGGTTTCGGGTTCAAAACCCTCATCAGGCAGGCTATCTTGAATCCAGTGGCAAAGTGAGCAAGGGACCCACGTCTGGAATGGCATGGTGAGCAAAAAAGACGATGGATTTAGGCCCAGATCTCTGTACTGGGGTGAATGTATGACATTGTTCTGCATTCTGTCCATCAACTGTTGTTTTTGCATTTGTCACCCCGAGTGGGACGGGTATGCTCAGACGTGGGTCCCGTGCTCTCCATGCCACTGGAATCAAGCTATCCTGGCTGAAGAGGGTGAAACCCCGAAACCGGTCCTAGGATGCTTGTTTCCAGTCCAGGGAGGACCTGGCTTGGCAGTTCGGGCTGGACTGTTCCCATGAGGCACAGGGTCAAGACTGATTTGCATATGGCTGGGTTCAAACTGGAATGGCATGGTGAGCAAAAAAACGATGGATTTAGGCCCAGATCTCTGTACTGGGGTGAATGTATGACATTGTTCTGCAGTCTGTCCATCAACTGTTGTTTTTGCATTTGTCACCCGAGTGGGACGGGTATGCTCAGACGTGGGTCCCGTGCTCTCCATGCCACTGGAATCAAGCTATCCTGGCTGAAGAGGGGTGAAACCCGAAACCGGTCCTAGGATGTTTGTTTCCAGTCCAGGGAGGACCTGGCTTGGCAGTTCGGGCTGGACTGTTCCCATGAGGCACAGGGTCAAGACTGATTTGCATATGGCTGGGTTCAAACTGGAATGGCATGGTGAGCAAAAAACGATGGATTTAGGCCCAGATCTCTGTACTGGGGTGAATGTATGACATTGTTCTGCATTCTGTCCATCAACTGTTGTTTTTGCATTTGTCACCCCGAGTGGGACGGGTATGCTCAGACGTGGGTCCCGTGCTCTCCATGCCACTGGAATCAAGCTATCCTGGCTGAAGAGGGGTGAAACCCGAAACCGGTCCTAGGATGCTTGTTTCCAGTCCAGGGAGAACCTGGCTTGGCAGTTCGGGCTGGACTGTTCCCATGAGGCACAGGGTCAAGACTGATTTGCATATGGCTGGGTTCAAACTGGAATGGCATGGTGAGCAAAAAAACGATGGATTTAGGCCCAGATCTCTGTACTGGGGTGAATGTATGACATTGTTCTGCATTCTGTCCATCAACTGTTGTTTTTGCAATTGTAATATGGGGGGCGGTAAACCTGTCTACGATGGCGGTGAGACCGCCACCGACGGGCTGTCGTTGGCGGTCTTACCGCCATCGTAATCAGCCCCTATGTCTTAAATCCAGGGGCAGGTCATCTTTTGTCAAAACTGGGTACAACTCCACTCATGTGTCTTCTGAGCTAATTTTGAAAACTGAATCCTCATTTTGTGTTTTAATCGCTACACAATCCGGTGTGCAATACATCACAAAATTAATTTTGCAAAGAAGGTCCATTCTGAGTAAATTTACAGGGCTCAAATCGCTTAATATAAACTGATGTTTATTTTTTAACTGTCCTGTTTTCACTGGAACATCTCCTGTAACTTGATTCGCAATTTATTTATTGCTAATCCCTATAATTTGGACTTCTCTTCCCGAGAGGGATAGGTTTGGGACTGCCACGGAATGGCCTGTAGAACGTGTAGCCCCCGTATCAATCAGAAATTAAATGGGGTGGCCATTGACTTCTCTGTCACTTTATGGGCGACTCTGGTCTACATCCAAGACTGCACCAAGCAAGCAATCTTCCTCACCCTCAGTCACCGTCATTGTGAGCTACTCCCTGCCATTTCATCATTCAAAATCATGGCATTTTGTTGGTACCCTGCATTATAGTACATTTTATTTCTCACATTTTGTTGCATTACCATAGCTGTTGGCATAATCCTTTGAAATTATTTCTGATTCTGCATACTCTATATTTATCCTGCATATTCAACATTATATTACCTCTCTGGGTTTGCTGGACTTGTTCTGAATTTACCTGAATCCGGTTAGGATTTTGTTTACATTCTCTTTTCCAATGTCCAACCCTCCCACAATAATGACATGCTGTATTCTTTTTCAACATTTCAACACTTGCATCACCTCTGTTGTGGCTTCCTTGATTCATCCATTCATTCCATTTTGTACTAAATTAATTTTTGAACCCATTTGAGTCTGTGATCCTTTCTCAGTCTGCTTTGCCTGAGCAATCATAATTTTCTGCTTTAACTTCTCTTGCCTTGTTTTCAAAATAGTCACTACTATTTTTCGCCACCACCAAGATCTCATCAATACTTTTTATCTGTCAGCACAATTCACTCTGTTGAATATGATTGCTAATATCTGATCTTAATCCATTTATAAAAGCAGAAAAAAACCACTAGTTCCATCTTTCTCTGCGTTTTCAGCTCCGCTATGTTTCTTGAAAACATCATCAACCTTTCATAATAGGAATGCACTGATTCTTTAGATTCCTGTGTCATTCACAGAATTTGTTCCCAATTTATAACCTTTCAGGTACTCGCTTTTCCAAATGCTCAATTACAGCCTTGTATTTGTCTGCTATTTCTGTTGCATTATTCGGACCAAGCCTAGCTGGTTCCTGTGTAGGCCATCAAGTGATAACTTTACACTCTAGCCACAAATCTAAAGGGAGCACAGTCACAAACAAAGGGTCATATTTTAAAGCCCCTATCGCCACCGGAGCATCACTTTATTTGACGTTCCGGTGGCGTAGCACCATTTTCCATATTTACAAGGTGGCGCTAAGCCACTTAGCGTGGCTTAACGCCACTTTGTAAATATGCCCCTTTTAGCCGCAGATCTCTGCGGCAAAGAGGCGTGCAATGGGTGTTGCTGTGAGCGTTCCACCACAACACCATTGCTTTTTGATGCTGCCCCAGATTTACAACGCTGAGGCAGCACCAAAAACAAACGGCATGGGATGCCGGGCTTTGCAATGGCGATACGAGGAGAAATTATACATTTCTCCTCGATTTTTGCTCGTTCCATGTAATGCACCACACATAGAAAGAGTAAATCGCCATAATTGATTGTTTATGTACAGGAAGGTGTGCCTTCCTTCACATAAACAATCATCCCTGCAGCTTAGGCACCCTTGCCACATGGCGGCAGGGTGCCTGCGCTGGTGCTAGGCAGCTTTTTTTGCCGCCAGTGCTAGGGGAAACACAGGGGTGCACCGTATTTTTGTGAAAACGGCGCATATTTGCTTTTTCAAAATGTCAGAGCGTGCCGCTGCCAAATTTGGTGCAGCTCTGAGCTTCGACATTTTTTTGTAAATATGCCCCAAACTATTTAAATCAGTCCATAACACTAAGGAAATGTGTGTCAACCGATGTATTCCCACCTGACACTTTGCTGGGTCTTCTCGTATTTTCAGAAAATTATGTGAAAAGGCATACAAAGCAGTCCTTGTCCATGGAACATGCACTAAATTCCCTCCATGTACTTCTCTTAAAGGAAATTCTAGTACTGTCATCCCTTTTTCTGAATTATTTGCAATATTGTTTGCCTTTCCCTCAATCCCTTTTATTTTATTTTTATGTGCAGTCCCTTTCTTCCATTTTGCTCAATATTTCTTCAAATCATTCCAGTCTTTTGCATCCTCAACTAAATGTGTAATATGAGCTCTTAAAGTAATCAAGCCTATTTCTTTAATCTTATAATGATTCAAATAAATTTTATAATTTTATTTTACATTTTACATTTTGCTAATATCAATTTCTAATTCATCAGCCAATTCTTCCAATTTATCATCTGCTTCATTAGCACATCTAGCTGCTTCTTTTATCAAATACCTCATTTCATCAGCATTGTAATTCAATAGTCTGTTCAAATCCACATTTCCTTGTAACATTTCACCAAATTAAATATTCAAAATTCCAATACCGTTTTCTTTAGGCGGCGGCTCTATCGCCACTACTCTCACAGACGTAACCTGTGATTGATCTTCTAGTACCCTGCTTCCATATATACTATGGGGCACATGCATCAAGGCAAAAACCGAGTCGCAAACGGGCAGATTCTCAGAATCTGCCCCTTTGCGACCGGTATTTTTGCATTTGGGATGCATCATCCCAAATGCAAAAATCGCAAATTGCAATTGCATTTAAGGCATCGCAAATTGCGATGCCTTAAATACAATGCAAGATTGCATTTAAAATAGCGATTTCGCTATTAGGGTCCGCTAAATACCGATTATTTAAACCTGATGGTATTTAGCAAAAACTTTGAAAAATGCTCTAAAGTGCATATTTCAAAGTTCCAGGTTACACACACACATGCCCTTGGGGCATGTGTGTGCGCAACATGTGTGCACATATCAATTTCAGGGGTGCAACAGGGTGTCCTTTTGGCACCCTGGCAACCTTGAAATTGCATGCGCAATTTGCGAGTACTTATTGGGTACTCGCAAATTGCGCATGCAATTTCCCATTCATTCCTGTGGGCCTCTAGGCCCATAGGAATGAATGGGAAGCCATTCCTTAATTACGACTCGCAATTTGCGAGTCGCAATTAAGGAATGTTTGGGAATCGCTATTTTTTTAGCGTTTCCTACATGCATAGGCTTTTGTGATTCCTTCATTGCGATTCTCAAAAGCCTACTTTGATGCATGTGCCCCTAGGCCTTGCATTATGGCTGTAACTTCTGTGGGCACTCAGTGCAATATCAGTAGGGGCTTGTGCCATCCTTGTATCCCCCCCAGCATCCTTATCAACTCCTACAACAGTCTGGGTTGTCTCCATCGACCTATCTGTATATGGAGGAGGTCTAGAATTCAATAATTCATTTAGAGTTTTATCATCTGACTCTACTTCTTTCTTTTTCTTATTTTTCTCTGCTCTTTTCCATTAACCATAGAAAGGAAAGTCTTTACACATTGTATTTTTTTCTCTCCAATCCTCTCCTGGTAATCTAGTTTATTTTTAACTCCTAAATAACTTCTTTAATGTTTTCTCTTTCCTTTTCAGTTGCCATATGATCCCATTTATTAAACTCCTCAAACTGAGTGGCACTAGGCATCGGCTTCATATCGTACATGGTTTGTCTTAGAAAATATAGCTCATTTATATTGAACGTACACTCTAATAGAAACTGTAAAACCTCATCATGTGCTGAATATTTATTCCACTCAGAGATCCAGGTGCATGTATAATACCTGACCTCTACCTTCATTTCATATCCTGGTATTCTCTTCACTTCGTAATTTCTGACCGTCTTTTGGTATCTCGCTTTTTGGTTTGGGTTTCATAAAATGCTTCCCATGTTCCACACCCAACTAGACTCAAACAAACTCAAAATCACAACAACCAATAACAGCTCGGCTCAGTCAAAGGTCTACCTATCACAGTGCCACTGTCCGATCAGAGCGCAGCTTTGTTGTGACGTCTCACCAATCCCAGCGCACATCCCTAGTTCAGCAACCAATCACAGAGCAACTTCTGCGTGAACAGGAAAACAATTACAGAACCAATTTAAACCATTTAAAATCGATAAACCTCTTTTTCTGTTTACCCTAGGAAGGAAAAATGTCAGTGTTTGAAAAAAGTATCTCAATTGCAAACCATAAAGTTTAAATACAAACAATAGAAGAAGAATCACAACAATCCCACAATGTTTCTCACTTGGTAAATCGTGACCAACAGAAATCTACCTTCAAGCCAATGTACCTCACCTCGTGCACTCAGAGGGAAGCACAATAACCCAAGTTAAACTTTCATACCTGACAAACAAAATTCATTAATTTAGAATCCCTACAGATGCGTAAGTGACACCTCACTCCACACACCACAGTACAGAAAAGTTATCAATATCTTGAGATCTTAGATGTCGAAGAATCCGATAACCAACTCTATTTAAACCAATAACACATTAATCTTCAAACAGAATCACAAAATGAACAATACTTCATCACAACAGTAATCAGTCCACCAATTGAACCCACAATCATCATCATGTATCCGAACAACATAACACATAAACAGAAATCCATCATCACAAATCATACTTCAAACACATTCACCAACTCAATTTCTCCCTATTCAGACTTATACTCCAATTTCATTCAGGAACGCACGCAGATGAGGTACTCTTACACTAACCATCCTCTGCTACCAAAGTTTTTGGGAGCTAAACCCCAATAATCTTCTGAACCCCATTTTCATTGAAACTCAAATTTACCTCGGGCAGTTCAGCTCCGCATGTCTTCTCATTGATCTAGCGGCATGAGACTACACACTCGTTCAACTGAGCAGAGAAAAATCCTAATTAGAAACTGGGACCACTCAAGAATTGAATTCTAGATCAAAATTAATTTAAAAAAGGTTTAATACGAAATAATTAATAAGAGCATTACAGAGAAAAATGCATAGTTTGCCATAAAGGCTCAGATTCAGAATCATAAATTATAACGGAAACCCTAGTTGGTCAATAAATTATTTCTAAATTCTAAATCTCAAACTCATAAAGACTGCATCCTAAATAGGGGAAATCTCAAAATAATCAGACAGAGATTCAGAAGGAAAATGGAAAGTCGCCCCCGATCTATCAATACCAAGGGCTTTATATACAATTTATGCATATTAATTAACAAAACTGCAAACTCAGCCTACGATCATGGTTAAGTTGCATTGGCAAACAATTTTGTAAATCTGAAAGGTTCTTAGCACCAGCTCATTTCTTAAGGTAAGAGAAATCTTCCGCTTGCTTCCTCAGCAACAGTACTCCGGAGATGTACAACAATATGAAACATTTCCTCAACAATAGTTAATAGAATTATGTTCTTCTGCATGCCTGCATTGGAACTAGCTACAGAAATCCTTCAAAATGATACATCAGGTACACAATGGAAAGTTTCATTCACAATACATGCTTTCTAACACTACAGTCCATTTACGTCATAGCGCACTGTGTTTCTCGGAAACTGGGGGAAGGCTTACAGCGGGTAGCTGATTGGGAAAGGGGATGAGCAGGTGCAAGATGAGCAGAACACCAGCAACTGCATCCATTTTAAAATAATGGTGTCTCACACCAAAATATGTCATAGCTATACAACTTTATTAATCACACTTCTATGTGAGAAAATCATATCGTTTTAGGTGCAAAATCACTAATTCATCGGTTACGGTCATATGCATCACTGAAATTACTAATTCACACATATAATTTGTCACCTGTACGTCAGAAGAAATGTCAACACAGTCAAAGAGAAAGAGAAAGAAAAGAAAAGATAAAACATCTAATACATTTTATGATAGAATGTGTATCCAACCAACATCAATGTAACTTTATATAATCCTCTTATCATGACAAATAAAAATTACAAGGTTGGCATATTATTTGCTTGTGTGTCTTGAATAGAGTCTAGATGTTCCAATTACCAAAACTTTGAAAATTGTGATTTGATGACAAATGTTAGATGCATGTGACACATCAGAAATGCAAAATATACCAGTTTCAAATAAAAAGTAATGAAGATTAACGAGTTGGACCGGTCTGCTCATCTCACAGTATCATCTAAGCTTTTAGTAGAAGTAAAAGACATATAGTCCAATGCCCCTAGAACTGAGGACAAATAATTGTTAGGTCTACCCAGGCTTTCTACCTCAACAATGACACTTATTTATATGCAGGTGGTACTTATGGGTGAAAAAAAGAGGAACTGGTGTATTTTAAGGTATTAAAAGTGGCTGAGTTATATCTAACCTTCTATTGTTCCTGCTCTTACCTTTACAATCCTTGGCTATTCTGGAAAGATAATAGGTTGCACACAATATTAGTATTTTTGTCAGGCCATCTTATGAACATCTAGAGCATGATTGGTATCCATCTTGAACAGTTTTGTTTAAGGAAATCTGCGCACACACCAACTGAAGCCTGAAAGGATGTATTAAAGAAACCAAAAGTTAATATGTGAATCACAGAGCTGGTGGACCAGGTTGCCCCTGCGTACAACACTGTAGAGAGCTTATTAAGTAAAGGTAAGGCACAAAATTATAGAATTTTTCATGCAGACTTTCAATGAAGAGCGCATGACTTTGTAAAACAAAGAGAGTACACAGGTGTCTAACCTTCACTCATAACAAGAATGCAAACATTGTCAGCTGAGCAAGCTAATCAACACTTTCTCCTCTCAGGAGCCAAGATACGGAAGAGAGGTATGAAATGTCAGAGATGGGAACTTCCTTTAGGCATAGCTAATATGAGCCAGAAAACTTGGCTGCAGCAGTTACAATTAAGAGAAGGCGAAAACTCTATTTTACAGCTTGTTCTCAAAAGTAATTTTTTGTCTAATGTTTTTCATGATTCTACAAATTGAAATATCCTTCATTCAAAATGTATCCAACAATGCCTAACCTCTCCTTGTTTGTCGTCCTCGAAGAAGCTTGACAAGAATGCTAACCACAAGGGCCTGAAAGAACAGATTCTATTCATATGCACCAACACATCGAGTTGGTACAAGCTGAACTGTACCACCTTCTTGTTCCTGGTACCCAAGGTCCACAGGAAAGTTTCTTAGTTTGTTCCAATTGGCCTTTTACTTGCCAGGATCTTCAATATTCACCTACCTGTGAAGATCCAGTATCGCTAAAAGGGATGGATACAAGGATTAGGCTCTCCAATTCGGAGTAAGCAACTTAAGAGCTATTTTGTATTTACTCACATAAAAACAATTTTGGGAATCATTGAAAAGGGTAGAAATGCAGACCTCCTATTCTGTGCCCAGCTGAAAGAAATACATCCATTTCTGGATCTCATCTTTAACAGTAAAAGTCTGCAAAGTGAGTATTGTGTCAGTATGACCTACTGCCAGAGAAATCCAAGTCATCTGCATACACATGAATATAAAGCCTATTTCATTTGCTTGAGGCATCGGGGCGCTGCAGATACATCAAAGGGGTGGCTACAGTTTCTCTTGTCTGTAGACACCTGATGTATATAAAATATAAGAAACTGAAAATAAATTTCAGGCTTTAACATTCAATTCAAAAGCATAGATATGTTTCTTATGAGCTGTACAATTCCACTAAACAATAGACAAGTGTTTAGATGTTTTACATCTATGACAAGTTCAATTTTTCATTTTGGTCACCAGGAAGATGTTGATGACCAGTCGCAGCCCGTCCATATGGGCGAAAGGGCCATGCCCCCCAACTTTTTTCCCTGACAAGCAGAGTGTCAGTCAGGCTGAACAAAAGTCAGCCTGCCAGTCACTCTTCTTTTTCAGGTCAGGCAGCCAGGAGCTAGACATGCTCTAAATGCGCTGGCTCCTGGCTGCCTGAGCTGAACTTTGCCAGGCTGAGAATTTCACAACCCTGTGGACGTGACTTCCTCAGCCTGGCTAAAGTGCCTTGAGGTCCTCCCCCTCATGACGAGGGGGAGCATCGCTGATTGCCCTGGACCTGGATGCTTCAGTTTTAAGCCCTGAAATGCCCGGGGCCCAGTGTCAATCAGTGACGTCTCATCACAGAGTGAGTGGAGTGGAGTCAGCAGTCTCACGTACCCCATCCCACTCTGTGATGGGTGAGGGACTGCTGCCTTCCCTCACTGGCTGAACTAAGGTCAGCCAATGGGGAAAGGCAGCATTCCCAAGCCACCTGGGACCTTCGAGGCTTCCCTCCCAGATATCTGCAGTGAAGGTAGGTTTTATGTTTTTTGATGTTTGGTGCGTGCACATGTATGTCTGAATGTATGTTTGTATGTGTAATTGTGAGGGAGTGTTGTGAATGTGTGTGTGTGCGCATGCATGGGTGTGAGTGAGGGTGTGTGGGTGCGTGTCTGTCCCCCTTCCCTGCCCAAATTACCAACCTCCACTGTTGATGACATTGCATTTTTGGGTGACTGAAACCTGAAGCATAGCACCCTTTGCTAAAGGTGAGTGTAGTCTGGGAATACTGAATCCCAAGTATCGAAGGGATAGAATATTGTTACCACAATATCGAGGAACAAAATATCTAAAGGTAAGTTTCTATACATTTTCCATACCTAACTCCACATATACATACCCTGGTGATGTATATCTTCAAGGTAAGATTATTAATCTAAGTATGTTATAGTGGAGTGGAATACATCTGTACACTCACCCAGGCACTGCATATCTGACTTGTCCAGGGAATACTGTTACTTCTTTCCTTTCTCAAGAATAGTTTAAATCCCCACCTTTGGCCTTTCAGGAAAAAGAGAACAGTGATATATCTTAGCTATGTTTTTGTTGCCTCTGGTTGTAAACATACTCTTACCACCATTCCCTTTAGTGAAAACAATCCTGTTGGAGCTTGAAAGCCAAGTGATGATGGGCATCCCTGGCTATATTGAAATTGGCGCAATTGTTTCATGTGTCCAGGAAACTGGACATTGTTTCTCCTAATTCTCCCAAAAATGCTGCTGCTAAACACTCTCCTCTCCTCACAGAACTCCGACCCGAAAGAAAAAGGTGAATGCATGAAAATAGTGTTGCAAATTGTTTATTGTTCCTTCACTGATTTACAAACCCATGCGCTCATAACCAGCAGACTGGACTACGGCAACGCCCTATACGCCGGAATCAACAGAACTCTTCTACCAAACTCCAAACCATCCAGAACGCCGCAGCCAGACTTGTCCTCGGTACACCGCATCACGAACACATGACCCAACACCTACGAGGCCTCCACTGGCTCCCCGTCGAGAAGAGGGTCACCTTCAAACTCCTCACCCACGCCTACAAATCCCTCAACAACATCGGACCCAAATACCTCAACGAGAGAGTATCCTTCCACGTACCCAAGAGGAACCTCCGCTCTGCCTACCTCGCCCTGGCAGAGGTCCCCCGCATCGGCAGAAACAGAACAGGCGGGAGAGCCTTCTCCTACATCGCAGCCAAGACCTGGAACGAGCTCCCGGTGAACATCAGACGCTCCCCGACTCTGCACACGTTCAGGAAGGACCTCAAGACCTGGCTCTTCAACTGATCCGGAGCCGCTCCCCCTCCCCCCCCAAGCGCCTTGAGACCCTCACAGGTGAGTAGCACGCTTCATAAGCCCCTGATTGATTGATTGATTGATTGATTGACAAACCTTGGTAGGACATCACCGAGTGCTCTCTGAATCGCCACCTCTGCCTAGACCGCTGCATTGCCTGTCACTGCCTTTCATTCTGTGACAATGAAAACTATCTTTACTGTGCAGAAACCCCTTCTCTCCCACATTTCTATCGATTTTGTGGGTGTTCCTTCCCCATTCCTAACCTCAAAAGTCATTTACTTCTACATTTTCAAGGAATGCATTTAAGATAATTTTTGGGATTGGAATTTATATGCAAATGCTTGATCAATATCCACAACCTGTGAATTTGTGGGCGGTAAGGAACTTTTGCTGGCAGACCCACCCAGGTATTCCCATAAACCCACTCGTAGTTCTATATTTGTAAGGGTTAAATTCCATCATTCCTAATTCAGAAAATCAGCAATGGGTTATTGCCCAGACAAAACCATTTACTGATGCGCATAAGGCAAAATTTGGTACCCAATATCTCATGAATCAGATCCTTACATTGCCAGTATAGCACATCTTATGCCTACCTGTTCTGGGTAAGTGATCAAACGCAGAGAACACCCACACAGCCCTACGTTTTGGGGCATTCACTAACATTTAGCATGGCCATCCCCACCCTGGAAACACTTGTAAGATTACTGCCAAAGAGGTTGGATTAACACAGTTCCCAGTGTGGCGAGCTGCAGGCAGCACAGCAATTTTAATGGCAGCAAAGGGGCAAAGGTTTCTCTAGAGTGAAAAAAATATTTTCCTGGGGAGAAAAAGGTGAAAATAAAAGTTAGAAGTGCAAATCCCCATTTCCTCAATGATTATTAGGCAGGTTCATTGTCCAGCTCTTAGACAGTCTGCCTACATATAAGGAGGAGAAATACTGCTGAAAATTTACAAATGTCGCAGGTTTCCAGAAAATGTTTGGCAATTTTATGACTCCCACAAAAGTCAATGATCTAGAAAAATCTTTTATAGCAGATTTCTGACTTTTTTAACAGGATATTTTGAAGCAGGCGAATTGGAGGAGAAAGAATGGAGAATTTTAAACTTGCTCAAGGGGAAGCCAGGATAATATTAGGATACCTTTAAACCATTTAGAATTGAGCATATACCTCGTATAATATTTGTAGACTGCAAATAGTGATTTAAGGTAAGTTCTGCGAGTGTTACCGTTAGCAGTTGGCTTTAAGCACATCTAGTGTAGATATCTGTGTCCACAGTGCTCCAGGGAGAAAGTACGGGAGACTACTGTGAACCCGATAGATGGAAAACCTGCAGCGGCCAACATACTGGAACACTAAGATGCCCTCCAGATGTTAAAGCATGCAAAGACATGGTTGCATACTTAAACAAAGATGAATTTAATATACTGTCAACAAATGGGACAATGAAGTAGAAAACTAGTGTTTCTATAGGGCAAACGGTATGAGCCCTACATATGACGTCTTATGGTCACAGTACCTTACACACAGAGAGGAGGAGACAGCGAGATATACTGTAAGAAGACAGGAATCACCAGTAGACAGGGGATGATTGTCAAGGATGAAGGAAGCTAGCTACACAACACCCCATATAAAGGAACTGAAGACAAGCATGAAAAATGGGCATAACAACCCAGGTTCAAGTTCTATTGTACGTTTTTCTAATGTAAGTTGTAACTGAAAACAAAATAGGATATTATAAAAAGAAAATCAAATCTGAAATATTTTAGTCACACAAACAAGATAGAAGAAAGTCCCACCAACTTTTCTAAGGACAGTTAATGGGATCCAATAGGCATGTGTTTTTCAGTGGTAGGATATGTCTAGAACCATAGGAAATGTACAGAGAGTAAAGGAGGAAGTCTTAGAAACCGAATTATTGATATTTTGTTGATGAAATTGGTAGTGCATGCATAGGACTGCAATCAAACAATCTTGTGGTGGCAGGGAGGGGACTGCTTCCTCACGGTCTTCTGAGCCCGAGTAGTGGCTTCATTGCACCATCTGCTACAACAGCTCTTGGGCATTATGAGACAACAGGACCGCTGTGCAAGTGAGAGAAGGTTTGAGCCAAGAACATCCCCCAGAAGCGTTGGAGATCCACATGCTGCCAGAGAAGTGATGGTCCATGCACCTTTCTCCCATCAACAGCAGAGAGGCCCCTAATTGTGGCACCGTTGTCTGAGGATCGTGCACCGAACATCCATTGTGTCTAAAGGGAATAGTGCCAGAGGATGGGAGATGGACGCGGGATCCTCAGTGGAGATCACATCATAATCGGAGCTGTGTGTGCAGACTGATGAGCTCCAGAGAGGCGGAGGAAGACTGCAGCAGGTATGAAGGTGAGGAAGAGGCAGATCCGCTGCGGCCGAAAGTCAGGTCGGGCTCAGGACAGACCTATAATATCCTCATGGTGGAGGTACAGTGGCAGAGGCCCACATCAGCACACCTCGTGGAGACATGCCAACCCCACAACTGGTGCGAGCTACCAGATCCTGGCCAGAATCTCACTAACTCCTGACTAGCAATGTCAGTGAAATGAAAGAAGTGAGGTGCATACGTAAATTCATTCTTCACGCCCTAACAATCAACACAAGGAATCAGAACCAAATTATAACTTAGAAGAGACAAAAATAAGCTGCACCTACAAGAACTGACTCTCAGGGGCAAATTTATCAAAGGGACACCTTCCTGCACATAAACAATCTTCCCCTCAAAGTAGACACCCTTGCACTATGGTGCAAGGGTGCCTGCATTGGGGCTAGGCTGCTAAATATAGCGCCAGCGCAGGGGGAAACACAAGGCTGCGATGCAGCCCTGCTTTTCTGAAGTGGCGGAGCATGGCGTTAAGCCAAGGAGGCTAAAGCTGCCCTCCACCACTTTGTTGTAAATATGCCCCACTGAGTCTTTGTTTACTAGTTGATTCGCTGCATCATAATTTGACATAGCTTCACCGGTTACTCCAAAGGGAATGAATTGCTGACTCGAACATTGGAACCTGGCTCAGTGTTTCTTACTGCTGCCAGCTTCCTGTGCCAACTTGATTACTAGTACCCAGCTCGAGGCGACTCAGCATTCAGTACATTGGCTCGAATCGCCGAGCTCAAATCATTTTACTATCAGGAGGACTTGCCGCTTCTATGCGGATTAGATTGCCTGAACTTGACTTTCACACAGCTCGATGGCTAAAAAGGCAGGCTCGACTTGTCTGCTTTGGCTCGGCCAACTTCAATCGCATTTCGAGAGCTTGAAACCAGTTTGACAAGGCTCGATGACTTCTGTGACTGAAGAGTTCCCCTGGCTTACATCAGTGGCATGTCTACTGGAATCATTGCTTTTGTGATGAGTGACCAGGTTGGTGAGATGCTGATCTGGTGCTTTTGTGTCTTTGAGTTCCAGCATTAAAGGGGACAGATGAATGGCTGGTAGAAGGGGCTCCATCTTGATAGATTGCTTGCAGGCTGTGTTACCTTGGAGTTTTGTGTTATTGAGGCAGCTATGATGTGATAGGTCCTCTAGTCTTTATGATGGGTCCCTTCATAAGCTAATAGGTCTGCATCAGGACTGTTCGGTTGTTGTAGATGTTCTGAAGGCATCAGGTCTAAGGCCTCTTTGGATGTCCACATTTCAGCATTTGGCTGTCAGCGTTATGCTGAATAGCTTCTCTGTGGGAAGCTGCCATGCCTCAGATTTACTTGTGAAGAAAATGACGTTGATTTTATTTATAAAACAAAACAAGAGAAACCCTTCAGATGCAAAAGGAACTGGGTTTAAGTACCTAATAACACGAAAATGTTCCCTATGTTGTTGTTCCTTTGCTCACTGCCTATTGTAACATAATTCCTGTTCACTCATACACACCATACAGATTATAAGCCTGTATCTTTGTAAAAATATCACCTCTTTTATTGAAATGTTTATATAAAAACACCCTTTTAAAACACCAAAATCAATACATATCATTAGGCGTGGGATCTTTGGACCGGACGACACGTATTTGAACGTGTGTGAATTCATAAAGGAAACTAAGGTCAATCGGTCGAGAATCCAATGAGCCTCACGCCGGAATTATAAAAATTACAAAATACCAAGAAGGCCATAGCCTTACTATACCCTTTGGACCTCAGGAACATACCACACGATCCTGAACTTAGGGATTGTCAGCATTTGAAGAGGAGAATCCCCAACCACATTTGGATTGATCTGTACCGATGTGAAGAAATATATGTGATGTACTTTAACACAAAATTAGAATAATCAAATTTTTAAATTGACAGCGCTACAGGAGGAGAATCCCTGATTACATTTGAATCATATTGTATCGATGTGAAGAACCATATGAGCTGAACTTTAACATGAAGTTTAGGATAAAAATTCCTTTAAGTCAACAATACTGTTTTTAATTGATGAATCTGTCCTGAAGAAGGTGGTGTCAACCCTTTTCAGCCCACCGAAACGCCGCGTCGACAACTGTTCTCTTTACATAGTATTGTTTATAAAGTTTTTCATGATTGGATATTGTGTAGGCCTGTCTATTGGCTTTATAATTCCTTTTTTTTAACTTGTACATTTTGTATGCATGAATACATTAGAGACATTAATACATTTGTCTCAGTGGTATTTTATTGCCAACACCGGAATTTTTTAATAGGATAACATACAGAATTGTGTTTATTTGAATTTTAAAATGCGCTCATTGAAAAATGTTATGTAGATAAATGTTTACGAGACATATGTGAGAGAGCTGATAATAACAGAATTGTGCCCTCTCCTTTAATGATATTTCATGTGTTGATTTTGGTGTTTTAAAAAGGTGTTTTTATATAAAAATTTCAATAAAAGAGGTGATATTTTTACAAAGATACAGGCTTATAATCTGTATGGTGTGTATGAGTGAACGGGAATGATGTTGCAATAGGCAGTGAGCAAAGGAACAACAACATAGGGAACATTTTTGTTTTGATTTTATTTATGCCATTCTTTGGGTTTGTACGTTGGTATGCGTTGGTGTGAGGGTGCACGGATTCCCCCATGGGCAGTGACCGGTTAATGTTAAGTGCCATGCGGTATTGTTGACTATGATTAAGAAATGTATTCATAAAAACAACACTAAGGAAGTTTAACTTGATGGCCTACAGTGGCATACAGCATTTTCATGGATAATTTATCCAAAAAAAGTGAGACCAGAAGGTACATCTATCTGTCATGAGCACAAATTGTTGACGTTTGAACCCATCAAATGCTTTTATCAAGTCTTGATTAGGACAAAAAAACTTCACTTTTAGTCACTTGGCATCAAAAACCCAGTAGAACCCTTGTGCCTTGAGATTTTCATTTTTTCTGTTGTTTACAATGAACATCTTTTTGACTCATTGAAACTAGCCTGAGGAGCCCTGGTGGAGAGAGATAAACCCCCAGAACATTTGAACTAGGCTTTAGTCAGCTGGTTATGGAAGACCTCGTAGGTGGCTGCAAAGGAGTGCAAAATCTATAGACAAAACATCAACAAAAGACAGATATTAACACATAAGAGTTCAAAGGGTTCGGTGGAATTTTAGCAAATATCCATTGTGTTGTAATTGAGAATGGCAGCAAAAAATCACAAGAAGCCAGGAAGAAAATGCAGACTGTAACCATGAGTCATAGGAAAGTAAGGTACTTCCCACAAAGCCTCATTGCTCTGAATAATGTAGAGTAGAGTTCCAACAAGGAGCACAGACTTTATCTAACCTTCTGTTTGTTCAGAGAAGAAGTCCATTCCAAATTCAACAGTCACAGGAGATGAGAAAAACTTCTGCATTCAGAGATGAAGACAAAACTCTGAGGGGCAGATTTGCAAGAAACTAACGCAGCGCGGTGCCACAAGTCACTTTGCTGCGCTGCATTAGTTTCAAAGCACAGGGATGCAACATATTTACAACAGTATGTCGCATCTCTGTGCTTCCCCCTGTGCTGGCGCACAAACTGCTGTCATGCGCCTGCGCAGGCACCCTTGCACCATGGTGCAAGGATGCCTGCGTATTGGGGAGATTGTTTTTGTCCAGGAAGGGGCACCCTCCTGCACAAAAACAATCAATTGAGGTGATTTCCTCTTCCAATGTGTGCTGTAGAATGCAGCACACATTGAAAGAGGAAGAAAACGGGGAGAAATGAAAACATTTCTCCTTGTTGCACCTTGCTACGCCACAGGGGTGGCATAGCATTCTGACGCATTTCCAGATTTATGATTGCTCGTAAATCTAGAAATTCATCAGTGGACATGGGTGTTACGTGGGAACACCCACAGCAACACCCATGTCATGCCCCTAACACGCAAAGTGTTGCGTGAAAATGGGCGATATTTACAAGCACAGGTAAAACCACGAAGGGTGGCTTTGCGTGTGCTTGTAAATATCACTCAGCAGGTTGCGCCACCGGTGCGTCACGCAACGTGACGCACCGGCAGCGCAAGGGGCTTGTAAATCTGCCCCTGAGAGTGCACTGTCTAATTTCGTTTACCATGTGCAAGCATTAAGCATGCCCTGATCAACTTACCTGTCAACTGTCTCTCTGTATCATGTGCCTCTCCGATTTTAGGGCCTAGACACGTTATTTCAAACATTCACCTTCTTTGTCTACAGAGTGCATTTTTTAAAACTTTTGAGGTTTCGACAATATACCACAAAACAGACAACAAAGAAAGCATTAACAGTTGTCAATTACCCCTCACATTTCTCCGTTGGGTGATGCCTACATGTTTTTGTAAAAAGGGTTGTAGTTGTGGGGTAATACAAAACCAGTGGTCCAATTATAAGTCCAGAAAAGGTATCCAGTGGCGGGTTCCCGCTAACTTCGGGATTAGTGCCGTTCGATAGCGTCCGCATTGGGTAGCTGTGCCGGGGAGACTGTTTCCCGAGTCTCACGCCAGGACCTGAGTTGAGGCATTAATTCGAATGTTAGCCGGAACCCGCCATGGACCTCTATTCTGGACTTATAATTGTACCACTGGTTTTGTATTACACACATCACTTTTCACTTTTTACGTTGAGCACGTGAGCAGAAGCATCAATTAAATAGGTCCTGAAGAATGTCGCAACATCTCCGAGGAGGGTCTAGGCAGAAACATGTCGACGTACTCTGTTGGAAACATCCAGCATGTATAATATACCTAGCTGGCCTTGCTTGTTTTAACCCTGACACAGGGATGCATGAATAAAATGTGGCACGTACCTAGGAGACAGTTTTAATTTTCACACTTTTAATTTTCACACTGTTTTCATTCACGCTCTGCTTCCCTTATCACTCCTTGCTCATTAGAAAGGTATTTATTGTACCTCTGAAAACATCTTTGAGCTCCTCCCTCTAGTGAGGGAGTTGTAGCCCGCACCAGGACTAAACATCACGGTGCGAGGAGGTTGCCAATGAGAAAGCATGCTACCTATGGTGGGTGGGGGAATTCGTCCTTTAAAAGGAATACTCCACATTAGCTAGGCATATTGACCAACTCCTTTCTCCTTTTTGTTTCTTCTATCCAGACCCAGGTGTTTGTTTGTGCTTTGTTATTAGTATTGGGGAGTCAACTCTTGCTGGGCTTTAAATCTCCTCTGGCCCTCAATGTGTGTTTTGAACACTAAAATCACTTCATTCACTTACATCAATTTCAACTGAAAGTATGGATATCCTACTTCCAGGAACATATTGGACCTGCGCAATTTAGGCTCCACCCTTATATGTCACAATTATGCAATTACATATTCATAACTGACATTATATTTACTGTGTGCCTTAACTTCATTAACGTATGTGAAACATTTAAATGTATTGATGAAATGAATCATTGAAGGGATTAGAGATTTATATACATGTACACTAATGTTCAGTTGGAACATATAAGCATGTACTCTTTTACTCACATTTTGCATTTATTCTTCAAGTTACACATGTCTATGTATAGCCATGTATTCAAAGTGCTTTTTAAATGCTTAGCTAAACCTAACCTGACTACAAGCCTCAACTGAAATGCAATTTCCTTTGCCACGTATTCTTTCTTTTTTTGCAAGTGTATTATAATGACTCTCGTTAGTTAGAAAATGTCTTATTGCTTGTATTAGACTGCTATAGTGAGGCTGGATTGAAGAACTTGCCAGTGAATGTGGAGAATTAATGGTCGAAAAAGGCCTTCTGTTCATCGTGTACCAGGACGGAGAGATGTTCTAGGTTGAGAACTACAGTCCAAGTTTTGATGCGAAACTGAATGGATGTTGCAGATGCTCTCTCGAGTAATGAGTTGGTTGGCTCCTGGTGGTGTGAAAGGAGATAAGGACGTTTCTGAATCTCCTGTTACTTTTAAATTGGTGTTCTCACAGTTTGAAGGTAGATTCCCTTTAGACTTCAAAAGGTACAGATCTCTCTGCTTGCGTTATTCTTGCAAGTATGAAGCTTTATGGTAAACACTTACTTCCTTTTTCCAAGACTTCTACTGAAGGCAGATCATGCTGACACCCTCTGCGCTCCCTAAATAGAGATCCTTGGTGGATAGTCCTATATTTGACTTATGTTTAGAAGAGAGAAGGGAAGTTTCTTTATGGAGCATCTGTTTTCTTTCATTTGTTTCTTTATTTTTGTGGCTGTCACAATTCTGTATCTCATTCTATTTCAGCTCAACCTACTGAGATATTTCAGCTTATCTGCTGTATTGCTGTATTTAATTAACTTATTTCTAGTTTGCTTACATTCTGGATTTATTGGTAATCCAAAATAAAACCTTTTAACTATATTTGGCGATTCTTGGTCCTAATTGTGGAGTCAAATTGGCTTCACAAGTTAGAAATGTGTTGTTGATGTCTTCTTTTCAATGCTTCACGTCAACCAACAAAGGTCCATACGACCAGTGGATAAAAATCTTTAGCGGCTTGACTAAGAGATCACGTTGTAAGGCCCAGTACTCGTTCAATACTGTACTCTGTAAATTAAATCTTGAAGCTGCATGGATTACTTAGCAATGCTGGGTGATGCAGACAATAGCCAATCTGTAGTAAGTAAGTTGGTAAGGAGTTTATGATCACTGCAAATAATGGTTTATTGACCCCAAAAATATTTGCAAAAGTATTCCATGGCCCAAGCACAACCTGAAGTCTCTGTCGCAATAACAGAATACCTTTCTTCAAGGGAGAGAAAGAGTGTGAAACATAAGCTACTATACTTTCACTACCATCATCATTTTGTTGAGACAAAACTGTACCAAAGCCTCTACCACTAGCATCCGTGGTAATGAATATAGGCCCTTTAGGATTGGTATTTAGACAGAATATCGAAAACACAAACATTATGGGACAAAATATTGTGTCAAAAATGCCAAAGACAAAAATATTGTGGAGGTAAGTTTATATAGGTAAGTAAAGTTTTACTATATATAACTCCACATAAATGTACCATGACAATATATATATCTTCAAGGTACGTAGATGTAGAGTTAAGAATAGTAAATCTCTCACAGGCATGAGGGCAGTACTCACAGGGGCTGATTTATCTGAAAAGAGGGGTGACAATGTCTCTCTGGCTGCACACCATTTTGCAAGCCATTAAAGGCACAAAGACCTCATTGGAAACCCAAATCGCTGTGGTTGTGGGGGAACTGAGCTTGCGGAGAGATGACCATAGAAACCTAACAGACCATGTCAAGGAGTCGGGAGACCAACTGGGTGCTGCCCTACCACAGTTAAAAGACCTTACTAAGAAATGCTCAGCCATGGAGAAGGAGATGAAATCACTGGCAAATTGGCTGAAAGATGCGGAGGGTAGATCACACCCCATAATGTCAGGCGAGTAGGAGTGCTGGAAAAATCTGAGGGCCCGAACACAGAATTATTTGTGGAAGAATGGTTGGACAAAACAGCTCTGCAGGGGAAACCCTTACGGTTCTTCTCAGTAGAACGGGCACATAAAATCCCAGCATACCCGCCCTCAACTGGGATGAGCCCACACCTGATCATAACATGGCTAATGAACTTCAGGGGCAGAGACATCATCCTCCAAGTGACAAGGAAGCATGGTCCCTGGATGCTCGATGGACAGAAAGTGAATCTGTACCCAGACTATTCAAACCTAGTTCTTCTGCAGAGAGGAGCGGTTGTACCGGGTAAGAGTGTGTTGCATCATTTAGATTTCAAGTATGTGCCCCTCTACCCGGCGAAGCTGCGGGTAGTGCAGGGGTAGAACCACTTCTGGGCAATGGCGAGGAGGCCTGGCTGTGGCTTGAACAACCAGGTCAGGCCCACCACTGGGTGAAAGGAACAACGAAAGCTGGAAACCAGCGCTGTTGCAGCGCAGGAACAACAGGAAGAACATCACAACCTCCCCCCAAGTCTTGGTAGAGTGGGTGCGAATAGATGGGCAGGTCTGGGGTTGGCCCGGGGAGGGATGGAAGGGACAGGTGCATATTACTATATGCTGATGAGATCTTACTATACCTGACAAACCTGGGCCAGACACTGGAAAGTTTGCAAGATATTTTCCGCATATTTGGGGATAATTTGGGGTTCGCCATAAATCGGGTTAAGTCATTACTGTTGCCGATGGGTGACCGGAATCGGGGGGAGGTACTCACTTTGCCATTGCGGGTTGAGATAGAACAGCTTAAATATCTGGGGTTCTGGATTACTAAAAAATCTGGACTCACATAACAAGGCGAATCTAGGACACCTGATGAAAAGACTAAAGCAAAATGTGAAACATTGGCAGTCATTGCCGCTCTCACTACTGGAGAAAGTGTCAATGTTTAAAATGGTGGCACTCCCCAGGTTCTTATACGAACTCCAAAACAGACCATATAGGATCCAGGACAGTTTTGTTCACTAAAGTAGTCACACTCGTGCAGAAACTGCTTTGGGTGAGGGGACAGCCCCATATTGCAATGAGGGTCTGGCAGCGATCTAAGTACCAGGGAGGCATAGCCCTACCCAACGTACGGAAATACTATGAAGCAGCGCAAGTGAGCGTTGTTAATGACTGCACATATGCAGATTGGGAGGACTTGGCATTTCTTCAGGACAAGATAGGAATTGGAGACAGGAGCTACTTGCACATGCTATAAGGGGGCTGACTGCTTCCGGAGGCCAGCCCTGCAACGGGGACGGTAGTAGATATCTGGAGGTGATTGACCAGAGAGATGGGGTGGGGCTGCAGGCTGACCCCGAGGTCGCTGTTGTGGGAGGGCTCCAGGTGGTGGCTCTGCTGGGTTTTCAGTGTCCACACCGGCGGATGTGTGAGATGTGAACGGGGTGATCTCCTTTGCCTTCTTGAGAAAGGAGTATTAGATACCAGAGACACAGTGGCCGCGACATGTCCCTCTGGGAATGTGTGTCACTGGAGGAGGAGAACCAGGAAGACTCCCTACTCGAAGGAAGACAGTTGGAAGGGCGGGTTGATAGGAAATTGATCTCGCTGATATATGGAATGGTAATGAGAAATATGCAACCCCCTCTGTTGAAATTGTGGGACAACTGGGAACACGACCTGGGGGAAATAGATGAGGATGACTGGAGGGAGGCTCTAGAGTTCCCAGCAGAGGTGGCAATAAGAGTGTGCGTCCGACTGATCCAACTCAATATCATACACCGGGCTTATTACATACGCACCTTGCTCTGTAGGATAGGCAAGGCGTTCAATGCAAATTGCCTCAGAGGCTGTGGTCGGAAGGTCCACTTATGCACACACTCTGGAGCTGTCCCTGTATACGAGACTACTGGGAGGCGGTTAGAGGCGCTTTGGAGGAGGCTACGGGGTTACCCCTGCAGTTACAGCCACGACTGGCACTGCTAGGCATATGGGGTCCGACAGATCACTCCCGCTATCAGAAGCTGTTGATAAATCTGGGCTGAATGGAGACAAAGTGAAACATTGCTCAGAAATGGGGTTCTGGATTTCCCCCTCAATACCAGGCATGGGACCTTGGAATAGAGTATTGAAAAATTATGGAAAAGTAAGTATACAAAGGAAAAGGGTGCCAGGGGAAATTTGAAAATATTTGGGGAGGATGGGAAGCAAGAGTGGACTGTGAGGGGGGGGAGGATGGGTACACACGTCATTGATGCAAGTAAAAAGAGTGGGAATCAATTGGTCAAGCTGCCCCCTACACGCAAAGCCTTCGAACAATGGGAGAGATGGTGGGGTGGAGAAGGTGGGAGGTGATGAGGTGAACAGTGATTCTGTGATTATGCTGATTATAATGTGCCCGATTATGGGGCATCTGGGGTGCTAAAGGGATGTTGTGACAAGTGTGTTATGTATAAAATAATAAACAAGCAAATAAAAAAAACACAGAGGGGCCAATTCCGATCTCGGCCGGTAGCGCACCGAATCGGATTCGGCTTAACCGGATCCGATTCGGAGCCCTCTTTTCCGACCGATTCGAACGCGCGTCCGGCCGAGCGAGTACGATACGAGCGCACGCGAAATCGCCGACCGACTCGTTCACGGGTCCGAACCACACCGACCGACTCGCTCGGACTCGACTCGCACCGCGCGATGGAGACGTTCCCCGGCCGGGCAAGTACGATGCGCGCCTTGAGCAGTCCGACCGACCCGCACCGTCCGGCTCGAAACAGCTGTCGGAGCCGGACTTTGGGGGTCCGTGTCGGACCCCCTTTACGCGTAGCCACGCGAGTCGCACACAGAGGGGACCCATGGGTCCCCCCTACCTGTGCGTGTGCGGCGCAAACCGCATCGACGCGAACCCGCTGTAGGGGGTGCCCTCGTTCGCCTCGCACCCATTCAGTCAATGGGAGCCCGCGTACGCGTTGTACGACCGGCTCCCATTGACTTCAATGGGAGTCCGACCGAATCGAGTCCGATAGCATGCGTGCGCATCGTACTCGTTCGGTCGGACTGCCAGAGTTCGATTCGGTCGGAAATCTCTCCGGGTCCGGCTCGGTCGGAGAGTTTTCCGGCCCGAATCGGAATCGGCCCCAGAATAGTGAATCTATACTTACCTATTTACACTTACCTTCTCGTTATTTTGGTCCTCAATATTTTTGATATTATATTTTATCCAGACAATGTTTGTGTTTTCAACATTCTGCCAGTGATCCTTAGGATCATAACCCTGTTAAATAGGCGCACTGCAAATTTCATCTTTGATGTCTTGAAAATTTCCTTGATGGATGGTAAGCCATTCAAACATCACTTTATTCTTGAGTAAACCCCTCTAAAGAAACATTTTGGTAGAAAAATTCTCAGGAAAGTTGGTATAGTAGCCAGCCATGCCTAAAAAGGACCTAATGTCATCTTTAGACTGCAGAGCGGGGGCTTCTTATTTGCCTTAACCAACTTATTTTTGGGACTACTACCTTTTCTACTGAAGATGTGACTTAACTATGAAACTTGTTCCTCAGGAAATTTACATTTAGAAATTTCTACTGTAAGACCTTTGGACTTTAATATCTCCATCCCTTTGAACAATTTGGCATTATGTTCAAATGTATTTTTCCCCATGACACAAATGTTGTCTTGGAAACAGATTACCCCCAGCCTATCATCAAACAATTCACCCATCAACCTTTGGAAAACTGCTGCAGACGAAGCAAGACCAAAAGGCGTGTGACAGAATTGATAACATCCAAATGAGGTATTGAGGGCTGTGAGGGGTTGGCTTTCAGGGTGCAGGGAATTCTGGTGATATACTGAGAATAAGTCAATAGTACAAAACAGTTTGGTGTTTCGAGACTTAGATAGCATTGTGTCTATTGTAGGCAGAGGAAACTGATCAACAACACTAATATTATTTTGACTTTTTAGGTCTACACTCAAAGGAATTTTACCACTGGCTCATCTAGCCACTACCAATGGTGAAATCCACTCAGAAGACTCAATCAGTTCAATTATTTTGGCATCAAGAATTTTTTTATAACTAGGCCTTGACTCCGTCTCTAAGAATGAAGGGATATTTTGAACCTTATGCATTTTGGATATCGCATCTGACTTTAATTTAATCCTATGTGAGACTCCTTTAAGTTTCCCAATTTTCTTTTCACAAACTGGTAGGAAAGTGCTTTATAACACATACAGCATCCACTCACGCCTTTACTCCCACACAGACTCCCAACCGCCCCACTGAGCATGTACCCAACATTCTCACATTCTAAAATCAACAATCTTTGAAGGCATACAAATTATAATGAAAGGCATATACTGCAGTATCATGGATGCTGATTCAACAAAATGCCAGGGTTAGAGGATGTGCCTTCACGCACCCTGTTATCACAAATGATATCACAGGGTGACCACATTGTCCCACCCCAGCTCCTCTCCAGCTACCTATTTGCTATTGAGGGGCTAGGGAATGGCTAATGAAGTCATGATTATTTTCGTTTTCTGCCACTGGCCTCATGACCCCTGAAGCGAAGTGCAGAAAAGACAGTGGCAGATCTATACCCAAGGCCATTGAGATTATGTGGTTCTGTGGCCAAAGCTTTTTCTGTGTAAGTATAGATTTGCCTCCTTTTCCATTTAATCCATCATCTGTGGCTTAATTTGCAGATCTTAGCAAAAAATATTAATTTGTTTTTATCTCAAACATACGAAAAGTTACTAAAAACAGTGCCACGCGTGTTGCGGTGCAGTGGCAGGCCCTATGCAAAGGTTAACTGGCCACCTTTTAATTTGTTGATTATTTTATTTAGGTGGTAAACTGATACTAATAAGGTGAAACCTTTGACCAGACAGTTATAATGTGTAAAAATTGCAAAATAATGAAGCAATACTGCCACAAAATATGCTGCATTATGCTGCTTAATTTCCCTTTTCCTGTAGCATAATTTAGTCATCCCTTCCTCATAACTAGGTTCTGACCTGTTGCATTAATCCAATGGACCTGGGTGTACCAAAGAGCTGGACAGAGGTGGTTACTGGACGCCTACAATTGACATGCATGAGAGGTATTCTTTTTAAAGGGGAGATCCACAGAACACACCCGAAATTGGACAGGCACAAATGCTTTAAATTAATCGTGAAAGGTGCTTGGTTGTGGCATGATGTTATTCAATGGCAATGCACCAGTGAATGGGCATCACCTGAGGGTGCTATCCTAACCCTTGTTTTTCTTCATTCACAAGCGCAGACCCTCACCACAAAGCATTTAACCGGTTTAGTGGTGAAAAGGAGGAGGGCTGCATTCTGAACACTTCAGGACGCTCCCTGCGGATTTTGCGCCCAGCAACTTTAGGCATGCAGGATTAGTACCTCATTTAGAGTTTGGCAGACGAAATACTCAGGGCCTAATTATGACTATGGCGGTCCGAGCGGCCTCCGTAGCCACAGTGGCAGTGCGGGTACCGCCACACTGGCGGTCCGAAAGTCCTATTACAAGTTGGGCGGTTGGACCGCCATGGGACGGCGGTCTTGAGGCCGCAATCTGCTTGGCGGTGCTGCTGCGGCACTGCCAAGCATTTTAAGAGTTTCCACTCCGCCACGGTTTTCATGGCGGTGAGAGTCAGGAACATGGTCTGCCTGCAGGGGGGCATATGTTGTGTCACTCCCTTTCCTGCACGGCATGGACTGGTACAGTCCATGCTGTGCTGGAACGGGCTTTGGCATTCCCATTGTGGTGCCTTTTTAATAGGCACCACCGTGGGAACACCAAAGGACCGCCCGCCAGACCACAAGATTACTTGTAATTTGGCGGGTGGCCAGCGGTCGATTTGGCGTGCCTTGGGCGGGGCACTGGCATGGCGGCCCGCTCCAGGACCGTCAAACTTGTAATCAGGCCCTCTGACTGTAGAGGATAATCTCGTCCACGGTATTACAAGCGTCATAGGCTATAATGCACCTGTAATATGGCGCATGTTTGTGATGGAGTATGCCATCCACCAAACGCTAAATAAGGCCCTTGGTGTACTCAGACGTTGCTACAAGTGGAGTTGAGCACCCAATAAATTTTAACGAGTTCTACTTGCACAAATCCCACACATACGGACAACCAGATCCAGAGGTCGAGCATTCTCCTACATTGCTTCCAAGGCGTGGAATGACCTACTGCTACACATAAGAGCCTCCTCCTTACTTCTTGAATTACGCAAGAAGCTAAAGACCTGGGGGCATATTAGCAAGACCGGCGATAAAATTATCGCTGTTTTAGCGGCAGGAAACTGCCGCTAAAACGGCGATAATGGGCTTGCTAATATGCGTTATGGAATTCCAATAGAAGCCCAGGTTAGATGTCCTGCACATCTAACCTGGGCTTCTATTGAATTCTATAACGCATATTAGCAAGCCCATTATCGCCGTTTAGCGGCAGTTTCCTGCCGCTAAACGGCGATAATTTTAACGTGGGTCTTGCTAATATGCCCCTGGTTTTTGAGTAGTCCCACTAGGCCCTAGGTGGGCCTAGACTCACACCTGCTCAGCGCACATGCAGTGTGAGAAGTTGGCCAGGTATATGATGTCCAAACAACCCTTATGGTGATTTAAGAGGTCAAAGATAACCTTAGAAAGCTATCCAAGTGGTAGCTGTGGAGAGCAGCCTTCAGGCTTAGTCTTGAAGGATTGCTAAGCAGCTTGTTTTACCAAAATGTAACCTTATAGTATTGGTTAAATGAAAGGAGAACCACATAGTAGTTATAAAAGTATTTATTATTATAACACACCTTAAATACCTCACGGGCTGGACTGTTCCCACAAGGAACAGGGTCAAGACTGATTTGCATATGGCTGGGTCCAAACTGGGCTGGTGTGGTGAGCAAAAGAATGATGGATTTAACCCAGATCCGTGTGACTGGGGGTGAATGTTTGCATTGTCCAGCATTCCGTCCATCAATTGTTTCTTTTGCATTTGTCGCCCTAAGTGGGAAGGGTATGCCCAGACGTGGGTCCCGTGCTCACTACACCACTGGATTCAAGCTAGCCTGGCTGAAGAAGGGTGATGCCCTGAAACCGGTCCCAGGATGCTTGTTTCCGGTCCAGGGAGGACCTGGCTTGGCAGTTCGGGCTGGACTGTTCCCACAAGGAACAGGGTCAAGACTGATTTGCATATAGCTGGGTCCAAACTGGGGTGGTGTGGTGAGCAAAAGAATGATGGATTTAACCCAGATCCTTGTGACTGGGGGTGAATGTTTGCATTGTCCAGCATTCCGTCCATCAATTGTTTCTTTTGCACTAATTAAAGTGGGCACCTTGCACCAGTCCAAACAACCCTTATGGTGATTTAAGAGGTCAAAGATAACCTTAGAAAGCTATCCAAGTGGTAGCTGTGGAGAGCAGCCTTCAGGCTTAGCCTGGAAGGAATGCTAAGCAGCTTGTTTTACCAAAATGTAACCTTATAGTATTGGTTAACCCCTTGACCGCGATCGGAATTCCGCTCGTGTGCTGGACATTCCGATCGCGGGTGGGGTCGTGACGAGCTCAGCTCGTCATGCGCACAGCGCTACCGCGCAGCATGACGAGCTGAGCTCGTCATGAGCACGGAAGGGGTTAAATGAAAGGAGAATCACACAGTAGTTATAAAAATATGTATTTATTATTATAACACACCTTAAATACCTCACAGTATCTGCTACACACAGATAAACACAAAGCACACAATACTGTAGCACAGAAACAATCGTAAGTAGCACTAATACACAGGGGGAGACCAAACCATATACTAAAATAGTGGTATAAGAACCACGACTCGAGTCAAGACAGTATCTAGAGGGTGTACAATCGCTGGGATCCCAAGGAACCACCCAAGGTGAGTAAGGAGGGACCCCAAGGAGGACGGGTGCAGTGTGAGAACACGACTGCGTGCTACGTACAATTCAATGGGAGAGTCGCGGTTGCAGTTTTAAAGTTTAAGGACCCTTCACAGTGGATTACGAAGAAACCCTTTGGAACTTAGAAGGTTGGAGAGCCACCCCACCCGTGGATACTGAAGTACCAGAGTTGCCTATCCCAGGGAAGCCGGGTGCATAGGGCTGAAGTGGCGTCGGAAACCGCCGTCAATCTCAATGGGAGTCTTCAAAGAAATGCCATTCCTGGAAAGAAGAAGAGTGACCGGTGGAACCCACAAGTGTATTCTTGAAGGACGGAACCTGAAAGCAGAGGGGACAGAGTCTGGGTCACGCAGGAGTGACCAGGGGCTTGGTAGACGAATGCCCACCAATGTCGGGTGCTTCAGGAGTGATGATGGAGACCTTGACTCTACAGCTGCACAGACCAGGAGATGTCAAGGATGACCAGGAGCCGGATACGAGCTGTCCCACAAAGGATGTTGAGTGCTGAGGGGTCGGTGTCCGGCGGGAGAACCAACAAGCCTTGGCAGCGGCAACCCACGAAGAAGGTCAAAGAAGGTTACGCTCTGGCCCAGCAAGGACCAGGGGAGTCACCACAGCAAGGGAGTCAGGGCAGGCCTGGAGCAACCAGGGGAGCCCAAGAAAAGCAGTGTTGTCCCTCAACTTGACTCACAGGCCGAAGGCACAGGAGTCGCAAGGGGACCTCTAGCAGTTTCACAAAGTAACAACTTGCAGGGCACAGTGTACGAGGAGGCTGAAGTCCTTTGTACAAAATGTGCGCAGAGGTTGGGGCTATTGATAGCCCAATGCACTTAGTTAGGGAAACCCAACAAGCATATGCACTTGCAAAAGTACTCGGTGCACAGGGGTTCGAGTTATGTAGTCCCCACGAGGGATACTGGCCTCAAACTTGGTGAGAGGGCAGCTTACCCTCAAGGAACATAGAAACTCACCTCCTGTGTTGTTGGAGCCTTTGGAGTCCGCAGGATCTCAGGATTAGCAGACCTGTCAGTTGCATTATGGGCCTGTGAATGCAGGGGAGTGACTCCTTCACCCCAAGGGAGATAACTTCAGTTGTCCTTGATGCTCCACAGGTCCGGCACGGAGCCTGTATGGTGCACGGGCACAGACGATGCTTTGGACGGAGAGGGAGACGAAGTCGGGCCCAGTCGAAGTCCAGCGAAGTCCAGAGTGCAGAGGCACCCTCTCACGTAAAACCCAGCACCCTGCCTTCAGGATTGTCAAGGCCTGCTAGAGGGGTGACTGATAGGTTTTAAGTGTAGTGACCTATAGATATAGTAAACCTATATCTAAAGTAAGTGGTGCATGCGCCATCTTACACAGGCTGCACTGGCAGGCCTGTAGTTCCATTTTGCATGGCCTCTCATGGGTGGCATAACACATGCTTCAGCCCATGGGTACTATGGGGTACCTATGCCCTGGGTACATGGGTACCATATACTAGGGACTGACAAGGGTACCCCAGTATCCAATCTGGAGTGTGCCTGAGTACATGGCATAACATTTTAGGGAGAAAGCAGATAGACTGGGGTCCTGATTAGCAGGATCCCAGTCAGACTAGTCAAAAACAGTGTAACATCAATTAAAAAGTGGGGGTACAGGGGCGTGGCCAAGATGGCGGAGGGTTGAGACGTGTTTCTCTACCGCTCCCCTGCCCACCGTCGTTAAGCACCGGCCCGGGCCTCCCGCGCCGTGTTGAGGTGCTGCCCCGAGATTCCTGGTGCCCTGCAGACCCTAGCGGACCTGTTCCCGAGAGCCGGTGGTGATCGGGAGGCCCCGGCGGGGGCGTGCCTGCCCGGGGATCGGGCTGCACACGGAGAGGAGACGCGACTCACGCGAACAGTGCCCGGAGAGACCCGCATCAGCAGCAGCGCACAGACGGCGGTGGCCGAGAGACGCTTGAAGCCGGTCCCGGGCCGATCCTGATCCCCCGCTGCAGATCTGGTGTGACCGGGGACCATCGCACCACCACGGCCTATTCATCCTGGGAGTGCGCTGAGTGGGGCGCCGGCCGGGGCCGCAGGGGCGACCGGCGGACGTGGCCACGCGAGCTCGGGGAGCACTTCGGCTCCCGGCGGTGGGCCGGGCTGGCGCCTCGTGGTCGTGGGGCAATTCCTGCCATTGAGGCCGCAGAGGAGGGCGCTTGGAACCGGGCGGCGAGACGCTGACTCTGGGGCACCCTGGTCGCCAGGAGGCGGTTCGGCCTTCGGCTGGGGCCTCCTGCACAGCACAACTGGGCCTCCGAGGCCTAGCAATAGCAACTGCAGGCCGCCCTCTGGAAACCCGCCGGAGCTTGGGGCGGCGCTGGGGCTGCCAGGAGGGCCCTAGCATCGCTGGACGGAGCGGCGGAGGGGGTGAGTCGCTTCGCGCTCTCTCCTGGTGACAGGTCCATGCTTGGGGGCTGTCCTTGAAGAGCCCATTGACAGGTCCTTGCAGCTTCCGCACTGCGCCCCGGCTGGGGCTGGCACCGGGGCGATCCTGACCCCCGCGACGGAGCTGGCATAACGGTGGGAGACCGGGGGGCCCCGCACTACAGAGGTCGCGCTGCCGCAGGGAGCGCACCGGGTGAGGCGCCGGCCCACACCACTCTGAGCCTTCTGGAGGTCTCCTCCTCGCACCTCGGCCCTTCTGCCTGGCGGTCCCTGGGGCGGCTACCGACGTCGGTGCCCCCAGCACTACAGAGAGTCTACACACCACGCCTCTGGCCCTGCTCCTGCTGCATCGGCGGGGCCGCCAACGGGGGGGCTCAAATTTTCCCGGAGCAGCTACGCACCGGTCAACGGGGCGGGTGTGCCAGCACTGGACCTGAGACCGACGCCCTGGGCGGTGACACAGCGGGCGGCTTCCCTCGACTAGGGGACCCCTCGTTGGGGACGGCGGAGTATGTCCTCTACCCGGGGCAAGAAAGAAAAACAACTCTTGAAAGAAAAGCCCCTCACGGACCTTTTTGCACGAGCCAGGAGTATAGGGCCGGCTGAGACTCGCCGGGACAGCCCATCGGGACAGATGGCTGAAGCGGCAGACATGCCCGTAACCCGGGCCTTCTTGGAGTCCCTGTTCGCCTCCCTCCGGGATGATCTCCAAACAGTGAAACGTGATCTCACGGCAGAGATCAAAGATGTCCGCAAAGACATGGACAAAATTGGGGAAAGAGTGGCGTCCCTTGAGGCCAAAAGCGACACCCGTGATGAGGAGATGGAGGCCTTGCAACAAGAGGTGGTGAGACTTCATGAGCAGCAGGTGGACGTGCAGTCCCACCTAGAGGACCTGGAGAATCGCTCGCGATGCCACAACATTCGCATCCGAGGGGTTCGCACTGATACAGAGGCGGGAGACATCTTTACCTGGGTGCGGAAACTTTTTAACTTTGTCCTGGGCAGAGAGTCGGACACTGAACTCACGTTGGACAGGGCCCACAGGGTGGGTCCACCGAGAGCTCCCTCGGCGCCCCCGGCAGACATCCTAGTATGCGTGCAGGACTACCGCACCAAAGAGGAGATTCTCCGCCAGGCCCAGCTGAAACAACCAATCACATTCCGAGACCAGCCGGTGGCCCTCTTTCAAGACCTCGCTGCCATCACGCTTCAAAAACGCCGGATGTTCCGACCTGTCACAGAGGCATTGCGCCACAAGCAAATCTCCTACTCATGGGGCCATCCGTTTCGCTTGGTGTTCAGGTATGAGGGGACCCTTTATCAACTACGCTCGCTCACTGAGGCATGCAGGCTCCTGGGCATCACGCCTCCGGCGGAACACGACCCCGAGGAACGCACGGACCGGGAGGCCCCCGACGGCCATGCACGGTGGCGGCGACAGCGCAGCCGACGCCGTATCAGGAAACCCGACCCGCAAGAGGTCAAGAGAGAACAACTGGCAGCTATAGCGGCGGTGCCGGGGGCTCAGAACAACGGGACTTCCTAGTAGGGCACCCGGGCTGGCGTGGTCTTTGCACTCCAGAGATGCCTGGTGGGCGGGGGAGGCGGGGGGAGATATTTCTTGTTGGCCACCAATTCACCCCAACGACATTTTTCCATTCCCGATTCATCCTGGGATGACGGACTACTGAAAGACTGGGTACAATTTTTTTCTTTTTTGGTGCCAGTTGCGCCCAAAGGGTGTTCCCCTTTTTTTTTTTTTCTTCTCTTCCTCTTCTTTTGTTGGGGTCTTTTCTCTTTTCTTCTTCTGCCTCTCTCTGGGCTTTTTTCCGACTTTGTGGGGCTCCAGTCCAGGCTTCGGGAAACTGCTTTCTCTGACATGGCTGTGTCGCAAACCCAGCGAGCGGCAGCAAAGCTTAGCTATGTGGCTACTGACTTGATATACCGATGATCTCCCCACTTAAGGTACTCACCTTCAATGTTAGGGGGCTTAACAATCCAATTAAAAGACGGGCCCTGCTGTCCTTTTTAGAGAGCACACATGCTGACATCTGCCTCCTCCAGGAGACACATCTCCTCTCCAAAGATTGCCATCGTCTCAAATCCCGAGCTTTTCCGAGCCAATTCTTCTCCTCCATGACTACTAAAACGGCTGGGGTGGCTATCCTCGTCTCCAGGGCTTTTAGGGGGAAGGTGCTACAGAAAGGGGCTGAGATCAAGGGCAGATTACTCACCTATCACTTTTCCATTGGGGGTCTCACAGTGGTGGTGGGATCGGTCTACGCTCCTAATGAGGGACAGGAACGCTTTTTGCAGACCGCCCTTACGGCAGCCACTGCAACACAAGAACGTCACATCTTGATAGGGGGCGATCTCAACCTAGTGTTCAACAACGAATTGGACAGGTCCGCCCAACGCACCAGCCAGGTAGGCGCACTCTCCCACACAGGGGCCCAGTGGCTCCGTGACCTTGATCTCACTGACATCTGGAGACAACACCACCCACACTCCCGAGCCTTTTCCTACTATTCCCACGCACACAAGACCTACGCGCGGCTAGATTATTTCCTGGGCACGAAGGCTGTTTGTGCGGCCACCCTTGACATGGACATCCTGGTAGCATCCCTCTCAGACCACAACCCGGTGGCGATATCACTGACCCTTCCCCAGCCTTGCCGCCGCCCCGGACAGTGGCGGTTCCGTGACACACTGCTACATAGGCCGGACACAGTCACCCAATTGCAGCGTGTCATAACGGACTATCTCGCACACAATGACACTCAGGACACGTCCCTTGCGACGCGATGGGAGGCTCTTAAAGCTGTCGTCCGGGGGGAGATTATCGCTATCTCCGCCGCAGATAACGCGGACCGGAAGACCAAAAGGGGGGAACTATCGCAACGCGTTAGGGAGTTGGAGCAGATGCACCAGCGGACCGGAGCGCCTCGAGGGTGGCGTCAACTGTCCATCGCACGGAAGCAACTGCTGGCCCTGGACCAAGACAAGGCTGAATATGCGGCTTTGCGCCTGCGGCATGCTTTCTATACTGGGGGAGACAAATGCGGCCGCCTCCTGGTGCACAAACTTCGTGAGGCTCGGCTCCGGGAGGGCGTCCGGGAGATCACGAACAGCGCCGGTGTGTTAACCTCTGAAGACGCGACCATCGCAGACACCTTTCGCACATTTTATGCTCAGCTTTACGATAGCCAACACCTAGCAGAAGCCGACATTACCTCATACCTTTCCGGGGCGGACCTTCCGACGCTGATGCCGGAACAGGCGGCACACATCGAGAGGGAAATCAGGCCGGAGGAAGTGATCACTGCCATAGCGCGGCTGAAGCTTGGTAAGTCTCCGGGCCCTGATGGCTATACCGCGGCTTTTTATAAGCAATTTGGTGCTGTTCTCACCCCCTTATTGACGCAGCTTTTTAATTCATTCGCGGAAGCAGGGGCAATACCCCCAACTATGCTGGAAACGGCGATAGTCGTCCTCCCTAAACCGGGGAAGGACAGAACGGCGTGCGGGTCCTACCGGCCCATATCGCTCCTGAATTTAGACTTAAAGCTTTACACCTCCATTCTGGCGAGTCGTCTGGGCCCTTACATGCAGGGGTTGGTGGACCCCGGCCAGGCCGGGTTTATCACACAACGGCAGACAAGCGACAATACGAAACGGGTGGTACACCTCATCGAAAAAGCTTCCCGTGTCCTGGGGAACTGTATGCTGTTTACAATTGACGCCGAAAAGGCCTTTGACCGGGTCCATTGGGCGTTTCTTGAGCAGGTGTTATGCCGCGTGGGCCTCGGAGACAAGATGCGGACCCATATTTTTAACTGCTACCACTACCCCACGGCGACAGTAAGGGTTAATGGGCATACTTCAGCGCCCTTCCCTATACATAGGGGCACACGGCAGGGGTGTCCTCTATCACCCTTGCTCTTTGCTCTCTATATGGAGCCCATGGCACAGAGAGTCCGACGACATGCACACATCACGGGCATACGCTTTGGGGGGGACACCCACACTGTTAGCCTATATGCGGATGACGTCTTGGTTACCTTGACAAACCCGGACAGAGCCCTAGGAGCCATGCTTGGGGAATTGGATGCCTTCTCGGAGGCCTCGGGGTTTAAAGTTAACTTCTCTAAGTCGACGGCACTGAATCTGTCCTTGCCACCTCACGAACAGGCGGACTTACAAGCTCGTTACCCCATAGCCTGGTCCGACGACCCGGTTCCGTACCTGGGCATACACCTGACCCCCACCTTACAGAGCATGAGAGTGGCCAATTTCTCACGCCTCTACGACCAAATTCAGGTGGAACTCAGGCGATGGAAACGTCAGCAGATTTCGTGGCTAGGGCGTGTCGCCGCTATAAAAATGACCATCCTCCCCCAAATCTTATATATATTTCAAGCTCTGCCTCTACCCCCTCCTAAGGGTTGGCTCCAAAAGGTACAATCGGATCTCTCTGCCTTCATATGGCAGGGCCGTAAGCCCAGACTGAAACGAGCAGTTAGTTTTCTCCCTCCGCATGAAGGGGGCCTCGGGGTCCCTGACCTAGCCCTATACTACAAAGCAACGCAACTCCGCTACCTGGTTGAATGGAGTCGGGCTGAATCTGAGAAGAATTGGCTCTTCCAGGACCGGGTGGTCGCAGGCACTTCACTTAGAAAGGTCCCATTCCTCAAGAAGGCCCACCGGCCCCCAACTTATATGCCTCACAGGTGACTCGCACAATCCTCATGGCCTGGGACCAGACGAACTTAAGTCATGACCTAACGTCCTTTCCTTCCCCCTTCACGTCCATCTTGGACAATCCGGAGTTCAGTCCGGGGCTGGATCAACACTCCTTTCGCCGTTGGCTGGAGTCTGGCTGCTGGGCATTGGGCCCTCTGTTCACCGATGGCGAGTTCGCCACATTCGAGCAGCTCCGGGAGGATTTCGCCCTGCCGGAAACGGAACGTATGCGCTACCTTCAGGTACGCCACTGGGCTCTTCATCCCTCCAACCGCCTCCAGGTGTCCAGATGCCTTACCGCGTACGAACAATGGCTCGTTACGAGAACATCGGATAGAAAACTGACCTCAGATCTTTATAAGCTCTTACAATCGAGATACACACACATGTACCATGCAGGGCGGGCGCGATGGGAAAGGGACACAGGGCGCGATCTCACTCCAGAGGAATGGGACGGCGCCTGCTACAGGGCACGACACACAGCAACGCACGTTGGACTCACAGAAACACTCACTAAATTGGTATACCATTGGTACTACACCCCGGTGCGGCTTCACCAGACCGACACGACACTGAGCCCGGATTGCTGGCGAGGGTGCGGTGGGAGGGGTACCCTGGTTCATCTTCTGTGGGATTGGCCCCTACTTCGGTCATACTGGACACATTTCCTGGACGAAATAGACAAACATCTCGACACTGAGATCCCTAGATTTCCTGCATACGTCCTGCTGGGGGTGCCCAACCCACTCACGTATCCCCTTAAGGCTCGAAGGGGGAAACAAATGGCTATTGCATTAGGCTCCGCAACACAGAACATATTAATCCACTGGAGGTCCCCTCAGATTCCTACACACACGGGCTGGTACCACCGACTCTGGCACGTCTTGGGGATGGAGAGGATCTCCCTCACGCTGGCCGGGAAGAGTGCTTCCTTTCATGAGCTATGGCAACCCTTTCTCACACTTCTCGCACAAGAGTTTCGGGAACTCACCTGCCCGAGGTACCTGCGCCTCTTACGCCTTACCTCACCGGAACCTAACCAGTAGCAAGTTGGAGCCCATACCTCGACACGCCATTCACGCCTACACATTGACGCTAGCCTGGACCGGGAGTGGGTGGGGGAGGTCTTTTTTCTTTCTCTTTTCTCTCTTTACTGTCGGGCGGTGGGTGGGGGTGAGAGAAGTTTGTGTTCCTCAGCATAATTTGCTTTGTTCACCTTATCACTAGGCCCTGCGTGGCCCTAACGTCATGCTTGCTTTCTCTCGCAATTGCTAATAAAAAAGAGTTAAACCATAAAAAGTGGGGGTAACCATAAGAAGCAGATCCTACTTTCCTACACAACCCCTCCCCCAAACGTAAGGAGATGAGACTAACCTTGCCCAGTTGAGTCTTCATTTTCTAAGTGGAAATATCTGGAGAGTCCATCTGCATTGGCATGGTTACTCCCAGGTCTATGTTCCACTGTATAGTCCATCCCCTGTAGAGAAATGGACCACTTCAAAAGTTTGGGGTTTTCACCCTACATCTGTTTTAGCCATAAGAGGGGCTTATGGTCTGTCTGAACAATGAAGTGACTGCCAAACAAGTATGACCTCAGCTTCTTCAGAGCCCAAACCACAGCAAAGGCTTCCCTCTCAATGACTGACCAACGTTTCTCTCTGGGGGTCAACCTTCTGCTAATAAAAGCTACTGGTTGATCCTGACACTCTGCATTAAGTTGTGACACACAAGCCCGTACCCCCTACTCAGATGCATCTGTTTGGAAAATGAATTGTTTGGAATAGTCTGGACTCTACAGAATGAGAGCAGTGCACATGGCCTGCTTGAGATCATCAAATGCCTTCTGACAGCTAACTGTCCACTGACCTGTCTTGGGAATTCTTTTTGAAGTAAGATCATTCAAGGGAGTCACTATAGACCCATATCCTTTCACAAATCTTCTGTAGTACCCAGTCAAGCCCAAGAAAGCTCTGACCTGAGTCTGGGTAATGGGAGCAACCCAGTCCATGATGGTCTGGATTTTGCTCTGCAATGGTTGAACCTGGCCTCCACCCACAAGGTGGCCCAGGTACACAACCTTACTCTGCCCTATCTGGCACTTGGTGGCCTTGATAGTGAGGCCTGCTTTTTGCAGAGCCTCCAAAACATTTTTCAGGTGGACCAGGTGATCCTCCCAGGTGGAACTAAAGACAGCTATATCATCAAGATATGCTGCACAATAGGCTTCCAGGCCTGTAAGGACTTTGTTCACCAACCTTTGGAATGTGGCAGGTGAATTCTTCAAACCAAAGGACATTACAATAAATTGATAATGCCCACTAGGGGTTGAGAATGCTGTTTTTGGTTTGGCATCCTCAGCTAGTCTGATTTGCCAATATCCAGCAGAGAGGTCAAATGTGCTCAAGAACTTGGCTGAGGCCAAAGTGTCAATGAGTTCATCTGCCCTAGGAATAGGGTGAGCATCAGTCCTAGTGACTGCATTGAGCCCCCTGTAGTCCACATAAAACCTCCTTTCTCTCTTACCACCCTGGGTATGAGGTTTGGGTACCAGGACCACTGGACTAGCCCAAGGGCTATCTGAGGGTTCAATCATTCCCGATTCCAGCATCTTCTGGACCTCAGTCCTGATACAATCTCTGACAAGGTCAGGCTGCCTGTAAATCTTATTTTTAACAGGTAGACTCTCACCTGTGTCCACTTCATGGGTACACCAAGTGGTCTGACAAGGAGTCAAAGGTCAAAGAAAACTTGTGTCTGTATTGATTGAGGACCTTCCTGCAATTAATCTGTTGTTGCTCAGTGAGGCTGCCTGCCAAGGCCACACCATCAACTGAGCCATCATCAGGGTTCTGTGAGAGGAGGTCAGGGAGTGGGTCACTCTCTTCCTCCTGTCCCTCATCAGTAGCCATGAGCAAGCCCATGTCTGCCCTGTCCACATAGGGTGTGAGCCTGTTTACATGGAGCACCCTATGGGGGCTCCTGGGAGTTCCAAGGTCCACCAGGTAGGTGACCTCTCCCTTCTGCTCAAGAATAGTATGGGGTCCACTCCACTTGTCTTGGAGGGCTGCTGGGGCCACAAGCTCCAACACCCATACTTTATGTCCTGGCTGATAAACAGTCAGTACAGCCTTTTGGTCATGCCAAGCTTTTTGCAATTCTTGACTGGCCTCAAGGTTTTTGCTGGCCTTCTTCATGTACTCAGGTATCCTGGAGTGGAGACCAAGTACATAGTCCACTATGTCTTGTTTGGGAGGTTTGAGAGGGAACTCCCATCCCTCCTTCACCAAACACAAGGGACCCCTAACTGGATCCCCAAACAAAAGTTCAAAAGGGCTGTAGCCAACCCCCTTTTGTGGGACCTCTCTGTAGGCAAAGAGAAGGCAGGGCAACAGGACATCCCATTTTCGCCTAAGCTTTTCTGGGAGGCCCATGATCATGCCCTTTAGGGTGTTGTTGAACCTTTCAACCAACCCATTGCATTGTGGGTGATAGGGTGTGGTGAACTTGTAGTTCACTCCACACTCCTTCCACATTGCAGTGATATAACTGGACATGAAGTTTGTAGCTCTGTCAGTTAAGACCTCCTTAGGGAAACCTACTCAGGAAAAAATTCCCAGGAGGGCCCTGGCCACCACAGGAGCTGTGGTGGTCCTAATGGGTATTGCTTCTGGATACCTAGTGGCAATGTCCACCACCACTAGTATGTAACTGTGCCCAGATGCATTAGGAGGGTTCATGGGACCAATGATATAATTCCCACCCCTCTCAAAGGGAACCCCCACCACAGGTAGTGGTATAAGGGGGGCCTTTGTGGTACCACCTGACTTACCACTGGCTTGACAGGTGGTACAGGAGCGACAATACTCCTTGGTGTCCTCAGACATGTGAGGCCAGTGAAAGTGTGGGACAAGCCTTTCCCAAGTCTTACTTTGGCCTAGGTGTCCTGCCAAGGGAATGTCATGTGCCAAGTTGAGTAGGAAGCCCCTACACTTCAGAGGTATGACCAACCTCCTGGTGGCACCAGGCTTGGGGTCTCTACCCTCTGAGTAAAGGAGTCCCTCATCTCAATAGATCCTGTGGCATCCACCGACACTCCCAGCAGCCTCAGCAGCAGCTTGCTGTCTGAGGGGTTCAAGAGAGGGGCAGGTTTGCTGCTCCTGACTCAGATATGCCCTGGAAGGGCCCCCTGTCCCCAAGAACTCAACCTGATCAGGTTCCAGTTCATCTGAGACAGTTCCTTCACAGGGACTGAGATCATCTCCCTCAAGAGACTGATCTACTTTCTGAGCCTGGGGGGAAGACATAGCCTTACCCCTCCTGCTCCTTCTCTTGTAAGGCACCTGGTCCTTTTTTTCAGAATGCAGGGTAGGTTCAGTAGAAGTCAGTTTGGCCTGTGACCTGGTCACAGCAAACACATCTGCAGAGATGCCCAGCATTGCTGCATGAGTCCTAAGTTCCACCTCAGCCCAGGCTGAGGTCTCCAAATCATTGCCCAACAAGCATTCCACTGAAAGGTCTGAGCTAACCACAACTTTCTCAGGGCCAGTTACCCCTCCCCAGCTGAAATTAACAACTGCCAAGGAATGATCAGTCCTGACATTGTTAGCATTGGTCACTTGGTACATCTCACCAAGTATGATCTGGTCAGGGCCCACAAGATCTTTTGTCACCATATTGACACTTGCACCTGTGTCCCTGTATGCCATGGCCTCCTTACCATTAATCAAAGGCTGCTGCCTGTATTTGCCCAGGTTACTGGGACAGACAAATAAGGTGACACTATCCATGCCACCATCACAGACAAGTACAGCCTGAGTTGGAGTTCTGACTATGCCAGAACCCATCTCAGAGCCCAAGGTCAACCCTACTAATCCCTTGTTCCCTGTACCACCACTTGAAACTGTACTAGGGGGAGCAGTTGTCTTAGGGGCAGTGGTGGTTGGAGTTGAATCCTTGGCCTTTGGACAATTGGCATCTTTTGTCCAATGGGTCTTTTCTTTACATAAGTAACACCAAGGTTTCTTTTTGCCTTTTCCCTTGTTGGATTGTGACTCCCCCCCAGATGCAGGTTTTTGGGGCCCTGATGAAGACTTGTCATCTTCACCCTTGTCCCCACCCTTATCTGAGGTTTTAGCATCTTGCTTCTTTTGGTCACCACCATGGTTCTGGTTGCTCTGCTTCACCCTGGTTCTGACCCACTTATCTGCCTTCTTGCCCAATTCTTGGGGAGAACTCAGATCAGAGTCAACCAGGTATTGATGCAACAACTGATTTTGGCAATTATTAAGGATCTGCTCCCTCATAATCAAATTGTACAATCCCTTGAAATGATTCACTTTGCTGCCAAGCAACCAGCCTTCCAGAGCCTTAATGGCACTATCCACAAAGTCTACCCAGTCCTGATTCTGTGCCTTCTGGGTGTCTCTTAACTTAATCCTGTACTGTTCAGTGGTTAAGCCAAACCCATCAATGAGAGCACTCTTCAGGACTGAATATTTGTCAGCAACCTCTTCTCTAACAGTGAGGAGCTATTCTCTACCATTGTCAGCAAAGGAGAGCCACAAGATAGCTGCCCACTGCTCTTGAGGGACCCTCTGAACTTTACAGGCCCGCTCTAAAGCAGTTATCCATTCATGGATGTCATCCCCAGCATGGAAGGGAGGGAAAATCTTGCTCAGGTTCCTATTATCAAAGGAATGTTCCTTAATTCTAGGGACACTGTTGCTGCCACCATGGGACTCTAGTCCCAACTTTTTTCTAGCTCTCTGGACTTCTAGGGACTCCTTGTCCAGGGCCAATTGCTGTTGCCTGAGCCTAAGCTTAGCTTTCTCAAGTTCCAGAAATTGGTACTACCTGTCATAAGAGTGGTCCCTCTTGCTAGATACAGAGGTCCCTACAGACTGTCCTGAGTGATTAGACTCTGCAGAGGGAGATCTAGATCTCCTTGGTAAACTGTGCACTCTTCCAGGAGGGGTGAAGAGGGGGCCATCTTGGCCTTCTTCAGCATCTCCCTGAAGATCTGAGTTGTCCAGGTGGGAACCATCTTGTTCCTCCCGGCCAGGGTTTGAGTCTAGGTCATAAAAGGTGTCACCTCCTGACCTGTCCTCATTCCCTCTTCCACCAACTCTTTCTTGTTCATCTGACCCAGGGGTCTTCCTATGGTCATCAAGAAGTAATGTCTCTATGAGACGTTGAGTGTTGGCACTTCTCCCTGTCTTCAGCTTTCTAGAGGCACACATGACTTTCAATTCTTGGAATGACAGCTCACTGTATCTAGAGGGCAGAGAGCCACTGGCATCTCCTTTAGAAGACATACTAAGTGTTGCACCTACCTAACCTAGTGGGAACTAAACTCTCTGAGGTTGGAGAAAGGGTGTGCTAGACCCTTGACTTATCCAACCCTAAGTTCAGTAGAACTTACTTATTCTAAGCTAGTATTATATGTACCTAGTACTTAGTGGTTTTCAGTTAATCAATACAAAGATTTATCTGGTAAAACAATGCAGGCTTGAATCCCAACCGCTGCACACCAATGTGAGAAGTTGGCCTGTTATATGATGTCCCCTAATTAAAGTGGGCACCTTGCACTAGTCCAAACAACCCTTATGGTGATTTAAGAGGTCAAAGATACCCTTAGAAAGCTATCCAAGTGGTAGCTGTGGAGAGCAGCCTTCAGGCTTAGTCTTGAAGAAATGTTAAGCAGCTTGTTTTACCAGACTGCAACCTTATAGTATTGGTTAAAGGAAAGGAGAACCACACAGTAGTTATAAAAAGATGTATTTATTATTATAACACACCTTAAATACCTCACAGTATCTGCTACATGCAGATAAACACAAAGCACACAATACTGTAGCACAGAAACAATCGTAAGTAGCACTAATACACAGTGGGCTCCAGGGGGAGACAAAATCATATACTAAAATAGTGGTATAAGAACCACGACTCGAGTAAAGACAGTATCTAGAGGGTGTAGAATCGCTGGGACCCCAAGAAACCACCCAAGGTGAGTAAGGAGGGACCCCACGGAGGACGGGTGCAGTGTGAGAACACGACCGCATGCTACGTACAATTCAATGGGAGAGTCGCGTTTGCAGTTTTAAAGTTTAAGGACCCTTCCCAGTGGATTACGAAGAAACCCTTTGGAACTTAGAAAGTTGGAGAGCCACCCCACCCGTGGATACCAAAGTACCTTTGTTACCTATCCCAGGGAAGCCGGGTGCATAGGGCTGAAGTGGCGTCAGAAACCTCCGTCGATCTCAATGGGAGTCTTCAAAGAAATGCCACTGCTGGAAAGAAGAAGAGTGTCCGGTGGAACCCACAAGTGGATTCTTGAAGGAAGGAACCTGAAAGCATGGGGACAGAGTCTGGGTCACGCAGGAGTGACCAGGGGCTCGGTAGACGAATGCCCACCGATGTCGGGTGCTTCAGGAGTGATGAAGGAGACCTTGACTCTACAGCTGCACGGACCAGGAGATGTCGAGGACAACCAGGAGCCAGATACGAGCTGTCCCACAAAGGATGTCGAGTGCTGAGGGGTCGGTGTCTGGCGAGAGCACCAACAAGTCTTGGCAGCGGCAACCCACGAAGAAGGTCAAAGAAGGTTACGGTCTGGCCCAGCAAGGATCAGGGAACTCACCACTGCAAGGGGAGTCAGGGCAGGCCTGGAGCAATCAGGGGAGCCCAAGAAAGGCAGTGTTGTCCCTCAAATGGCCTCACAGGCCGAGGGCACAGGAGTCACGAGGGGACCTCTAGCAGTTTCACAAAGTAACAGCTTGCAGGGTACAGAGTGTGAGGAGGCCAAAGTTCTTTGTACAAAATGTGCGCAGAGGTTGGGGCTATCAAAAGTCCAATGCACTTAGTTGGAGAATCCCAACAAGCATATGCACTTGCAAAAGTACATGGTGCACAGGGGTTCAAGTTATGCGGTCCCCACAAGGGATACTGGCCTCAGACTTGGTGAGAGGGCAGCTCAACCTCAAGAAACATAGGAACCCACCTCCTGTGTTGCTGGAGCCTTCGGAGTCTGCAGGAGCTCAGGATCAGCAGACCAGTCAGTTGCGTTTTGGTGCCTGAGAATGCAGGGGAGTGACTCCTTCACCCCAAGGGAGATAACTTCAGTTGTCCTTGATGCTCCACAGGTCCTGCACAGAGCCTGTATGGTGCACGGGCACAGACAATGCTTTGGACGGAGAGGGAGACGAAGTCTGGCCCAGTCGAAGTCCAGCGAAGTCCAGAGTGTCCAGACGGTCGAAGGTCAGTGGTTTCTTGACCAGAATCTAGGGTCCTACAGCCAGGTAAGCCCTTAAGTACCCATAGGAGAGGGTTGGACAGATTCAGGGGACCCTCCCAGGGGAGGGTCAGGACAGTGGGCAGATACTCCCCTGTCCTTTGTCCAGTTTTGCGCCAGAGCAGGAGCCAACGGCTCCCAGGACTGGTTTGAACTGGACTATGCACAGGGACACCAAGTGTGCCCGTCGTGCAGACTTTCAGGCACTTTGGAAGTGCACCCACCCAGCCCCAATACACTAAAACCTGTCTGGGAGGTGGTCACACCTCCCTGTGACAGGATGCCTATTGTCCTGCCTTCCCTTGCTCGAGCTTGGCTCAGCAGCAGGAGGGCAGACATGTGTCTCTGGTCGGCAGCAAACATTTTGTGCTGTCCAGGTCGAGAAGGCTGGTACCGGGAAGACCAGAGACCCCACGAAGCTTGCTTCTGAAGGGTGGAATCATGATTCCAAGGTGTTTGATACCAAACACGACATGTTTTGTTGCAGCCGTTTTCGAGATAGCATTTTACGCGAGCATATAATGCACCTCTACCTATATGTCTGGCTGCGTCACAGACAACCCGGGAGAATGGTCTCCAAAAGCTGCAGGGGTGCTCTGCTCATGCAGGGGCACCCTCTCACGTAAAACCCAGCACCCTGCCTTCAGGATTGTCAAGGCCTGCTAGAGAGGTGACTGGTAGGTTTTAAGTGTAGGGACCCATATAGTAAACTTATATCTCAAGTAAGTGGTGCATGCACCATCTTACACAGGCTGCACTGGCAGGCCTGTAGTTCCATTTTGCATGGCCTCTCATGGGTGGCATAATACATGCTTCAGCCCATGGGAGGCCTCTGGTGTACCTATGCCCTGGGTACATGTGTACCATATACTAGGGACTGACAAGGGTACATCAGTATCCAATCTGGAGTGTACCTGAGTACATGGCATAACATTTTAGGGAGAAAGCAGATAGACTGGGGTCCTTAGTAGAAGGATCCCAGTCAGACTAGTCAAAAACAGTGTAATATCAAGCACAAAGTGGGGGTAACCATAAAAAGCAGATCCTACTTTTCTACACGCAGGATACACTCCTGGGTGATAGTGCGCTCTATAAATCTACATAACATAACAGGTTTGCTGCAAGAGTGACATAACCCAAAAAAATGCCCTCCTCTGTAATACTTTTTTTTAAATTGCTTTTCTTTATTGATGTTTCAACAAAAATTAGCATATAAAGACTTTGTAGACCTCTACAATACTTGTTGAGGGTCTCCTTATAGTTCACATGGGCTGGCTGCCTCCTACACATACAAAGGTTTGGGGCATTATGGCCTATGAGTGCGATCCCCCGTACAGTAGAGGCTACAGGGACCTGTGCTAAACCTATGAGCTATAGAAGGATGCAGTGCTAGCAGGTTCACTCAGAATGCACCTGTCCTGGGAATAAACACGGAATCTACGTGGTGTTTGCTATCTGCGTTTATTTTTCCCGTACAGTTATGTGCTATGCACATTTTTGTGAATTTTGAGCCTTCATTGCATTCACTATGCTTAAAATTTTTAGTGGCAGATTTACTACGATTTTTTGCGTTTTTACATCACAAAAGTGATGCAAATCGGCGCAAAATCTTTTGGTCCGATGTTCTTTAAAGCGCTAAACTTGTTTATCGCTGGAAATAATGTGAAAGTAATGCGAAGCAGTGTATGTGCTGCTTTGAATTACTTAGCGCCAAGGGGGTGTAACTTGGTTGGTGCATGGGCATTCTAATGCAACCACCCAGGGTTTCTGACACTAAACCCAATTTACTAAATAAAGTAGACAGGGTTTAAGCATCAGAAAATAGAGCACCCTTCAATCAGGCGCTATAAAGGAGAAAGGCTTTTTTTTCTCCTTTATTTTCTGACTTCGCATGTGTGCTGCACTGTACAGCACACATACAAAATGGGAAATTTTTTAAAATTAGTCCAACCATAGTATTTTGTACTAGAAGGCTATCCTTCTAGTACAAAACCTTTGCTTGACTCACAGAGACACAATTGCACTCTGGCGCAAAGGTGTGTCCGTGGCGCATGGCAGATCACTTCAGCGCGGCACTAGGGTGAAGGGAGGAGAGTGCCATATTTCAATAAATTTGGCGCTCTCATGCTCTCTCCTTCTCGCGCACCGCAGTGCAGCATTTGACGCTGCTGCACTGCGCAGCTTGAGAAATTGGTAAATCTGGCCCTGAGTTTTAAAAATGTAACTTCAGCTTGGTCGCTTAGGTTAGCATGTATGTATGCTGTGCACTGTTTGCTTTTTTTTTTTTAAACAGTGTCCTCTCCTTTACAGATAGGCCACACCAGCCAACACCGGCCTTCTCATCTACACATGCATGCACCTCTGTGCCTCCAACAGCACTGGAACAGCGCTTTGAAGCCACATATTTGTGAAAGCACTGCACACCCGCGGTGAAGTTTAAAGCTAGCCTGGTACAAGCGGTTGTTTGTTCGACTGTCTGAAATACAATCCCCGAGCTGAGGAAGTCCTCTTGGTGGTTCTAGACCCTTTCTAGATCCGAGAGGCTCGAGGCAGAGAACATTCCATCATTGGAACGTTCCTTCCCTTGTACTGATAGAGCCCCCTGTACATCTCACATTAACTTCAAGGCGCCTGTGCATCGAGAGGGCCTGTTCAAAAGCAGCGTGATGAATTCTTGCTCTGTGTCCTTGGAAGGACCTTGAGGGTCCATCCAGCGTGGAGGCCGTGGATAAGATAGGGCGGACGTCCCCTTCATCCCCTCCCATATACTGTGTGGGGCTCCCCATGGACACTGTCAGTATTGTACTTTTCTCAACCCCTTTTTTTCTGCAAGGCAAGGTCCTGCAAAATTATTGTTTTCATCCTCTGGTGTTCAAACGTAGCATGGCCCTGTTTTATTATCTTTAGGATTCAATCCAGTAGTTATTTGCCAGGCCCAGAGCTTGCAAAGGAACAACAAGTAACAAAAACCTCCAGGACACTGTATTTTAATGTGCAATGACACTTGTACTTAATAAACTCAGCTCTACTGGGCGTCCATCTTAGAATCAATTGTTACAGTTGGGGTGCTCGAATAGTTAATTCTAAAGGACAGGCTATTCCAGGGACCCCAAACGCATACCCGTACTGCTCCTGTGATCTTGTGCACATCTGCGCAGCTGAAATGCCTCCTGTTGACTTGACTATGGTCACCTGCCCTGCAAACCTTGCTCACTCGCCATAAAAAACAACTCCAAGGCTTTCAGTAGCATCATCCTCCGCCCACTGAATCTCACCCTTTTCGGCGACTCTAGGGCGGTGAGAGGTATTGATTGACGCAGCAGCGTCTAGTTGGGTACCAATCTCCATGGACTCATCTTACCCCTACAGACAATTGAACTTCCGCCTTCAGGCCTCAATGGGATCACTTGCCCCATATGCTGTACGTGGGGCGGGTCTCCTCATGGCTGAGCCCTGGCAAAGCCAAAACCAAACATTTAAACGGAGTCCTAAGCGACCCATGATTTCTGTCCTACACCAGTGACTGAAAAAAACGGTACCTGTCACATGACAGAGCTCCAGCACAAAGAAACCAGAAGCCCCACCTTTACCACAGGAGCAAAGAGACTAGGTGGAAACTGCTGTTTACCATTGGTGTCTCACAACCTGAGATACTATTTGATTCCAATACCTACATTATCTCCTTTGTACACTTGACTCTCCAAATGAAGGATAGCAAACTGTCAAGGCACCACTTACTTTTAAATTTACCTTGTAGTATTCTGCTTTATTCATTGACGGGGCCCCCCATATTGGCTGATGCCCCATGTGATGACATCAGTACCTATTGGCTTGAGCTGCTCTTTGTCTCCAAAGAGTTGTTATTTTTCTGGACAGTCCCACAGTCTAACCCAGAGGTCTTCACACTTTTTTGCTCTAAGCCCCCCAAATAAAATATTTTGAAGTCAGGGCTCCTTCTAAACCTTTATGACAAGGACTGGGGGAGGGTCAGGACTGAGCACAGGGCGCGGGGCCTATGAGATCATTTCAGGGAGACGTTTTCTCTGGTGTATAAGCCACAATAAAAGTGAGCCTTATAAAAGAGCAATTTCATCAAACAAAAACATAATTGACCAAAAACCTCTGCTCCCCATAACTGGAGTGATGTAAGCCCGTTGCACCCCTCGGCCCTAATGCAACTGTAACTGCTGCAGTAATGACAACTATGACCCTGAGTACCAAGCAATCTCCTCTGCCTCTTTCACCCCTTCCCCACCATGCCTGATCATTCCAATGTTGAAACAGGCCTTTTTGGGGGTGGGGGGGAGAGAGTTGTGTGTAGCACAAACTTAGCCCAAGGGTACTGGAGCACTTCATATGATCACCAATTACATTACGCAAGGTCGGATTGTTTTGAAGACTCGGGGAGTTGAAGTGATTTGCCCAGAGTCACACATTACTGAGCCAATGGTGGGACTTGAACCTCGTTCTCCAGTAACAAAGTCAGCAGCTCTCACCATTTGGCGACATCTCCTTCCTTTCAGAAAAAAGGGCTCCCACTTGTTGCCCCCCCATTTTGCAGCAAAGGTGCCCTCGGTCCTAATGTTAGCATACAAATGAGCCCTATACTTTGTTTTTTAAACGAAATACATAATTGTGATACAGTGGGCCCCTTAGATCCTTGGGCCCCAGTGCCACTGTGCCTGCTTCACTAATGATAGCTACTGCTTCGCCAAGTGGGATGTCTCCTCTGCCCTTTGTTAAGAACATGGGCTTCCATCTTGCTCCATCCCCCTCACTGCCATCTCTCTGATGCCCAAATTAAGCTGTCTCTTCAACTTCAATTTTCCCCACCCCTGGGCAATTACTCAGAGGCCCAAATCAACACACTGCAGAGCAAGTGTGCACTGGGCCCTCGTGCAAATTATGAAGAATAGCAAAACAGCCATGGAATTTAGTTGACCTCTTATACCACTGGGACCTGGTGCCACTGCACCAGCAGCACCAATCATACCTACAGATCTGTGAAGCAGGCTGCCTGCTCTGTGCACTCCACTGGGCCATCACTCCTAGGCCTGAGACACAAAGCAGGATTTCTGCCCCTTTATGTAAAAAATGGCCCCCGATCTCTGCTACCTGAAAGATAAATGTGTGCAGTTGGTTAATCACCAAATATATAAAGAGTGGTTGAGAGCTAGAATTTGACTGGTGGGGTCACTTGGAGCTCCACAGTGACAAATATTTATTCTTCTTGCGAGGTAATGTGAGGATGTTACCAGTTGAGTTCTGCGGTGTGTCCTTTTAATGGACACTTATAAAAATGTGTTGAGGTATAGTCTGACTAATTATTAATAAAATATGTATAGATATAAATAATGGCTGACATATTCACAGTGCTTTCTGTTACCGTCTGGGACCTCCAGCCACTATTTCCCATTGCGCAACTAGGATTACTTTGTGGGACTGCCTTGCCACACACAAGGACTCGTCAATGATCACATTAGCCAGCTGAGGTTTCACAACCTAAAATAGGACATTTCCCATCCATTAGCTTAACTTGCATTTTTCATTTAACATGGCCTGTTATTTTATGTGTGGTTGCTTGAAAGTGAAAACATAACAAAATAGTTACAGAATCTGTTGCTCTTTTTAGCCACTTCTTTGACCATGTCACCCCTGTTACACTGCCTCTGCCCCATAGCACGCAGGATCGCAGTTCACATACTTTTTTATGTAAATGAAGAAAGACAGCCTGGAAACATGCCTCCATGTCATCCTCATTTACAAGTAGCTGGAGACCACTTGGGCCCCCTGGGAATGCAGCCACGGCCCTTCAGGGGGGCATGCCCAACAGTTTGAGGACCTCTAGTCTAACCAAAGTGTTCTCTAACGTCTGATGGTATTTCTAAAGGGAGAGGAGGTGATCCTATCTGTAAGCCTGAAGAACACCTTCACTCTGTTGCCAGGGTCATGACGGGTGCTTGGAGAGGAAGGGTACCTGGTGGGGAGGGTATCTGGGGAGCTGCACAGCACTGAGACTTAAAGTAGCACCTCTGCACAGGCAGGCTGTGCTGTCAACTCATCCACCCTGCACAACTCTGCAGCTAGAAGAGACTAAAGCAAGTTTACTTATTCCTAATTATGTGGAGGGAATCCCATTTATTTTCCATGTGAGACAGGCCACCTGCTAAAATGGTCTCCACCACACTGACTGAGGCAAAACTGTTGCAGGGATTCTGCTCAGGAACAGAACTATGCTTGGGACCATAGAACATGAGCCTGTAGGGACTGAGCCACCATACCCCCTCTGTATCTATGAGTCTACTTCCGACTAGCTGTATGCCTCACTTGCCCTTCTAACCTTTCCAGAGAAACAAGTGATTTGGCACCCCAGAACACAACACTCTCGACCCTCTCAGGGATCGTGGTAACAGGACACACTCTTTCGCTCTCTCACTCGTACTTCTCCACAATAAGATAAGAAAGAGAAAAGAAGGAAGTTTACATTGTTTATTTAAACTATAGTGCTCTAAGATGCAATAAGTGTGCCACAATTAGAAAACAAATACATGACAATAATATCAATTGCATGGTTAACAAACTGTATACCATGAAAAGCCCTATCATGTTATCTGACAGGTCTGCCTAACCCCTCCTGTGCCACTGAAGCCAATTAGTTATATAGTATAGATCTCTAGGTTTAGTGGCGGACCCCGTACCTTAGCATGCTTAGGTGGATGTTCTACATCCCAGCTGACGCTGCAGTCCCATCTCAGGACCTTTGTTCTGTGTGTGTTTTTTCAGAACCCCTGTCCTCAGTTATATGACAAGATATGTATATTCAAAAACAGCAGCTACATTCCTTTTTTATGTCCAGGTGCTAGTGCCTGACCAGAGGGAATAACAAGGGGCAATGTTGTTTGACCTTGCCTGGCTGTTCAGACTAAATCCCAGGAAAAGAATAAAATATAAAAATGTGCTGGTTCTGTGTGAAAATATAACGTGGCACAAAGGCAAGCGTGTTATTTAGTAACATGTGCAAAACCAAAGCAGCCTACAACATACATGATTAGACTAACATAGGGAAAACGGCAATGGGCCATATAAGAAACACACAACAAAACTAGTCAGTGAAGGGCCCCCATTCCAGGAGACCTTGCTGGAATGTTGCTTATAAGGTGTAACACCTTGTCCATTTTTAGATTTCTCTGAATTTTGCTCTGGCGTTCTCCTCCCCAAACCCTAACTAGTAGTTTCATTGCAGAAATACTAGGGCCCAGATTTAGTAAGATTTCACGCAACGCAGCACATTGTCCAAATTTGGTGCACTGTGCTACCATGTTGCACGAAAGGAAAAACACAGCATTGTGCCATATCTACAAAGATTGGCCTGCTGCAGGTGTCATCCCCTGTGTTGTCACAGATATAGGTTGCTTTGCACCAATCGCAGCCTTGTACTATGATGTAAAGGCGAGCGTGTGCTGCCTTACATGGGATATGTGCTGGAAGCATTAACTTCCAGTAAAACTTCCAAGCGCAGACAAACACAGGAGGTCCTTACACAATAGATGTGTGCTAGGAACTGCAGCACATATACATAGGTTTCTTGAAGAAATCAGTATAATCTCCCTTCTGTGCAACTGCTTCCAGTAGGTATTAGTTTTTGATGCAAAGCCAGCTTTGGCTATCTTAATAATGCCCTCTTGACGACAGTGGCGGCTCCTCCACTAAGGCAGAGGAGCATGCCCCACTGCTTTTAAGCAGTGTAACTAATGGAAAAATGAAAGAAAAATAATTGAATGTTATTATCATTTTATTTGTCCCTGCTGCTTTGCGGGTGGGGCTGCTCTGCTCTAAGAGCAGGGCAAGGGAGGAGTGGTTTGCCCACTCCCAGTGCGCATGAATGCTTGACCAGCCCTCTTCGGCTGGCCAAACATTCATGCGCACTTTGCATGTTCTCCACGCAGGCTGCATTACAGCCTGTGTGGAGAACATGCTCAGGCCCTCATTCCCTGGCTGAGCGCCGAACCACCACGCTCAGACCAATCACAACGCTGCGATGCCGCATTGGGATTGGTCAGGGTAGCCTGGGTGCTTCCTGGTTCCTATTCCGGCCAAGTCCTGACACGGAAGAGAGACTGGAGAGATGCAACAGCGATAAGGTAAATTAAATATTTTATTACATTCCCCCCCCCCTCCCGGCCCCCGCCACCCGCCATCCGTGCCAGTCGTCACTGCTTGGCGCAAAGTGGCAATACTCAGTTTTTGCGCTGAGAAGGTGCACCTTTCCAGAGAAAAAAACCCTTTGTACTGGATAGTAAACTGCAGCTGCCTATAGCGCTGCTTTGCACCACATTGCATTGCGCTACGACTGGTGCAAAGCCTTAGTAGATCTGGGCCAGTGTATCGTTAGTCCGCTAATACCCCACCCCAGCCCAAGCCCGAACTAACTCCCTGTTCTGTCTCTTTGGTGTCTGGCTCAGACAGTTGTACCTTCCACCATCAATCAGAGTGCAGCCCTACTAACCTACTTTCTCCCTCCTTAAAATGTTCCAAACAGTACAACTCAACCTCTTTTTTTTGCAGTTTTACATAGTTCAAACTTGACCCGAAGGTATGGGTGCTTTACAAGAACACTATTTACATTACACAAGAGCACATTCATTTTTTTAGGCACTGGGGAAATTAAGTGATTTGCCCATTATCACAGGATGTTGAGCCGACGCCGAAACCCGAATCTGGTTCACTGGTTCCAAGGTCGGCAGCTCTGGCCGTTATACCACATTCTCCCAGATCCTGATCTCCCATGGTAGAACTGATCAAGGTACTGTCTGTCTGTACATGAAGGAGCTACTTAATGTTGTTGTAAGCAAGGAGGTGCACCAGGAAAACAAATCCAATCTCATAAGGTTTGTAAAGACATCCTTTATTTTATCAATCTTCCAAATTCTTTTATAGCAAGTGTAATCCAGCCAACTCGTTTCGTTCCAAAAACACTCCTGGAACTTCGTCAGGGCTTTATATTAAAATCAGGCCAATAATCCTCTATAATATCCAATAGTCTAGCAACGTTTGTCAGTTGGTATGGGCATTCCCAAGCTCTATGTCCACCACCATGATGAGTGCGCCTTCTCGTGTGACTGCGGTCTGAGTCACTTGTTATAAAAAGAATTTTGAAGATTGATAAAATAAAGGATGTCTTTACAAACCTTATGAGATTGGATTTGTTTTCCTGGTGCACCTCCTTGCTTACAACAACTTTGGAATCTGTTGAACAGTAGCACTTAAGGGCGACAAGTGCCGGAGGAGTTGTGCACAGGCCATCTACACTATGAGTGACCAATAAGTGAGGTGCAGCCTGGATAGTCCGTCGCCTTTTTCTATTTCTGTGAGCTACTTAATGTTGACTGTATATAGTTGCTTGTTGCCTGACCTGTTTCTCACAAGTACGGGAAATAAATCTGTGTCCCCTACGAGTTCTCTGTTATGGATTGTTTACCTACAATTACCATTCATGCCGTGGGTATTGTGCAAAGGCCAGGTCTGTGTTTGTTCTCTCACTGCTGCAGGCGCTGGCCAGGTCACACCATAGCTTCTCGACGTCTGTAGTGTCCCTTTCAATGCTCTCTCGCGGACTCTCCTCCTGGCGTCGGTCTGGAGAATAACGTGCAATCTCCTGTGGATATACTTATGCCAAAACCCTTCAATCCAATAGCAGCTGGGGGCTTCAATCACTTCCGGGTCAGCCTCCCCCCAGCGAGGACAGCGAACAGGGGTCTCCTGGTCCCACCCAGCTCTCTCAGGCAGATCAACCAGGGCCGGCGCTAGGCATGGGCACTATGGGCAGCTGCCCAGGGCCTTGCACTCAGCCCACCTGCATGGGGCCCCGCACCAGTGCAACACACCACCAAACCTTGTGTGCCCCTGCCGATCCTATTAAAGAAAGGTGTCTGTTTACAATTGGGCTTACAGGATGGAGCCCTTCCCTGGGCCTCTCTGGGATGGTGTGGGGAGGCCTAGGGGAGGGGGACACTTCATCTTGTGCCAGTTGCAAGGAGACGCATATGTCCTGCAATTAGGCCGCCTGCCTGACTGCCTATTGAGAGACACTGTGGGATACCCATTATCAGCACTTTACCGTCTGCACAGTTTTACTCTCAGCCCCCAAGCTATTCTCACACCTTCAGCCCGATATGAGCTGTGAAAGAGGTGCTTGTAGGTGGCAGAGAGGGGAGCTGTGGCCCAGGAGGAGTCTGCACAAAGCAGCTTCTAGAGCCCGGAAGGTGTCACTTATGTAAATTAGAGGGGCCTCACACATTCCCCTTTGCCTGGGGCCCCAACAATCCTCAAACTGGCCCTGAGATCAACCACCTCTTGTACTGGGTTCTAACTCTTTTAATTGAAGTTGAGCAAAGGTTTGGCGGCTTTAAGTCAGAAGGGAATCAAAGTGTGCTGACAACACAGAGTCATGATGGTAGCCCAGTGTAATAGCTGGAGAGAATTAGGAGCGAGTGGGGAAGGATAGGCTGGAGACACCAAAGGGAAGTGCTAGGTGGGAACAAGCCAGTGATAGGATTGAGGTTCCTTGACACAGCTCCACAGGTACTCAATTGTTGGATGCAGGAGGGAGGAGTAAATCAGTATTTATTTTGTATTTTTGTAGGTCCAAAATGTGACGTGCCACCTGAACCTCAGAGTGTCCGCTAGGGTGTGAAATGGTAAACGAGTGTGAACATGGATGGCTGAGTGCATCCTTACCTGAGGGCTATATTATAGAGGTTATTGGTGATCCCTTCAGAGTCTACCCCAAGACTTTGTGGTGAAGCACTGTAGGTGAGAAAATCAAATGAATGAAATAGAATTGATGAGGGTATAAAACGTGTGTGCTTCTAGGAGCAAGCGTGGTCCATGTGTGGACTTCAGAGTCGGAGAGCAAGCAGTGAGCGCGTCTGCAGTCTGAGTATCTGAATTCGAGAGCCGAGAGGTACTTAGTAAGGGCTTCATCTTGGCAGAGAGGATCTTCCTGCTGCGTTTAGTGGCAGCATATGGGAAGTCATGGGCTGTAGTTATCTTACCAGGTAAGCTTATCCAACAGCCTGCTGAAGATTGCCAGGTAAGTAGAAGAGAAGAGGACAGAGCTAGAGGCTGAGCCCACTCTCAGTAGTGTCATCACCACAATGTGTCTGAGACGTGTTGATGATGACACTGGCCCTCATTACACATCCAGCTGGTTCTGAATGGGCTAGTGTTCCCGCACCTGATGTTCATGGGTGCGAGAATATCAGGCCTGGCTTACCGGGTGCATGTCCGCATCTGGTAAAACTACTTATGGGTCTGCTCAGTGGAGTTGGAAAATGTCAGAGTGAAGGTCCCCCGAATAAGGAATTTGCATGCGGAAAGGACCAAGTGTTCCCAAGTCTGCATTTTTTTTCCCACTCTAGGAACTTTAAGTCATAATGCTCAGCTTCAGGGGTAGGGATACTAGTCGGAATCATTACGTATTGCCACGGTATCAAATAATGGAGCCTATTGAGTTTTGGTGCGCAAGTGCCACTACGCGCCAGTCAGTATACACTCTTGATTCTATCCTGATTTATGGACCACTTACATTATATACAGCATTGGCAGGGGCAATAGACTCCAGTTGGCTGCAGCAGTCCCCGGGTCTCTGGTCAAGTCCTCTCCCTGGGAGTGGGATAAAGACAATAAGAATTGCCTTAGTAGGGAGGTGCACCATGCCTATTCTCCTTCTAAGCAGATGTAAATTTGGAATTGACAACAACCAGCCACACTTCCACAGAGAACAAGGCCATGCCATTTGTGTTTTTGGTACCTATTTATTAACTTGGATGGTTTGCTTTGGTGCAGACCACCCCAAGACCCTAATACAGAGTCCCGTGCTGCAGGATCATGCTGAGTAGCTACAACCACGAGCAGGGCTCTCCAGCCGCAACAGGGAAGGCGAACATCATTGAGAGAGGAAACAATACTTTTGTGGGTTTAGAATAATGCAATACTTTGTTTTGTGTAGATCAGTTCACTTCTGGAAGTCAGATTGATCTGGGGCGGGGGCAGTCAGAGATACCAGTTGTGCAAGTAGGATTCCATGAAAGCAAGGCGGTAAGGAGTACGAGGTAAGATATTCCAATCAGAACATATCAACAATGAGAAAGGTTGAACCCACATGCAAGGATGAATCTCATCGAAATTGAGTCTAGCGTCCATTCGTCGGTTGTTGGTGAGGCCTGCAGCGCCCTGCTTAGTTATCACAGTATGAGGGAGGCACATGATGGAAACTGTAGCTAAAGAAAGACTAGTTTTGACTGCCAGGTTAATGCCGTCATCATAGAAAACCTTTATAGGAGGAATAAAACTTGAAATAAAAGATGGGTGTGATGTAATACTAACCACTGCTGGCCACCTCTGTGGCAGAAGAGTGTACGCAACAGAGACTTTAAAATACACTTGGGAACAGTAGTCCAAGCAACGGAGGCAAAGCGATTGGAGAATACAGGACTGTTGCCCAATTTGAACCCAAAGGATTCCATCATCACCACATCCAGACTCTTGCTCCTAAAAAACATTAATACATTAGTGAAGTTTTTCTTGGAGCAGGATATGCAGCTTATTTGTACATATCTAGCTCCCGGCTTATTAATGGTGCCTCTGTACTTGCTGTGGTGATTGAGGGGCTTTAAAATGGGCTGGTCGAGACCTCTGGCGCTTACCCTTCTTGGGTCTTGCTGGCTTCTTAGGTGGCTGCACAGTGCTGTCAGGTGCTTAAAGGACATATACTGGCAGGCTATATCTGTACTGGATTTCTGCACTTGCTGATCTGACTTCCTGTTATTGACTAACAAATGTGGGTCACTTTTGCAAAACTACTAGCAAATACACTCTGCTTGGTGGATAAAAGTAGATGAGGTGGTTTACTGAAAAAATATAAATATCAAATTGTATTGCATTGTATTGCAATATTTATACAGCGCTTACTACCCCTATGTGGGGTGCTGCAGCGCTTGCCTACATGAGTAGCACATTACACCATGTAGGCTGTGTGGTCGGAAGAGTGTTGTCTTTGTTTTTATCCTCTGTCGGAAGTGTTTCTATGTCGTGCATGTTGACCACCAAGGTGCTGTTATCGTGCTATGGGACACAGAGCTTAGCAGTGTGATGAATGGAGAAGCATGGGAGAGGGTCACACAATTTATGGTTTCAGTAAGCTGGCATCTTGGAGCCAGCTTATATTTCTTATGATCATTGTCCACTTAACTGGCTTGTCCTTTCTGTATATTTTGTTTAAAGTTAATGTCCTGAGCAGGTAAAGGTTGAAGGGAGAAGCAGTACCATAGGAATGATGCCAAGGGCCTTGGTGCAAGCAAGGAAAATGGTCCATTTCACTATTGTTGGGGTAGTAAAATACAGCAATTATCAGGGTTCAATGGGCCCCAGTGCACTGCATCTGCTGCACCAATGGCAGCTATGCCCCTGGGAAGTGGTGGTTGGTGAAACAAGCCTTGCATTAAATATTCTCATCAACTATTATCACTATGCACAAATGTGTCCCGCAGTGAGTTATTGGCACAATGCTTAACTTTGGGCCCAAATATATATCTTATGTGAGGCTACTCTACACTGATATAACGGCTAGCATATGTGTGGGCATGGAGATATCGGAATTCTTCCCCATCCAGAGGGGAACGAGGCAGATCTACCCGCTATTGCCCACCTTCTTCACCTTCACCATTGAACCGCTGGCAGAATGGCTATGGATTGACGCTTAGGTGCGAGGATTCGAGTTGGATGGTGGCATCTCAGATAGAGCTCAGATAGAGTGACCCTCTATGCGGATGAGGTCCTAATTTTCCTGACAGACCCAAAGATGTTGGTCGGGTCCCCATACCATATAGATATGTTGTATCTTTGGGGAGACTACTACCTTGCAATTTAGGAAGTTCAAATTGTCAGCGTTCCTAGTCAATGCATACCCTCAGGACCTTGGATAGGCCCGGGAGCTCCAGGTCGAAAATGATTTGGCGTAGGGCCTCCTACGACAATTGGAAAGGGCAGGATTGCACTGTATTTACAAGATACGGTGCATTCCTGTCCTTAGAGCCAGCGCACAATTTGGTGCCTAGTGCCAACGCATGCACCATGGTGCAAGGGTGTCTGCGTTGTTGGCAGGATTGTTTTTGTGCAGGAAAGGACACTTCCTGCACAACAACAATCCATGGAGACTTTTTCCTCTTTCTATGTGTGCTGCATTCTGCAGCACACATAGAAAGAGGAATTAAATGAGGGGAATGAAACATATTTCTCCTCATTATGCCTCACCTGGGGAGGCATACCGTTTTGACGGATTCCCAGGTTTACAGATCCTAGTAAATCTGGGAATGTGTCAAAACACATGGGTGCTGAATGGGAAAACCCACTGCAACGCCCATCGGAAGCCTCCCTGACATAGTGTAAGGTAACGCAGCGACTTGCACTGCCTTGCCTTACACCATTTCTACGAGGCCATGAAAAGCCATGCAAAGTGGCTTTGTGTGGCCTTGATATGGGTCTGCACTCTGCGTTGCTGGAGCGTCATAAAAAGTGATGCACCGGCAGCGCAATGGACGTGTAAATAAGTCCCTTGGTTTTAGAGGTGTACATCACACCAGATGTTAGGATGACATGGGAACGAAACGTCCAATCACTGTTTGACAAAATGGCCACCGACAAAAAGTTCTGGTCGAGGTTCCCTCTCATTCTTCACCAGAATAAACTCCACCTTATGGAGCTTCCACTGGAACCTGGGATTCCCACAGATCGCCTTATCAAAAAGTTTTATATCCACATCCGAGGGTGAAACAGCAGCATCTGACACTCATTCGCATTACCAAGCTTCCTAATTGCTGATTGTGACATCAGAGAAATGGGTACCACGCGGAGTGCCTATTCAACACTTGCTTTATGGTGGCAGAGTGGACCCCACACTACTAAAACAGTTATAAGTGTCTGAAGAGATAGCCTTAGAATGCTATGTTGGAATGCACGGCTCACTGATCAAACGCTGCTCTGGGTGGGAGTGGCATTGACGCAAGTCGCTGAACGAAAGTGGCTTTGGGAGGTGGGATGTTTTCGGAATTGCTACATTGGGCAATGTGATGGATGGAATGGTGCTTAAATCCTTTAGTGATCTTCAGGCAGAGTATGTCACCACAGCCAATTCTTCCGCTACCTAGAAATGAGGCATGCTATCATGCTATTCATATCTGGATTGGAGGATCTATCGGAGTTCAACCCCGTAGAAGCGAAGCTAATCATGGGGGAGCTGGTAAGTCATAAGATGTCTCAAATCTGCAAAAAATATTTTACAATTTGGAAAACATTGGGGCGGTACAAGAGGATTACCATGGATCCTTTGGGCACACTGAACTATACACTTGATGATGAAAATAATTCTTATAGAGCCTGATGCTGTTCTCTTTGTGTAGAGAGCCCTTGTTGTAGATGCAGGTTATCCTGTATCAAGGTGGTCTGTGTAAAGAGGTGTGCTAGGGGGTACTGGGTAGGGGTGGTTGGGTGACTCATTTTTTAATGTTCTATTTTACTGTAAACATGTTTGCCCTTGTTGTTGATGTGGATTATCCTGTGTCTGAATGGTCGGTGTGAATGGGTGTGTTAGGGTGTGCTGGGAGGGGTGTGCTAGGGTGTGCTGGGGAGGGGTGGTTGGGTGACTCATTTTTGTATATTGCATTTTACTGCAAAAATCAATACGTGTCATAAAAAATGACAACAGCCACGTATTCAGTAATTTCTATTAATCCAAGTCCAAATCTTGTTTGTCAAAGTCCTCAATTAGTTGAAGATGGATCCCCAACCTAGAGACAGGCAATCCCAATTTCCCTCTAAGAAAAAAGGTAGTCTTCTCTGTTTTATTAAAATTCCTGACCATTTTGAGACACTTTATTTCCTCCGTTGTGTAATGTAGCTTCTTTCTCTACCTTACATAATTCCCTGTAAACTCCAAAGGACTTAATGTTGTGTGTATTAAGTGGCCAACGGCACAAGAAAGACCAAAAGGGTTGGGAGGCAGATAACTCAGTGACTGTGATGAGGAAGATTTGGGATCCAAGGAGAATTGCCTATAAGAAACCAGCCAAAAATTGCCTCCTACCTCGTTTTCGCCGCAGTCGTTAACTACACAAGGGTTTATCACACATAACAGCACTGATAACGCTAACAGGTCTGGCTTTCATTTTGTGTCCTGACTAAAACATAAAAAAGCCTGTTTCAATAAAGCAATGCAACAAAAAAGATTGTTTTGTGTATCCAAAATATGTATAAGAAAATCAGTGTAATATGTGATGATTCAGTGTACTTTTTGAAAGTAAAGTAGTTCTTCACACATTGCAATGCAAGCACTCCACAAAAGATCGGTTGATACAACAAGCAGCCAATAGCATGAAGTGAGTGAGAAACACTCCTCTGGTCGGAGGCAAATCCCATTCTGTATATTTTAATGAAGTTTTAATAGTAAGTCCTACAGACAACTGCGCTGTCAAGCCAGACCTAAAAATGCTGCTGTGACCATGTGCTTTAAGGATCAGCTGCAGACCAAATCAATGCTTCACAGACTTTAGGGTGTGGGTTCAAAACACTGTGGACTGACCATAGTTTGTTAGTGCTGGACCACAGTATGGTGTGTGCGCAAGTGGCTGCTTTGCATATTATCTGTAGAACAACATACAGACACTAAGCTCACGATAGGGCCATGCATCGGCAGAGATGCCTTGAACTGATGCCAGGTATTTTTGGGTTCTTCTAATTCACATTCTTAGAAATGACAACCCTCAGCTGTCAGGTACCTCTGGCGCCTGCAGACTCTCACAAGTGTCTGCCATCCTAAGGTACAACATGCAGCTGAAAGGGTTTTGTCATTCAACCACAGGCATCTGTTCCAAGCCACAAAACAGGGTTCACCCGGTGGAAATGTAGGAAGGCTTACCTATTGTAAACACTGTGCCTGGCGCAGCTCGACACAGTCACTTAAGTCCCAGGCAGCGCCAACCAGTGGTACAAGTTTTTTGTAGTTTCGTTTTATGGGCTTTTCTAGAACGCCCATCAGTGCCTCCCACTCCTGGCTTCCCTGGAACTCTGGCAGTCCTTCCGCAAGACTTTGAAGCCTTGTAGCACCCGGTGACCTCTCCGTGTCTGAATGTTTTCAAGGAATCAGAGGCCAATACTTAGGAACAGTGAGACAGATCCAGAGACAGGCTGCAGATCCGGGCAGCAGTTCCAGAGAAGCTTCAGTCATGCACGGAGCAGAATTCTGCCACCACAAAATCATGGCCAGGTCTGCCAAGGCTTGGACAAGGAGTAGGGAAGAGGTCAACACTGTTGGGCTAGCAGGGAATTTATGTATTCATGTGTTGAGGTGTTTGTTAAAGCATTGGGTGAACTTTGGAGTGGGGAGATAAAAACAAGGAAAAGGAAAAAAAGACAGGAAACAGAGTAAACTGAACAGCGACAGGGCCATCCTGTATTCCTGAACAGGAACCTTGGTAATGTATGGATTTGCAACCACAATGGTTCTCCAGGATTTCATGCTTTTACATCCTTTTCTTATCTATGGTTAATTATGCTTCAAAGCATGTGATGCACCTGAACGTTCAAACATAGCACTTAGAATTAATAGTTTTATATCAATATCCATTTTATTTTTCGCATTTGTATCCATGGTGTACATGAGGCAAACACCGATGCTGACACACAGTGTGACACACAGTGCAGGTTCATGGTGCATACAACTGACACATAAACCCTGATTGAGAACACGTCATATGGTGCAACTTTGGGAAACAACTTCTCCAATAAAGTACAATAATTGATTTCAACAATTCAGTCCACAAAGGGATTGTGTGTTGACGTTCTGGCCCTGAAGCCAATATCTCTGAGTCAGCATCAGGATAGAACTGGAGACTGTCAGTTCTGTGCCCTCTGCATCAGAAGATCTGGCATGAAGTTCATATTCAAGCCTGAGGTTATGTAATGCCAAGATAAGCATCTGCAACTGGATTGTTGTGTCTATGAGTATAATGGGTCCCAATGTACGACTAAAGAAGATTGCTCAATGCCAGCTGGTGTATGGAAATGCATAGAGGCAATGTCTAGAGGCAGTCTACCGATGGGTAGTTACCGCACTACCATAATGTGCAACTCACAGAGGTGCCATTCCTGGCAGTGTAACCTGTGAACTCTTTGTAAAGGCATAAATACCCTTATTGATTCTGGGGAGCAATGAAAACCAAGTCCATGACAGGATGTGATTCTATCTCTCCGCTTGGAATCGAGTAGAGTTGCTGGGACAAACCAGGCCTTGGACCCAGCCTTGGGGTTAGAAGGAGGAGATATTAACTTGTCTTCCACATATCAAACTTTGGCCCAGAGCAAGAGCGGGACAGGCAAAAAGGGAAGATAGAAGTATTGTATTGTATTGTATTGTATATGGTATTTATAAAGCGCAACAAACACCCTACGGGTACCCTGGCGCTAAAAGTACATGTATACAAACCAACGTCAGGCAAGAAAGGACAGAACCTAAAGAAAAACATTGCTCAAAAGAAAGACAGGAACATTATCTGGGGAACAGCCACGTTTTGATCCTTTTTCTAAACAAAGACAAGGTACTGCATTGTCTGATTTCAGTTGGGAGTGTGTTCCAGAGCTTTGCAGCAGCAACACTAAAAGATCTTCCTCCCGATCTGACCTTATTGAACCTGGGTATCTTTGCCAGGTAAGCAGAAGAGGAACGAAGGGTCCGGGTAGGAATATACCAGACCAATTTCTTCTGCAACGGTCTAGGACCGAGTCCATGTAATGCCCTAAACCCCATACAAAGGGATTTAAAATAGATTCTTTGCTGCACAGGGAGCCAATGTAGCTCCGATAGGCACATTGAAGCAGAAGAGCTTCGAGGTCTAGACAAGGCCAGTTTCGCAGCCGTGTTCTGGACACGCTGCAGTCTCTGTATCAAATACTTTGGGGACTCCAACAGCAAAGCATTACAATAGTCAAGTCTACTTAGGATGGCGCCTTGAACAACCAAGGCTCTGGCCGAAATTGGGAGCAACGGAAGAATCTTTCTCAGAGCCCTAATGAGGCCAAAACAGCACCCCACCAACTTGTTCACTTGCGTCTCCAGAGATAGGTTGGCATTGAACATAACACCCAAATTTCGCACCGTCTTAGATGGCGCCAAAGTGGTAGATGAGCCAAGGGGCCAAAAGTTGTGAGGAAGAGGCCGGTGGACCTTCCCAACTGCGCAGTGTACAATTTCGGTTTTATCCGAATTGAATTGCAAGGAGTTATTCCGTAGCCACTGCGCAGTGTCATGCATACATGCATGAAAATCCTCCAGGGCGTTGGGTGACGTTTCATCAAGAGAAATAATAATAATATAGTATAATGGGTCCCAATGTACGACTAAAGAAGATTGCTCAATGCCAGCTGGTGTATGGAAATGCATAGAGGCAATGTGTAGAGGCAGTCTACTGACGGGTAGTTACCGCACTACCATAATGTGCAACTCACAGAGGTGCCATTCCTGGCAGTGTAACCTGCGAACTCTTTGTAAAGGCATAAATACCCTTATTGATTCTGGGGAGCAATGAAAACCAAGTCCTTGACAGGATGTGATTCTATCTGTCTACTTGGAATAGTGGTGCAGTGCAGATGCTGGGACAAACCAGGCCTTGGACCCAGCCTTGGGGTTAGAAGGAGGAGATATTAACTTGTCTTCCGCATATCAAACTTTGGCCCAGAGCAAGAGCGGGAGAGACAGAAAGGGAAGATAGAAGTAGAAAAATAAATATATAGAAAAGAATGAGAAAGGGTGAAACAAAGATGAAACATAATCTGCAAGAGTGAGAAAAAGAGACAGGAAGTGTAGAGTGGTGGGGAACGAGGCATGAGGTGGAATCCAAACTAACCAGCCTTAGTATTTAGCAATACCAGCATTAAAGCGTCAGAGGCGCCGGCGGGCTCCTAAATAAAACACCGGGCCCCTCGAACCAAGTTTTGTGTTTTTACAAATAAAGTACTGGTTACATTCTACTCCTAGACTAGGGCTCATTGCCTTCCACATACTGGAGTCCAGGACTCCGAAAGACTCGTCCCCAGCACATGTTGAGCAATTAGCAATTTTTTACCAGGCATGGATGCTTTGCTTTATGCAAATGTGTAGTCCCTTTAATCTAGTAATGTATCAAACTGAAACAGACCATAATATATGCAGCTTCAGTAATAAAAGAGATCCATAAATGAAGTGGAATGGGCCCAACTCACCTGCTCTCCAATGACGCTGCACCTGCAGCACTATTTAAAAATAAATAAATGTATTTCTCTTTCTTGGTATAGCGCATGGAGGAGTATTTCAGCGCTGTACCGATCAGGCAAGCTGAGACATTCTAAAACAACCAAGGGGCTTATTTACAAGCCCCTTGCGCCACTTTTGCGTCATTTTTAACATGGGAAAAATGACGCAAAAGTGGCACAAGGGCTTGTAAATAAGCCCCAAGTTTTAACATCTTCTTGAAGTTTATAAAATCTGGGAAGGTACGAATATGAAGTGGGAGTTTATTCCATTGGTATGTGGCCATATACAAAAAAGATCTGCCCCCAAATCTTGATGTGCGAATGAGTGGGGTCTGCAAGAGAGCTTTGTTTGAGGTCCTTAGCTGTCTGGAGGGCTGATAGTAACTAAGGGCCACATTTCGATATCGGGCTGTCGACTGCCATCCGCTGTTCAGTGGTCAGGAGACGGCACGACAAGCAGTCGGTGGTCCCACCGCCCAATTGCCATCTAACAGCGGTGGTGGCGGTCGGAAAGTGCTCTTTTCCTTTTTTTAAAATATTTTATTGAATATGCAGTACAAACAACCAAGGTGTTACAATTCAGATAGCTCATCGCCCCCTCCCCCGCCCCCCCGCATATATCAAACACTGAATATATTTGCCACTTATAAAGGAGAAAACAGGAGAAAAAGAAGGAAAAATAAAAAAATAAAAAACAATTAGTTCATATAGATTATGAGCACAGTCATAGTGTTTTGACTACCGCTCGTTCGGCGGCTTAAGGCATGTAAACACAGCTTGGGCCTGAGGCAAGTATATACATAAAGTGCCAGTACATCGATTGTAAAACCATAATCATAATGCACACAATCTCGAGGGACAGAGTGCAGCAATTAAAGTGGCTTGTGCTACTATATGAAAAATGTGCAAAATAAGCAATATAACCCGGCCGTCCCAGGTTAACAATGGAATAATGAGACCTTGGAGGAGTTAAAACGTTCATATCCATATTAAAGTGTCATGTGCGAAAAAAGCAGAAATATACTAAATGGCTTGCTAAAAAGAGTGAGATGACCAGCAGGAACAGCATAACCTAATTTCAGCCTAGCAGTAAGATTTTTACAACAACTGGGATACATCATTCTTCACTACTGACAATATAGCACAGCAGAACAGTGTCCATATTGGCCAGGAGAGATTTTAAACAATTACAGCTGGTCAACACAGATTATAATTCATAAAGTACAATTCATAAATCATTCATTCAGTTGTAAAGACATTGATCTTTGATTCAGTTCGAAAGGGGGCACAGTACTACATGCTACGAGGAGCTTGATCAAATCTCAGGTTAGCATTCATAAATAGTTCCTATTCAGCCCAGAGGTTCATTAATCATTACTCTGAGTGAGCCACCTGGATAAAGGCTCCCAAATTATTAGACCCTTCTTTTTGGCCTGTCTACCTTTTTTGGAATAGATGGCTTTCTCAAGATTACAAGTGGCAATAAGTCTAGCAGCCATTGAGAAAATGAAGGGGGGTTAAGATCTATCCAAGCTGATGTAATACATAGCCTGTAGATTGTCATGGCAACAAATATCAAAGCCCCACCATTCTTCCTATCCACAGTATCTTGAATGCCCAGCAGGATAGTTGCAAGAGAGAGCGGAATATCTCGTTTTAAAACCTTTTTTAAAAAGTCCTGAATTTGATTAAGCAAGGGTCCCAGTAGTGCGCAAGAGGCGAACATATGGATGGAGTCTGCTCCTGTTTCCGCACACCTGGGGAATAGCGTTCCCCGCCTGTCCCCCATTTAGCAATTCTGCTAGGCGTAATATAAAGAAAGAATCCAGTTTTAAAAAACTATGCCTGAAGTTTGGCTGAGAGTAAGTCGCTCTGAGCAAAACGTAATGCAAGGCTAAAAACATTATCCGTAGTGTCTAATTTTTGCTGCCACTTACAGGAGACCCTGTCCAGGTCGTCCGGCATAAGATCATTCAGAGTTGAGTAAATATGCCCTATGCGAAGCGTAGGGAATCCACTTAGTTTGTTAATTAGATCGTTTGGGGCAAACCCCGAGGGTCCGCCAGCCTTGCGAGCCAAAAAATCCCTAACTGCTAGATATTTATAAGCCTCATTATGGCTCAAATTATAGCGGGTCTTAAGGGCTTCAAGGTCAAGATACCTTCAGTTGAAAATAAAGTCCCCAACTTAAGAATACCCAAGTTGAACCAACTTTGAAGATAAGATCTCCCAAAGATGGCAGGCAAATTAGGATTATGATTAATAGGAGTATAATGGTTCAACCTACCTACACCTAAAAGTTTCCGAACAGCGGTAAAGACTTTGAAAGTATCCATCAGGGACTTAAATCTGACCTTTTTATAGTAGCCATATTCCACCTGACGCCACAAGCAGCCCCATGCCTCCGGCCCAAGTAATAATTCAAATGGGGACGGGAGTGAAGTTGTTATGGTCAAAGGTTGCTCTTGTAGCAATATAGAACAATTTTGCAAGACCGTAGCCCAGTAATATAATCTTATATTAGGGAGTGCCCAGCCCCCTCTTTCTAGAGGAAGGGATAAAAACTTAAACGCTCTCCTAAGCTGGGAATATGCCCACACAAATTGAGAATATAGGGGTTCAAATTCCTGCAGTAGTATATTTGGGAACTCCAAAGGAATGGCTCTAAAGAAATAAAGTAACTTGGGAAAAAATATCATTTTTAACAAATTACATCGTCCAACTATAGTTAGATGTAAATTGTTCAATCTAGTCAATGCTCTTTTCGTCTCTGCTGCCAGAGGTACCAAGTTTTCTGAGACAATGGATTCAGTGTCAGCGACTATATTTACGCCCAGATATTTTGCCCTAAATACGACTCTAGTATCAGTCCACTTGACTTTCTCGTTGACAATAATCTGAGTTTTGTCTCTATTTAGAGCATAGCCAGAGATTTTTCCAAAAGCTTGTGTTTCTAGTTCGATAGCAGCAATGGCTTTTTCTGGGTCAGACGTCACCAAGGCTAAGTCATCGGCATAAGCCATAATCTTTGTTTCTAGACCGAATCGATTGATAGCCCTAATGTCAGGATTGCCTTGGAGCCTTTTTATTAAGGGGTCTATATATAAAGCAAAGAGCAGCGGGGAGCAGGGACAGCCCTGCCGAGTTCCGCGTGAGATCACAACTGGCTCTGTGGGCTGCCCATTTATCAGCACACTCGCTGTAGGGCTACGATATAGGGCTTTTATGGCTTGAATAGCCTTGGGCCCAAAGCACATCTTCTCCATAACCTTCCATAAAAGCTGCCAGGAGACCCGATCGAATGCTTTTTCAGCATCGAGCAGTATTAACGCGATCGGGTCCCCTGTAGTTTGAGTCGCATCAAACAAAGTGATGGTTCGGCGGATATGGTCGATAGTGCCTTTTCCTGGGATAAACCTGTGTTGCCATTTTGAAACCAAATGCTCGATAAGTGAGGAGAGTCTGGTCGAGAAAATCTTAGCATAGATTTTAGAGTCCCCGTTTATGAGGGTAATAGGGCGATAGGAGCCCATATGTAAGGGTGATTTAGCTTTCTTAGGAAAGATAACAATCTTAGCTGTTGCCCAAGACGCAGGTGGAGAAGCGCCATTGAAAATTAACTTGATTAGGTTCGCAAAGAGATCTTTTACTTGTGGAAAAAAGATTTAATAAAATTCCACCGGAATACAATCAGGCCCGGTCGCTTTGCCATCAGGCAGTTTAAACAAAGCCGTGGTGATTTCTTCCGAAGAAGGAGGATCTTCCAGTACGTCATGATCTTCAGGAGTAAGCTGAGCTAAAGAGACCGTATCTAAGAAATTGTCCGTCTCATCACAACTCAGTGCCTGAGGACCAACTTCTTCTTCGGAGTATAATTTCTGATAAAATTCGTGAAAGGCTGATCGTATTTTATTGGGGTCACTCGTAGTTTCCCCTGAGGAAATCTGTATTAACCGAATTTCATTAAGGGTTACCTATTGTCTTGTTCTGACGGCAAGTTGGTGGCCGATAAGCTCGCTAAATTCATAGATTTTTTCTCTTGAGGCAGCCCATTTAGCCGCAGCTTTCTCGGCCAATATCGTGCCGATTTTTGCTTTTATGGCCAAAGCTCCTAGTTGTGCCACCTCCACGTCAGCACCCTTTTGAACTGCTTCAGTTAGTTTTTCTTCAGCCTTTGCGAGCTTACCCTGAAGCTACAAGATTTTATTTTTTCCTGTTTGTTTTTCCTTAAGGAGTATTGCAATGTTCCCCCTCTAACACATGCTTTCAATGTGTCCCAGACAACCATTGCGAGGGCAGACCCAATATTTTCAGCCAAAAACTCCTCAATCCATTTCCTCATGTAGATTTGATACCCATTATCATAAAGAAGTGCTCGCTCAAAACTCCAAGACGAGGCTTCCTTACAGGAAGCTAACCCTGTTATGTTTAAAATGAGTGGGTTATGATCTGATAAAAAACGAGGAGCAATATCTATATCACATCCCCCAATCAGAGAGGATGAAACAAAAAAATAATCGAGCCTTGCTAAAGAAAGATGGGGGGCAGAGTAGTAAGTAAATCCTGGCTGACTCGATTTCAAGTAGGCCCATACATCAATGAGCCCATGTGTGTCCATTAAGTTCCTAATAGGTTGAAATACCTTAGGTGTTCGGCCTATGTATCTCCACAGATTACTCCCCCCCCCCAGTCACTAGGCAGGTTGATGTTAAGATCCCCACTTAGGACCACAGGAAGGGGCCAATGAGCTAATTCACCATTAACCCAATTGATTACCTCAGGATCATCAACTGTGCTCCCATAGATAGAACATAAAGCAAATGAAGAGCCAGATGATAGCCAGCATTCAGCCAAGACCCATCGTCCACGAGGGTCACCCTTGGCACGTATGGGCTGTAATGAAGATCGATTCTGCGCTAAAATCCCCACTCCTCTCGCTCATGCCCCTTGAGATGTCCCCCCAATTAGCTTATATCCAAGTGTATCTAGAAGGTGTAGCTGGGAGCCCTCGATATGCATCTCCTGGAGGCAGACGACATCAGCCCCCAGTAGACGCAATCCCTGGGCCACCCTCTGCCTTTTCCGGGGATCGTTTAAGCCACAGATATTGACACTTACAAGTCTAAAATTATTTGCCATAGTCTGAAAAGAATTTTAAGCAAAAGAGGAGGACAAGAAAAAGTTGGTACCGCCAGATGCCTGAATTTCTGTGAAAGGTTACATTGACCAACCACGGGTCGAGACTGATCATACCATTGTCTACATAAAAGACATTCCAACAAAATATATATATATTTTTTTTCCTTTAAGATTTCCTTGCTCATTATTTGCTTTTTTTTTTTTCCTTTCCCCTCGTCTCAACACACGATTGAAGAAAGAAAATATAAGTGGCTAAACAGATACCAGTGCCCCCCCACCCCCTCAACAACCCCACCCACCGCAGCACCCCGACCCCCCCACCCCCCTGTCTTAGAGCAATCAGGAAAGGCCTGAATGATGGCTGCCCGTGATAACGTTTCAGCCACCCAGCCCCGCTGTATTTAACACCAAAGCAGATTTTTAGGCCTAATGAGGCCTACAAATAGCCCAAGGAAAACAACGGCAGCACAGCGTAGTTCACTCTAAAAGATCGGTGCCCTCCACCCCTGAAGAGGAGTTATCTTAAGACGAAGCATTTCTAACAAGGCCACTAGCAGAGCCCCGGGGGTTTAGACACCCCCCAGTGTTGCTTTTAGATTGTTTATTGGCCTTTTCTAGATTTTATTTCCTCAAGATACTCTTGGGCTTTGATTTCAGAGGTGAAAGTGCGAGTGGACCCTTTTACAATGATTTTCAGTCTGGCCGGGTTCATTAAAAACACTTGGGCCCCCAGCTGCTGAAAGGGTACAAAAAGCTGGCGGAGACGCCACCTCCGCTCCACTGTGGAGTGGCAAAAATCAGGTTTCGCAAAGAAGGACACCCCTTCAAAGCCCTTAGGAGAGTTAGGTCGGGCCTGATCATACACTAGCTGTCTTAATAGAAAGTTTCCAAAAAACACCAGGAAAGCCCTGGGTTTTTCTCCGCTGTTATTGCTGCCCTCATAGCGCTTTTTCAGATTGAGAGGAAAGCGATGGGTACGCTGTATTTCGTGATCCCAGTTCCATTCGGGGTGATCTGGAAAAGCCCCCCGAAGGAGTTTCACAATATAGCGCCGAGGGTCATCCCCTTCCACTCCTTCGGGAATTCCTAGGAGGCGGACATTGTTCCGGCGCTAACGATTCTCCTGATCCTCCAGCTTCCACATCACGTCTGTCATAAGGGTACTTTGAGATGACCCAAGATCTTTTAGGGCAGTGACCTCTGTTTCCAAGCTTTCCGTGCGACTTTCGACCAGGGTAACCCGGTCCCCTATATCAGAGCAAACTTTGTTCAGCTTCCTCAAGCTCCCCTGTAGCTTTTTGGCGGCCCCCTTAGCAATATGGCTATCAGATCTAACCTCCTCCTGAAATTGTTTGATTGAGGCTAGTATAGCCTGCAGAGAGGGCTCTTCGGTGATACCAGCTGTGGGGCCCACGGAGACTCCTGGTTGTTCTGGATTTATAGTGGACCCTTCACCAAAGGATAGCGCAATTTGGGAGTACGAATAATCCCATTTAAGTTGACTGCGCTGTTTAGCTTTGCTACGCCCACTTTTCGGCCGCCGCACTGTCCCGGTTTCTTTGGAGAGGCTTTTACCACTAATGTCCGAAAGTGCACCGTCAGTAGAGCTGGAGGAGCATTCTTCCTCCGCTGACTCAGACCCGTCCGAGACCGAAAAAAAGGGTTCCCCAATAGATTCTGGAGAGAGGGGGGGTAGAGTCACTGAAATACCACTAAGGCCTGCGGCAAAGATTGTCGGACCAATAGCCCCCCCCTCCAAATTCTCGAGGACTAAATCTCCCGTTGTTGTGGACATGGTAAGCATTGCATCAGTGTTATTGTCCCCCGTGATGGCTTGTGGGGAAATTTCAGATTGCTTGAGGTCAATCGGACAGGCTGGTCCCTCAATTTCTGGTGGCCGCTCATTAGGTGCAGTTCCTTGTGTCCCTTGTACTAATATTTGAGCCAGTCTGTCAGCGCCTTTGGTACAGCAGGTTTCCATGATAGAGGTTTCAATATTAGGGGCCGGAGGTCTGGTGGCAGCAAACATTTTGGCAATAGAGGGTTGTGGATCCGGATCGCCTTTCAATTCAGCTGGTGGTGAAGGGCTCGCTAAGTAAACGGCCGCGATCTGCAGCCCGCGTGAATCAGAGGCTCCTCGGATCAGTGAGGTGATCCGCAGCCAGCCCGTAAAGCTGTAGATAACGCAGACCCCGCGGTAGCAATAGCAGCGTCCTCTGGTCAGCCTCGTAGCCATGTAAAGATGCCCACGTCTTCCAGGCAGCATAGTCGAGAGCCGAGTTCCCTTACGGCGTGGGCGGCAGAAGCGGCTGAAAGTTACACGAGCGCCATCTTGCCCCTGAATTTTTGGAAAGTGCTCTTTTCCACTGCGGCTTGTGCTGCAGCCCAGGAAAAGGGCCGCAGCACAAGCCACAGTGGAAAAGAGCACTTTCTGCACATCCATGCATGGCACACAGTGCATGGATGCGAGTGGGGGCACTACATATGCCCCCAGGGCCACTTGGCAGTGGCCCACGAGGGACAGGGTACTATCTGGGGCCCCCAAAGTCCCTCTCCGACAGCCTTTTCTTGGCGGTCAAACCATCATGAAAAGGCTGTCGGAAAGGTACATCTTAATCTCGACGGCAATGCCTGCCTCGGCACTGTCTGTTGTCGGGACTACGATTCCGACCGCCTGCCCCGTCGAGATCTGAGATCCTGGCGGAAGCAACGGTCTGTCCCCCTGTGGTCTGACCGCCAGCACTGTAATGCGAGGGTCAGACCGAAGGGCTGTCTGGTAGTTGGACCTCAACCAACATTCTGTCAGTGGCGGTCCCACCCCCATCCAAATCAGGCCCTAAGTTGTGAGTATAGATAGATGGGACGGGCCTTGTAGAGTGCCTTATGTGTCAGACAGCAGAGTTTGAAAGCAGCCCGCTTTCTGATAGGCAACCAGTGCAGTTTTCTTAAGATGGGAGTTGAAGACGACCGTGCCAGTAAATTGCAGATCAGCTGTGGGGCTGTATTCTGTACTACCTGGAGCTTGGTCAGCAGGGTGGCATTTCCTGCTACCAGTAGAGCATTCCCATAGTCCACGCAACTGGTAATAAGAGCCTGGATGAGGGTTTCTAGAAGTGTCCGGGAGCAAAGGAAAACATTTTTTAGGAGACTCATTGTGCCAAACATGTGCCCCATGTGGCATTGACTTGATCTTTCATGGACAGTAATTGATCTATTTTCACTCCAAGACTTTTCACCACCTGCTAAGGTACAGGTGCTGGACCAAGTTCCAAAGGTCACTAGTCCGCCGACCATATCTCATTGGCTTTGATGAATAACATGATCTCAGTCTTCTCGCTTTTTAGTTGGAGACAGTTGTATTTCATCCAGTTAGAAATATCCCTCATGCAACCCGTGAATTTAACTTTCACTTTATCTGGGTCAGGGCCAAAGAAAATGAGAAGTTGAGTGTCATCTGCATATGACACGATCTGCACACCGCACGATCTCATAATTTTACCTAGTGGCTAAATATAGATATTAAACAGTGTTGGGCTCAGGCACGATCCCAGGGGAACCCCCTTGTTAGTATACATCATTCTTGACTTGAAGAGGCCAAGACAGACATTTTGTGTACGGTTGTCCAGGATGTCTCTGAGTCAATGTAGCACTCTGCCACGGAGACCTGCCTCAGGTAATCTGCGGATTACAATGGAATGGGCACGGATAGATCCAGTAGCAATAGCATGACCGGCGTTCCTGCATCTAAAGAGAGCCTGATGTTATAAGTGACTGCCAGCAGTGCAGCCTCTGTACTGTGTAGCTCTCTAAAACCCGATTGAGAGGGGTCTAAGATCTTATGCTGCTCTAGAAAGAGTATAAGCTGTTTATTAATATAACTTTCCAGAGCTTTTGCAAGTAAAGGTAACAGCGAGATCAGTCTGCAGTTAGAGAGGACATCGGGGTTTGCTGAGGGTTTTTTAAGAAGTGAAGATACTTGGGCACACTTCCATTTATTAGGCACTTTGGCAGTGGCTAGTGAGAGATTAAACATTTCCTTCACTGCTGGTGTCAGATGGTTAGCTAGGCTGGCCATTATCCTAGGAAGTCACAGGTCCTGAGGAGAGCCTGATTTGGCGTGGGCAAGCATTTTCTGCACCTGATCCACAGAGCAGAATTCAAAATCACTCAAGCCAGCTATGGCGTTTATGTGGAGATGACTTAAGTCAGGTACCATTTCAAGTCATTCTGGACTGGCTGAAAAGTTCTTATAGATTGTATTATTCTTAACATCAAGGAAGTCAGCCAAGTCGTCACAACGATCTTGGGAGGCCACAATAGTGAAAGTGCATGCACATGGTTTCACAAAGCTGTTTAGTGCTTTGCATTATTTTTTTGTCGAATTGCCCACCTTGGCAATTGTAGAGGTTATGTGCGCTTCTGTGTTGCCTGACAGCTATGGATCCTCAGTTCCGGTTGTATTTCCGACCCGGAAATGTGTATAAGTCATAAATCCATCATGAAGAATGACGACGTGGTATAGTAAAACCACTCTTTGGGGGCTAGGTGAGTCCCTCTTTCCAGCAACCAAGTCTTTGCTGGCGTAAACGCAAACCCTCTGTTCAGTAGCAGGGCTGCCTCCGGCGTCTCTGCAGAAGCCCTGCAACTGAACAGAGGGGTTGTCGTTATTCTTCATGATGGATTTATGACTTATACACACAAGATCCACACTTAAGAAAAGAATTCTAAAATACACTAAATCTTGGACACAGTAATCACTATTGCCCTTTACTGTGCAAATATCACTGGAGTACTAGAACCCATTTCGGGTCGGAAATACAACCGGAACTGAGGATCCGCACAAAGAGATTAGAGCCCTGAAGAAGTCGCTGCGCACAACAATTAAGCGCGACGAAACACGTGTTGGCTAAGGATCTCCAGATTAAACTGAAGTGACTGTTTCAACGGAGGAACAAGAGTGTTTTTTATTATTGTCAATGATACATAATATATATTGTCGGCGTGTGCAAGGGACTGTTGTTTTGGTTTATCAGTGGTTATCCACACATTGGGGAGGAGGGTGGCTCTCCCCACCCTTATGCACCACAATCATAATTGTACACTAGTATATACTCACTGCGTATTTCCCAGGAGCGCCATTACGCTACACAATCCACCGACCAAGAAGTCCAACTGAGTTCTCTGAGATGTGGCATGATTTGTGTTTGTCGTGGGAGGTCCAGGATGAGTCTAGCTGCAGCATTCTGGATGGTCTGAAGTTGGTGGAGGAGGTGGTTAGAGGTTCAGGCATAGAATGCGTTGCAGTAGTCTAATCCGCTGGTAACTAGGGCCTGAGTGTCGGTACGCCTGGTACTCTTGTGGAGCCATTTCAAGATTTTTCTAAGATTGCGTAGTATGTAGAAGCTGGAGGAGCTGACTGCGTTCTCCTGTGAGGCCATGTTGAGTTTGTTGTATAAAGTGATTCCCAGGTTTCTTGCATGGTTCAAGGGTATAGGTGTAGGGCCAAGCTCTGACGGCCATCAGGTGGAGTCCCAGGGGGAATTTTTGTTCCCGAAGATCAACACTTCCGTCTTGTCCGAGATGAGTTTCAAGCAGTTGGTTTTCATCCATTCCTGTATGCAGATCATGCACTTAGTGAAGTTGAATCTGGTCATGGAGAACTGCTCGGACATTGAGATCATGATTTGGTTGTCATCGGCGTAGGAATTATGGTGGAGATGCCATGAGCTCTGATGAAGTCAGCAAGTGGTGTCATGTAATGTTGAACAGGGTAGAGCTGAGTAATGATCCTGGAGGGACTCCATAGAGCAAGTACTTGGGTTCTGATGTGTAGGGTAGGAGTCTGATTCTCTGTGTTGTCCCTGTGAGGAAGGAGCAAATCCGTTGGCGGACTGAACCTTGGACGTCTTAAGCCTGTAGTCTTTTGATGAGACGAGAGTGTGACACAGTGTCGAATACAGCAGAGAGGTCTAGTAGTATGAGGGCGGCGGTTTCTCCTCTGTCCAGAAGGATGCAGATTTCGTCTGTGGCAGCAAAGAGTGCAGTCTCCGTGCTGTGGTTGCTGCAAAAGCCAGAGTGGGTGTTGTTGAGTAGATTGTGGAGATCCAGGTGATTGGTGAGTTCAAAATTGATTGCTTACTGTATCACTTTTGCTGGATACAGTGGAAGGGAAATGGGGCAGAAGCGGCTCAATTCGTTGGGGTCTGCTGAGGGTTTCTTGAGGAGGGCTGTGATTGCAGCATGTTTCCAGTCCTCAGGGAAGGTTGCAAAATCAATGGAGGAGTTGATGATGTGCATGAGGACTTTGCTGATCAAAGGTCCTACTTAGTTGTAGATATGATGTGTGCAGTGGACAGGGGTCAGTGGGGGCCCCGGAGTGGACGTTTTTCATGATTGAGGAGGTGTCTTCCTCTTTGAGTGTTAGCCAGTTGGTTAAATGTGTGTCAGAGTGGATGGTGGGTAGGTTGCTGGTGATTTCCTTGGGATCAAGTTGTTTTTCGAAGTTATTGTAGATCTTTTTAATTTTTCTGTGGAAGAAGTTGGAGTGGTTGTCGCAGAGTTCCTGGGAGGGACTGATGGGATTGGCTGAGGCTTCTAGGGTAGTGAACTCTTTGATAATAGCAAAAATGTCTTTGCCTTTGTTGGAGCTGGCTTCAATCTGTTTGATGAGGGATCTTCTCTTGGCGTCTGTCAGCAGGTGGTGGTAGTTAGCCTGAGTGTGGCTTTCTAGGTGGATATGGTGTCGTGGTTGGCTCTCCATTTCCTTTCCAGCTGTTTACAGTATGTTTTGGAGTCCCATAATTCGGTCGTGTACCAGGAGACCTGCTTGTTGATTCTGCGGATTTTGTGAGTTTTGATGTGTGTAAAATCCTCTGCGCAGTTTGAGATCCACTATTTGAAGTTGACGATGTGCTTGGCTAGGTTGTCAGTGATGTTGGTTTCAAGAGCGCTGCACCAATCCTTTCCCCTTATGCTGTTCCAGTTCCGGCTGTGTAGGTTGATGCTGATGGGAGCTTCAGTTTGTGGCGTGGAGATTTTGAAGTGTATGATGAAGTGGTCGGTCCATGTGAGTGGTGAAGAAGAGTGGTAGCGGATGCTGTTGTCGTAGGCAAAGATGGCATCTAGAGTGTGTGCTGTGGTGTGTGTGGGGCAGTGATGAGCTGGGAAAGTCCTATGTTGTGTAGGCTCTCGAGGAGGTCGGTGGAGTAGAGGTCGGAGAGGTCTTCTAGGTGGAAGTTGAAATGGCCGAGAAGTAGGAAGTCCTTGGAGTGAATGGTGAGGGGAGCGATGAAGTCTGAGATGAGATTGCTGATGTTGCTTTCTGGTCCAGGTGGTCTGTATGCTAGGGTGTCCTTAAAGGTGTATCTGTTGTTGGTTTGTAGGTTGAAGTGCATGTGTTCCATGAAGGGGGTGTCCGGGTCTGAGGGGGGTTGCAATTGAGGGTGTATAACCGTAACACGTTTTACACGCTTTACACGCTTTACACTCTTTACATTTATGTTACATATATATGTACCCTGGATAACTTTCTCTATAGGTTCAGGTTTCATTTCATTCACATTAGCATCAGAATGTGTCTTTTGTAGTGAGCTGGGAAAGTCATTTGTTGTGCAGGCTCTCAAGGAAGGTGGTTGAGTAGTGGTCGGAAAGGTCTATAACCTACAGAAACTAAGTTCACGATAGGGCCAAGCCTCGGCAGATCTACCTTGAACCAGGTATTTTGGGTCTTCTAATTCACATTCTTAGAAATGACAACCCTCAGCTGTCAGGTACTGGCGCCTGCAGACTCCCACAAGTGTCTGCCATCCTAAGGTACAACATGCAGCTGAAAGGGTTTTGTCATTCACCCACAGGCATCTGTTCAAAGCCACAAAACATTGTTCACACAGTGGAAATGTAGGTAGGCTTACCTATTGTAAACACTGTGCCTGGCGCAGCTCGACAAAGTCACTTAAGTCCCAGGCAGCACCAACCAGTGGTGCAAGTTTTTCGTAATTTAGTTTTATGGACTTTTCTAGAAAGCCCAGCAGTGCCTCCCACTCCTTCCTTTCATGGGAACTCTGGCAGTCCTTCCCCCGGTGACCTCTCCGTGTCTGAATGTTTTCAAGGAATCCAATACTTAGGAACAGTGAGGCAGATCCAGAGACAGGCTGCAGAATAGGGCAGCAGTTCCAGAGAAGCTTCAATCATGCACGGAGCAGAATACTTAAACACAAAATCATTGCCAGGTCTACCAAGGCTTGGACAAGGAGTAGGGAAGAGGTCAACACTGTGGTAACTGTTAGGCTACCAGGGTATTTTTGTATTCATTTGTTGAGAGGTTTTTAAAGCAGTGGGTGCCATGTTGTAAGAACTTTGAAGTGTGGAGATATAAACAATGAAAATGGTAAAAAGACTTGAAACAGAGTAAACTGAATAGTGACAGGGGCAACCTGTATTCCTGAACAGAAATCTTGGTAATGTATGGATTTGCAACCACAATGGTTCTCCAGGATTTCGGGGCATATTTACAAGCCCCTTGCGCCACTTTTGCGCCGCCGTTGCGTCACGCAAGTGACGCAGCCGCGACGCAAATTATGTGCCGCGTTGCGCTATATTTACAACGTGACGCATCTAGGGAGATGCGTCACGTAGTAAACCCCTGCGCCACATGAAACCTGCGTCAGGTTTCATGTGGGCGTACCGGCGCAGGGGGGGGCGTTCCGGCGCAGGTACGCCTCGGAAAAGTGACATAGTGAAATCTACAAGATTTCACGCAGTCACTTTTCCGACGCTGGTGCGCCAAATCCTTACGCCTGCTTCAAGCAGGCGTAAGGATTGACGCACCATGTTAGGGATAGGGAAGGTTGGAACAGTGCTGGAGTTGCGTCGCGCTTGCGACACGACTTCAGCACTGCGCCAACCTTCCGCCGGCAGATGCGTCACGCATCTGCTTATCCTGCGCCACGATGCGCCGCATTGTAAATGCGGCGCATCGGACGTGGCGCAAGGGTAAACTTGCGTGACGCATTTTCCCTGGCGCATCCCTGCTGATATGCAGGGATGCGCCAGGGAACGTAAATATGCCCCTTCATTTTTTTACATCCTTTTCTTATCTACGGTTAATTATGCTTCAAAGCATGTGATTCACCTGAATGTTCAAACAAAGCACTTGTAAATAATTGTTTTATATTAATATTCTTATTATTTTTATATTGATGGTGTACATGAGGCAAACGCCGATGCTGACACGCAGTGTGACACACAGGGCAGGTTCACGGTGCATAAAACTGCCACATAAAAGCGTGACTGAGTACACGTCATATGGTGCAACTTTAAGGAACAACTTCTCCAATAAAGTACAGTAATTGATTTCAACAATTCAGTCCACAAAGGGATTGTGTGTTGACGTTCTGGCCCTGAAGCCAATATCTCTGAGTCAGCATCAGGATAGAACTGGAGACTGTCAGTTCTGTGCCCTCTGCATCAGAAGATCTGGCATGAAGTTCATATTCAAGCCTGAGGTTATGTAATGCCAAGATAAGCATCTGCAACTGGATTGTTGTGTCTATGAGTATAATGGGTCCCAATGTACGACTAAAGAAGATTGCTCAATGCCAGCTGGTGTATGGAAATGCATAGAGGCAATGTCTAGAGGCAGCCTACCGATGGGTAGTTACCGCACTACCATAATGTGCAACTCACAGAGGTGCCATTCCTGGCAGTGTAACCTGTGAACTCTTTGTAAAGGCATAAATACCCTTATTGATTCTGGGGAGCAATGAAAACCAAGTCCTTGACAGGATGTGATTCTATCTCTCCGCTTGGAATCGAGTAGAGTTGCTGGGACAAACCAGGCCTTGGACCCAGCCTTGGGGTTAGAAGGAGGAGATATTAACTTGTCTTCCACATATCAAACTTTGGCCCAGAGCAAGAGCGGGACAGGCAAAAAGGGAAGATAGAAGTAGAAAAAGAATGACAAACGATGAAACAAAGTTGAAAAATAGTCTGCAAGAGTGATTTAAAGAGACAGGAAGTGTAGGGTGGCGGGGAACGAGGCATGAGGTGGAATCCAAACTAACCAGCCTTAATATTTAGCAATACCAGCATTAAAGCGCCAGGTAAAACACGGGCCCCTGGAACTTAGGGCCTCATTTACAAGGACTGACACATCGCGTTGGTTCAACAATGCGTCAAAATTACTTGCGATTCGCTACATAATTTTTAAACAACATGGATGTGCTATATTTATGGTATGGTGGACCATGGCGTTAGGATCAGGCAGCGTAAAGAAAAAAATGACACAGCCGTGGGCATAATGTCGTGCAGAAACTGACGCATTGGGAGCAAAACTGATGTAAGGCTGGTTAGCAGAACGTAACGTGACGCTAACCACCCTTGCATCACTTTTCAGTGCGTCAAGCATCAATAAAATGACGCTTTTGAAAAAAAAACATTGACACTCTTCACAGAAGGCAGCCATGAAGCATGGAGAACAGAGCAGCAGCCAGAACATCAACCCCAACAACCCCAGCCCCAGCCAGGATGTCCAGACAGACTCCCAGGGGAAGAGGAAGAGGGAGTGCAACTTCAGTCAGGAGGAGAATGAAATCTTGATCACTGAGGTTACAGAGCACCAACATCAGCTATTTGTCACCTCAAAATTTCCAGCGTGGGACAAGACAAGAGGACCATCACCGACTGCAAGAAATGCTGGCACGACTATAAGCGCAGGATGAAGGAGAACCTGGGCTACAACCTGAAGGAAGCCATTCAGACCAGAGGTGGAAGCCAGGCGCCCCTGGAGGAGCTAAATGCATCTGTCATCTAAGAGGAGTTGGTGACAGGAGATCCAGGACAAGACAGTGCAGCCCATGAGGAACAACGAGACCTACAGGGTAAGTCGCAACAAGGGGCAATGTGGGAAAAAAGGTCAGGTTGTGCAGTGCAGCTAGCTAGGTCCCAGCGCTCCACTGTGCTGTGTGCTGGGCAAAGGGCAGTTAACGTACCTTTAAACATCACATAAATGTAAGTCACACTGCCCAGTCACATGTAGCACAGCTCAGTCCAGCTCCCTCATGTTTATCCCTTCCTTGTGTGAAGTGCCGCACCAGTCCAGGTTCACCTTTGTATACTGGCACTTGTAGTGGAATGCATAACATGAGTCACCAGAACTACAAGTCTCGCAATACAAAGTAAAAAACATGGGGCCTCATTTACAAGAGGCCTGCGCTGCTGGAGCTTCACTTTTTATGATGCTCTGGCGGCGCAGACCTCTCAATCATATCTATGAGCCGAGGCAAGGTCACCCTGCGTGGTTTTGCATGGCCTCATAGATATGGAGTAACGCAAGGCAGTGCAAAGCGTTACGTTGCCTTACTCTATGTCAAGCAGGCGTTCCAAGGGAGTTACGGTGGGTTTTCTCATGCAACACCCATGGGTTTTGACATATTCCGGGATTTACAAGGATCTGTAAACCTGGGAATGGGTAAAAAATGAGGCGAAACAAGGAGAAATAACGTTATTTCTTTTCGTTTTTTCCTCTTTCTATGTGTACTGCATTCTACAGCACACTTGTAAAGAGCTAAATGCCTCCATGGATTGTTTTTGTGCAGGAAGGTGTCCCTTCATGCACAAAAACAATCCTGCCACCAACGCAGACACCCTTGCACCATGGAGCAAGGGTGCCTGCATTGGTGCTAGGTACCAATTTGCACGCCATTGCATGCAGAAAAGATAGGAATGCTCCATACTTCATTGATATTGCCTTTTCCTTTTGACTCAGGGCAACGCAGCAAAGTGACTTGCTGCGCTGCCCTACCTCCAAAACCCGTAAATGAGGCCTGGATTGGAACTGCACATCGACATGGACACATTAACCCTGCCCAACCTGACTATTACAATTTAGACCACCTTGCATCCTAATGCCTCTGTGTCTAACTTGGGCCCATGCACACAAATCTGGACTGTAAACCAATGGGATTGTCAGAGGAGAAACTGTACACCTGAGAGGGGGGTCAGGTGTGAGCCATGTGAAGGATTAACTCATAGGAACATGCCAAGAGTCACATGTATAGTAAACTGCATGAATCTGCATAGCATGCAGCTGTCCCGACGTGGGGGGTGAGAGCACCCAGGTGTCAGCTCCAATTGTAGGGACCTGTCAAACTCCTGTCATTACCAAAATAAGACTAGGTGTGGGTGTGAATGCAGGTGATGCACACCAGAGGACCATGTATGTTGAAACAAAAGATGGTGTGTGGCCCTGGTGGGGCCTGGTAGTGCAGTGCATTGTAGGCGCCAGCTGAGCATGTCGAACTGCCACTGTGTCTGAATGGGGAGACATTGCATAGCAAGGATGTGAGAAGGGATATGTGTCTGACAGTCTCACACATGTGTCACAGCTGGGAAAAGATGACAGAGAAGAGACCATTATGGAAGCACATCCTACATGTGATGTGGCCCTGAGTGAAGATGTAGCACTTGGCAGGAGGGAGTCTGAAGGCAAAATGTCTCACCATGTCACATATGTCAAAGTCGGAGGACGTGAAACAGGGATCTGTCAAGGTATAGGATGAACTAGTTTGCCACCACAAAGGGCAGGAGCTAGGGATGGTATGAGGCTGAGGTGGATGGGCCCAGTTGTGTGGCAAACCTGGGTATTTACATGTCACCAATTCCAGCACTACTACCATGTGGGCTTCAGCTCACCCCTTGGCCCTCAAAAACAGCCAGCCATGTCAGTCCATTGGATATGGTCACGCATATTGTTGGTGTTGTAGGCACATGAGAGCCAATGTATCATCTGGGTACCATCAATGTGTGGCAGTAAGTTGAGTGCCTAGCCCAAAATCAGGTGTGGCAGAGGAGGTATATAGTACAAGTACAAGTGAGGGGGCCTGAGTAAAAAGATGTGTGAAACTCTGCAAATGACCTACTCTGTCAATGATGAAATGGCCTGAGTGTCAGTGTTAGCAATCTACCTAGTGTGACTTGCCCCATCCCATCAGAGTTGCTACACAGTGCAGACTGTCCATAAATATGGAGTCAACTGTGTGTGCTATGAAATCACATGAGTATACACAAATAGAAAACCCAGGGCAAGTACTTGCCCTCACACATTCCTGCAGTGTAGCAAGGTTAGAAGCTGTATAGCGGTGTGCAGGATATGTTAAAAAAAGTGAACCCTCGCCCACATGAAACCACAATGTGCATGTGTAAGAAACTGGCTCTATATATACTGCACCAAAGTGAGGTACAGTGTGTATAGAGTCCAAGGGTCCCCAAAGGTAGGCAGAGGTTAAAGTTAGATAGAACCTTACTCTCTAATAGTGGTAGCTTGGTCGAGCAGTAAGGCAGTATCAGAGGACAGTGTTAAGCCTTTGATGTACACACTCAGTCAGCAAATGAATTCACACACTCAAGAACTGAACTCTAGGCCAATTGTTTTGTATAAAAAAATATACTGTTGTTTTATTTTAGAACCAAGCAGGCTTGGCACAGGTAAGCATGAAATACTTTACAGTGATAAGATGCTATATGTTGAACAGTTTTAAAAACCAATAGAAATTGTACTTGATTTGATTTACAGGGGATGCAGTAGGTTGCAACACTTAGCAAATGCAGTACATTGGAATGAATAGGCTTTTTCAGTAAATCACAGGTAAGTTACTTTTCAAGTTACTTTTCTAACTCAGTGCTGGATACCTAGATTCAGCACTGTGACATTTCCTGCAAACAGGTAAGTAAATACGTTTTGGTTAATAATATGATTTTTAAAGAATATTCTTAGATTTCAAAACTCCACACTTAGTCGTTTTTGGAAGAAAAACAGTGCATTGAAATGAATAGGCTTTTTCTGTAAATTGCAGGTAAGTTACTTTTCAAGTTACTTTTCTAACTCAGTGCTGGATACCTAGATTCAGCACTGGGACATTTCCTGCAAACAGGTAAGCAATTACGTTTGGTTATTTGTATGATTTTTAAAGAATATTCTTAGATTTCAAAACTCCACACTTAGGGGCCGATTCCGATTCGGGCCGGAAATCTCTCCGACCGAGCCGGACCCGGAGAGATTTCCGACCGAATCGGACCCGTGCAGTCCGACCGAACGAGTACGATGCGCACGTATGCCATCGGACTCGAGTCGGTCGGACTCCCATTGAAGTCAATGGGAGCCTGTCGTACAACGCGTACGCGGGCTCCCATTGACTCAATGGGTGCGAGTCGGACAAGTGCCCCCCCTACAGCGTGTACGCGGCGAAGCGATTCGCGCCGTACACGCACTGGTAGGGGGGACCCATGGGTCCCCCCTGTGTGCGACTCGCGCGGCTAGGCGTACAGGGGGGTCCGACACGGACCCCCAAAGTACGGCTCCAACAGCTCTTTCGAGCCGGAGTGCGCGGCTCGGTCGGACTGCTCGCGGCGCGCATCGTACTTACCCGGCCGGGGAACGTCACCATTGCGCGGTGCGAGTCGGGTCCGAGCGAGTCGGTCGGTGCGGTTCGACCCGGGATCGAGTCGGTCGGAGCGGTCGGGACGCCCGGACGAGTCGGTCGGCGAATACGCATCGTACTCGCTCGCCCGGACGCGCGTACGAATCGGTCGGGAAATAGGGCTCCGAATCGGATCCGGTAAAGCCGAATCCGATTCGGAGCCCTACCGGCCGAGATCGGAATCGGCCCCTTAGTCGTTTTTTGGAAGAAAAACAGTGTGTAGTAACCACGCTCACAGTGGTATGTAGTAGAAGCGTATTTATTCACAAGTACATCTATACAGCTTCACAGTAACCTCCAGCTTCTCAACTGACTCCAGTCTTAGAACTCTCATACGATGTCACCCCATTACATCATTGAGTTCCTGTCAGAGCGGTATCCAATACTTGCGCAGGAACAGAGATGCCTTTTCCCAATGCCCCCGTCCGGGAAATCTATCTGACACCTAATATGAATAGTGCATCGAAGAATCTCCCAAAGGGGGAAGGGGGAGTGGATAAAATAATAAAGAGAAAGAAGAAGAAGAGACTGCCTGCGGTTATCTGCTTTCCAATTCCTGCTTCACCTCAGCGCTATGTAGATGCCTCTGGCGGAGTGTCCTGGAAAACTAAATATAACAAATACTTAGCTTACATTTCTTTATGCCCTCTACTAACTTGAATATTTCTCTAGTAGCTAACAACGTACCAGGTTAACCTTAGACTTTAGCCTCTCTTCTATTGGTCTTCATTATTCTTCCTGCAATTAAGAGTCCTAACTCGCTCTATCTTGCATGGAATTTCTAGAGATAACTAAGGGAAAAATCAGTATTTGTTTACTAGTGTTTCCTCAATTAACTGTCTCTCTATCTTATCTCTATTGTTGTTATTATTACTTTACATACCTATTTTTCTTATCTCTAACTCGTTTAATATCTTTTCTTCTTTTTTCAGGTAACAGATGCGGAATTACTCTGGCTATTCAGGTGAGTATTATTTTTCTCTTGAAAATGTCTTGTCATATGGTTTAACTCGTTGTCTAATAAAGTTGCCAACAATACAGTTCATTACAAGGTTATATTTACAGTCATTCCGATAGTACTTAGCTTATTCGCTGAGGCCCAGAGCTGTCATCTCTAACGTTGCCGTAATGCTTGACTGCTCTTCCGTTCTTGAAACATTGTTTCTTACGAAGTTGTGAACCTGTCAGGAATTCTCCGTGCATGTACACCAGGCGAACACCACTTCGACGAAGTGAGAAGCCAGGCGCGAGTGCGCAGAATCAGCAAAGAGACACTCTGGAGAAATACGGCACCGAAGGGAAACGCGAACGAGGAATATCCGACGGATTTCGACAAACCACTACCCTGACTAAAACGACGAGGGAGAATCAGAAGTGCGTGTGCTCCAGTCCAAATTCCAGGTGAAGTGCGCCAGCGTTCTACTGTGAGCGCTCCAAGTAGAATTCCGTGAAGTAAGAAAAAGACTAGAACTACACCCTCCATGCATCGCCGGCCATCTTGGAGTTGTTCAACCTCCAAGCTTCTTTCCAAGTAATGGCCTTAACCTTCTGCGTGTTTGAGATTATCTGTTCCTGCCTCGTTAAGCAGACTATAAGGTTCTGATCTTTAGGAGTCCTGACAGTACCCCCTTGCAAGGGAGGCTCTTCCGGTCGAGGTTTTCTCGGAAACTTTTGGTGAAAGGCCTTCACCAAACGAGGAGCGTGTACATCAGAATTTGGTTCCCAAGATCTCTCCTCAGGGCCATAACGCTTCCAGTCAATTAGGTAATAGATTTTCCCTTTACTTTTCTTAGAGTCTAGTATTCTTTTAACTTCAAATTCCTCTCCAGATTCTAATTGCACAGTTTTAGGAGGAAGTGTAACTCTTAAATCTGGTGAAGTTCTTTTAACAGAGAGACATGAAAAACTGGGTGGACCTTCATTCTTTTGGGCAGTTTTAATCGGTAAGTTACTGGATTAACTATCTTTTCGATCTGATATGGACCTACAAACCTAGGTTGAAATTTGCGATCCCCTTTTAACCTAAGGTTCTTGGCGTTTAACCACACCTTATCACCAATTTGCAATGCTGGACTCTCTCTTCTCTTTTTATCCGCATATTTCTTATAGTTCTCCTTGGCTCTAACCAAGTTTTCTGTGGCTGTCTGATAGACTTGTGTTAAGTTTTTAACCATGTCTTGGACTGCTGGGACTGAGATTTCTCTGCAATTTGCAAAGGAATTAGGGTGTCTTCCATAATTAAGGTAGAATGGAGAAAAACCGGTGGAAGCATTTTTTGCGTTATTATGTGCGAATTCTGCTGCCCATAAATACTCTGGCCAGTCCCCTTCCTGATCAAGTAAATACAATCTCAAATACTGCTCTAATTCTTGGTTTACCCTCTCTGTCTGCCCGTCTGTCTCTGGATGAAAACTGGTGGAGTATCTAGTTTCTACACCTAGTCCTTCCATGAATGCCTTCCAAAAGTGGGACAGGAATTGGGAGCCCCTATCAGAAACCAGAACCCTGGGAATGCCATGAGCCCGCACTATGTGGGTGCTAAAGTGAATGGCCAATTCCTTGGCAGTTGGAATTTTCTTCATGGCAATGAAATGGGCCATCTTGGTGAATGCATCAACAAACACCAATTTGGTGTTGTATCCTTGACCCGAAGGTAAATCCACAATTAGATCTACCGTAACTGTATGCCATGGATGTGGAGGGGTGGGCATAGGTTGGAGTAACCCTTTAGGGGATTGTCTCTCCGATTTTCCCCGAGCACAGACCTCACATGTTCTTACATAAGAATCAATGTCCTTAGACTTTTGTGGCCACCAAAAATTTCTTTTTACCAAATCCTCAGTTTTAGAGATTCCCTTGTGACCCGCCAGTTTGTTGTCATGGTTTCCCTCAAGAGCTATCTGTCGCAACTCCTGGTTAGGAAAATACAACTTTCCTGCATGAAATGGCAGGCCGTGCCGAATCTCTCTCTGCGGTTCCTGTTTAGCCCATTCTATCATTTCCTCTAGTGACATCGTTTTCACAATTTTCTCCTCGATAGTTTCTTGACTCACAGCTGCCACAATCTTGTGTTCTGGAATGATTGTTTGTTGTTCTGGGTGGTCTTCTACCTTTTCCATGTTCAGTCTAGACAGAGCGTCGGCCTTCCAGTTCTTAGTTCCGGGTCTGTAGGTGATCATAAAATCATAATCTGCGAAATACAATGACCACCTCAGTTGACGTGGGGTAAGGGTTTTGGCAGATTTCAAAAATTTCAGGTTCCGATGATCTGTGAACACTGTCACGGTATGTCTCGCCCCCATCAGGTAGTGTCTCTACTCTTTGAATGCGTCCTTGATGGCCAATAACTCCTTCTCTGTGATAGTGTAATTGACTTCTGCCGGAGTTAATTTCCTAGACCTATAAGCCACCGGGTGGAGCTGCCCTGTTCTTTTATTTCTTTGAGAGAGAACTCCTCCAATTGCCAAATCTGAAGCATCCGTCTCCAGATAGAAAGGTTCTTTGGGGTCAGCATGCAACAAAACAGGCGCGATGGTGAACTCCCTTTTTAATAGTTGAAAGGCTCTTTCAGCCTCTTCCGTCCAATCAAAATGAACTCCTTTCTTAAGGAGCCGAGTCAGTGGAATGAGTTTGTGCGAGAATTCATTTACAAATCTTCGACAAAAATTGGCAAAGCCAATGAAGCTTTGCAACTCCTTTACGTTTCTTGGGGATTTCCATTCCAAAACGGCCATCACCTTTCTTGTATCCATAGTCATTCCGGATGGTGTAAGAACGAATCCAAGAAATTCTACTTCCTTTGCACTAAACACACACTTTTCCAATTTGACATACAGTTTGTTTTCTCTCAACCTTTGTAATATCTTCCTCACTTGATTCGGATGTTCTTCTTCTGACTTCGAGTAAATTAAGATGTCGTCGATGTATACAATAACGCATTGATCGATGAACTCCCTCAGTACACTGTTTATAAAGTGCTGAAAGGCAGCTGGTGCATTACATAGCCCGTAGGGCATTACTTGGTATTCGTACAACCCCAAATTAGTTCTGAAGGCTGTCTTCCACTCATCGCCTTCCTTAACTCTAATCAAATGGTATGCACCACGAAGATCCAGCTTAGTGTATATCTGTGCTTCTTTCACTTGATCTAAGAGTACTGAGATGAGAGGTAGTGGGTATCTATTCTTGATGGTAACCTTATTTATTGCTCGATAGTCAATACAAGTTCTGAGTTCGCCTTCTTTTTTGGGGACGAAGAATAATGGCGAGGAGACTGGGGATTGGGAGGGACGTATGAATCCATTGGCCAAGTACTTCTTGATATACTCCTTCAGATGTTCATTCTCTTTTTCCGTCAGGGCATAGACTCTGCTACATGGTAGATTTGCACCCGGCTCCAATTCTATTCGGCAGTCAAATGATCTGTGGGGTGGTAATTTTTCTGCCTCGACTTCATCAAATACATCTTCAAAATCCTTGTAGTCAGGCGGAATTTCATTTGTGTGAATCACACATACAGATACATCTTGTTCGCTCAAAGGAGTAGCTGGTCCTGGTTCCCTTGACCTTGTTTTAGTACCAAAACAACTTTCCTTACAGAAGTCAGAATCCATCTTCACTGTTCTCGCTTCCCAATTTATACTCGGGTTGTGCTCTGTGAGCCACGGTAAACCCAATATAATCTGGAATTGGGGTGCATCAATTAAATTGAATTGTATCGTTTCTCGATGTCCTTCTTGAAAGGTTAATTCCACTTGTTCGGTGTGACTGGTGATGGGCCCAGAAGAAAGATTCGTTCCATCCACCGCTCTTACTGGTTCGCTTTTCGACTTTTGAATTGCTCTAAGGCCAATCTTCGTTGCATATTTTAAGTCGCAAAAGTTTCCCGTCGCTCCTGAGTCTATCATGATTGAAACTTCTGTCAGGGTAACGTGTCTGAATTTCAATGTCATTGAGATCACTAGATGAGGAGACGATGACTGTAATGTATTTGCCAAAAGATGCTCCTCTGGAGTTGTTTTAGTCTCTGCAACCACCAGTCCAACTCCACTTACTGGTGGTGCTTGAAGTTTTCCTTCTCCTTGGAAAATATCTTGGGTTTCTTTGGACACATTCTCACAAAATGTCCACTGCCTCCGCAATACATGCATAGATTATTCTGTCGTCTTTTTTCTTCTCTTCCTTAGTTAAAGGCCCTCGTACCGCTCCAATCTACATTGGCTCTACTCCGGGTTGACCTTCTGTTGCTCTAGTTGATTCCGTTTTGGCTCTGTCAAACCTTGGAGTGTTGAATCTAAATTCTTTTCTTCTCTCACCTCTCCTTTCGCCTTGTCTAAAGTCGATTTCTAAGACTAAGTCTACTAAAGCTGATATGTCCGTGGGTCGATTAGGGATCTGGGCTAAAACATCTTTCAATTCGTCCTTCAAACCTCGATAAAAGACTGCTGCTCTTTTACTCTCCGGCCAGTCTGTTTCAACTACCAGCTTATTAAACTGGGCCAGGTACACCACAAGATCTTTATTGCCTTGTTTCAGCTCTAGTAATTCATTATCGGTGGCCTGTGATATTTTCCGTCGATCGAAAATCCGAAGGAATTCTTTCTTAAAGTCCTCAAAGTTGTATAGTAGAGCGTCATCTCTTGTGACCAAGGGCATAGACCAACTGGCGGCATCGCCACTGAGGTAAGACAAAATGAAGGCCACGCGGGACTGTGCGTCTGGAAAAATCGTAGGACGACACATGAAATGTAAAGCGCATTGTGTCAAAAATATTTGGGCCTTCTGTGGGTCCCCACTAAATCGTTCTGGTGGTGCTAAGGGAATCACAGGAGACAGGGAATGTACTACGTGTGTTGCTTCTCTAGATGTGGAACCCCCTACAGTCTCTGGAAATCTTAGGCTAGATGTTTGATTCATGTTTGTCACTCTAGCTGCTAACTCTACAGTTTCTCTTCTTGAGTCCATCATTTCTTGCCTCAATCCTCTGTTCTCGTCCCTAACTGCTACTAACTCCTTTTGTATTAGGCCTAATACTTCTCCCAAATTTTGCAAATCTATGCCTTCTGCCATTTCTGTTCAGGCGCAAGTTTCAACACTTGGGCACTTCACTCTGTCAGAGCGGTATCCAATACTTGCGCAGGAACAGAGATGCCTTTTCCCAATGCCCCCGTCCGGGAAATCTATCTGACACCTAATATGAATAGTGCCTCGAAGAATCTCCCAAAGGGGGAAGGGGGAGTGGATAAAATAATAAAGAGAAAGAAGAAGAAGAGACTGCCTGCGGTTATCTGCTTTCCAATTCCTGCTTCACCTCAGCGCTATGTAGATGCCTCTGGCGGAGTGTCCTGGAAAACTAAATATAACAAATACTTAGCTTACATTTCTTTACGCCCTCTACTAACTTGAATATTTCTTTAGTAGCTAACAACGTACCAGGTTAACCTTAGACTTTAGCCTCTCTTCTATTGGTCTTCATTATTCTTCCTGCAATTAAGAGTCCTAACTCGCTCTATCTTGCATGGAATTTCTAGAGATAACTAAGGGAAAAACAGTATTTGTTTACTAGTGTTTCCTCAATTAACTGTCTCTCTATCTTATCTCTATTGTTGTTATTATTACTTTACATACCTATTTTTCTTATCTCTAACTCGTTTAATATCTTTTCTTCTTTTTTCAGGTAACAGATGCGGAATTACTCTGGCTATTCAGGTGAGTATTATTTTTCTCTTGAAAATGTCTTGTCATATGGTTTAACTCGTTGTCTAATAAAGTTGCCAACAATACAGTTCATTACAAGGTTATATTTACAGTCATTCCGATAGTACTTAGCTTATTCGCTGAGGCCCAGAGCTGTCATCTCTAACGTTGCCGTAATGCTTGACTGCTCTTCCGTTCTTGAAACATTGTTTCTTACGAAGTTGTGAACCTGTCAGGAATTCTCCGCGCATGTACACCAGGCGAACACCACTTCGACGAAGTGAGAAGCCAGGCGCGAGTGCGCAGAATCAGCAAAGAGACACTCTGGAGAAATACGGCACCGAAGGGAAACGCGTACGAGGAATATCCGACGGATTTCGACGAACCACTACCCTGACTAAAACGACGAGGGAGAATCAGAAGTGCGTGTGCTCCAGTCCAAATTCCAGGTGAAGTGCGCCAGCGTTCTACTGTGAGCGCTCCAAGTAGAATTCCGTGAAGTAAGAAAAAGACTAGAACTACACCCTCCATGCATCGCCGGCCATCTTGGAGTTGTTCAACCTCCAAGCTTCTTTCCAAGTAATGGCCTTAACCTTCTGCGTGTTTGAGATTATCTGTTCCTGCCTCGTTAAGCAGACTATAAGGTTCTGATCTTTAGGAGTCCTGACAGTTCCATACTAAGGAAAAGACATTTCCACACATCTCCCCCCTTACAAACGTTTCCTTACAATTGATAAAGAGAACATAAATGGATAGTCCTAAAATGAATACAATCAAACTATTACAATTGATACAGAAAAAATGATGAACATTGCAACATAAACATAATGAAAATAGAATCTCTATTCTATAGGATATGGAATATGAACCTTACACAAATTCCCCATACTCCATTCTCTTCCATCATCCAATTTCACTACAGGTCCCATTACCTTTACCACTTTCTGAGGCTGAAAATACTTGCTCTCTCCTTTTCTGACAAATCCCATCCTTCTTGCAACAACCCAATCACCACATCTCAACTCAACATCTTTCACACTTTTCCTTCTATCGTAACTCGCTTTGTTGCGTTCCTGAGACTCCTTAACTCTTTCAGCAGTACACTCACGATCCACCCAAACCTGACTTTTCTTCTGCAACCATACAGGAGATTCTTTGGTTGCAAGTTCTCTGCCTTTCAGAGCAATGAACGGGAAACACCAGTGACGGAATGGGAGTCACCCTATGGGCCCACATCATCTTGTTCAATTCCTCTCTCCACATTAATCCATTCGCCAGGGACAACTGGACGTTGTCTACAATTATTCTGTTAACCCTTTCAACTAGTCCATTGGCCTGCGGCCTAAATAATGCTACTCTAACATGTTTAATTCCCAAATCATCAAGAAATTTAGACATTACATTAGACACCAATTGCACTCCATTATCAGTGACTAATGTTCTAGGAATACCTTCTTCTAAGAATACTTCCTTAAGAAATTCAATTACTTTCACCGATGCGATATTCTTAACAGGTTTGACAGTAAATCATTTACTATGGTAATCTACTAGAACAATTAAAAATCTGTTTCTAACACCTAGCCTTTCAATTGGACCTAAGAAATCTAACGCTAATTTCTCCCACGGTCGATCAGGGACCTTCACACACCCCAACGGTGGTTCACCAACAACTTTACACTTATCACTGTTGCTACAAGCATAACAATCTTTGACAATCTCCTCTACTTCCCTATCCATTTCAGGCCACCAAAAACACTGCCTCAACCTTCTTTTGCTCATGCTTCTTCCCAAATGTCCTTCATGTACAAGCTTGATCATTCTTGCTCTCAACACCTTAGGTGGAACAATCCGATTACATCTTAAAACTTTATCAGTTTGAATACTCAACTGATCTTTTACCTTGATATACTGCTTCAATTCCTCACTTAAATTCGAAACATTTTTCCAACCATTACTTATCACACATTTCAATTCTTTGTACATTTCATCAGTACTCAACGCCTCAGTCCATTCTTCAAGTCTCAATGCTAATTCTCCTTCAATTGGTGTAGACACAGAATCCATCTCGACCATAAAGGAAATCCTTTCCTCATCATTAATAGGCATACGCGACATGCAGTTGGCTACTACATTTTCTTTCCCCTGACAAAATCAATTGTAAAATTCATATCCATTACCGATAACAGCCACCTAGAGATTCGTGGAGTCACACTCCCTTCCAATCCCTTACCTCCTTTAAAAATATACAATAGAGGCTTATGATCCGTCCTAAGCATGAAAGGTAGTCCCCAAAGGTAAAACCTAAAATGATTCATTCCCCAACAGCAAGCTAGGGCTTCTTTCTCAATGGCGGAATAAGATCTTTCAGCTCCTTGCAAGCGACGCGATGCATACCCAATCACCCTTTCCTCATTATCAACTTTCTGGGTTAACACAGCCCCCAAACCCACATTGCTTGCATCCGTTGTTAACACGGTCTTCATCTTGACGTCAAAATGACCCAAAGTAGGCGCATGAACCAACGAGTCCTTAACATTATTAAAAGCTGATTCACACGCCTCACTCCATTCAAATTCCGCTCCCTTCTTTAATAACGCTCTCATTGGTTCAACAACATCAGAGAAATTTGACACAAACTTAGAACAGTATTCAGCTAGACCAAGAAATGATCTCAATAATTCTCTATCATTAGGTCTTGGAGCATCAACAATGGCTTTTACAATACTTTTCTTTGGTTTGATTCCACTGGCAGAAATCTCGTGCCCCAAATAACTTACTTGATCTCTTCTTAGTTGACATTTTTCCTTTTTGATGGTTAGCCCATATTCAGCAATCCTCCTTAATACTTCAAATAACAATTCATCATGGTTCTCAAAAGATTCTCCCACCACCAAAATATCATCTTGAAAGCCCCTTTCCATGCCTTTAAAAATATTGTGCATTATCCTTTGGAACACCGCTGAGGCTGATGCCAGCCCAAATGGCATACGACAATAGCGAAAAGCTCCCAGCGGTGTAACAAAGGAAGTTAAGGCTCGTGACTCCGGATGTCTTCCAACTGAACTGAGACAGATACAGGACTTGATGCTGTTCCGCAAAAAAATAAAAACTTGGCTTTTTCCTAGAGTATAAAAACCTATAATATATTCCGACTTTCTCTGCAGCATATTTTGTTGGCAATGTACGTGTATCTCAGCGCCAGGATGCCCGTAGGGTTACAGAGCGCTTTACAAGTGTCAATACAATACAATACAATGTAAATTCACTTGATGATAAGCTGCGGACATATCTAAAACGGTGAATATTTTCCCACCTCCCATCACGCTTAAAATCTCTCCAATATTGGGAAGAGGTTGACGATCTACCCATATATTTTTATTTAGGTCTCTCAAATTAATACATAAACAAATTTTATTTCCTTCCTTGGGAGCGACTACAATTGGGGCGAGCCATTCAGAAGCCTCAATGGGTTCAATAATCTTATTTTCTAACAATTAATAAGTTCTTGTTGGAGCGGCTCTCTCATCAACAATGGAATAGGCCTCACTTGCATTTTTTTCCAAATTATACGATGTGTGAAACCTTTTAACATTCCCAACTTGTCAGTAAATACATGAGGAAATGATGACATTAAACTCTCTCCCCAGTCCAAATTAACATCATCCATAGTTTCTACAGCCATTACTGGCTCTTCACTGTTGGGATTAAGAATAATATTTAGATCATTTTGGTGGCGCCAACCCAATAAATTGGAACCATCCTCTGATATATACACTCTACCATGTACACCATTATTCTTAAAAAATATATCTCTCCATTCCATTCCAATAATGTTTATTCTCTTCCCACCATAACCGACCGCTCTTATATCAGATTGCTGTAAAGAATTCTTTTTTCCATTCAAGTCTTTCTCAAAAACATCTTTGGATATAATGGTAAACAAACTACCCGAATCAACTAACATCTTGACCTGGGCATTTCCCAAAGTAACATCGCAATGAGGTTTTTCAAGTTTATCAGTGCGTTCTTCCTTTACTATCGGATTTCTATTATTTTGTACTCTCTCATCTTGGCTAGAAGTTTCGTTAGAGGTCTCATATCCATCAATAGACAACATAATGTCTTCTTGAACTTCTCCAAGATTCTCAACTATTTTCACACTAGACTGTTGTGAAGGACGTATTTTTGATCTGCACATTTTAGCTAAATGACCCTTCTTCCCACATAACCTACATATCGTGTTTCTTGCCCCACATGCAAAACTCGTGGCAATATGCCCTGGACCACCACACCTATAACATGTAATTCTCCTCCTCTCAATTTGTCCATCTACACTAGGTTCTCCAGTTTTAATAGTTTTTTCAATGTTACTTCTTGTACATCAAGTGCAACAACTTCTCTTTCTGGGGATTTAATGTTCAGTTTTCCCACATCAATTTCTTTCATCCAAACAGCAGTATTTTCCATGCTCCTGGCTATTTGTATAGCCTCATCCAATGTCGGGTCTAAAGACAAAAGTTTCTCTTTAACTTTTTTATCTTTTGTGCATCTCACAATTTGATCGCGAATTAAAGACTCCATCAAACCTTGAAATTCACATGTGACGGCCAAACCACGTAGTGTAGCTACATAACTCATAATGTCTTCATCTTGAGTTTGCGAACGACAAAAGAATTTATGCCTTTCAAAGACTACATTCAACTTAAACTTAAAATGTTTTTCTAACATTTTTAAAGACATATCATATACATTTATAGACTGGCTATCACCAACTCCTAAAGAGACTTCAGGAAGGCCATCATAAATCCTCCTCCCTTCAGTTCCTAAATGATGCAGCAGTATTGCTTGCCTCCTCAAAGAACCATATTTGTCTCCTCCAATTGTCAACATATAGGTAAAGAATATGTTTTTCCATCTTTTCCAAGGTATGCTTGGTTCACCTGGAACAGGTAAAAAACTAGGTGGAGTCGCCATCCCTTGTTCTGCCATTCCTGCAACAAATTTAAATTAACAAACTACCACAATTAACTAAAGAAATAAATTACCACAATAAATCAAAACAAAAAATTAAAATAACAATTTAAAATAAATATTTAAAATAACAAATTTATCGGTGATGTAATCAATATTAGGAGTTCTTAGTGATGATCTTGAAAACTTATAATCTTTCTCCTAATATCCAGTGTACATTCAAAGTTTCCGTGTATTTTCCTTTGGTTCCAGTCCTTTTTCAATTTTCCTCTCTGCTCCTCCAATAGTCCTCTTTCTATAACCACACTTTAATGAAGTAAATCACGTGTTCCTGTGACGTCAGCTTGCTAATGAAGAGGAAGACTCTAAACCGGCAGCCAGCGGATACTCTAGATCTACTGAAAGAAAATATACGGTATAATGCGATATATTTTCACACTAATCAGCTTCCGAGTGTATTTTCTTTTTTTTTTTTAAATCGTTCCTAGTGCGCGCACCCTCGCGCTTTCAACTCGAGATGAACAACATCTGTTTTGTCACGACGCGCACTTCCTCGCGCCTCCCGCTCTAGTCAAACAGCGTATGTTATCTCACGCTTGAGCTCGAGCAATGTCTCGCGGAGCAGATAACGGCCGTACTCCTCCCAGAGATAAACTCAAGAGTCAAGGCAATTAAATAATAAAATTTAAAAAATCTCCACAGTTGAGCTTCCAAAGGCTCAAATTTCCCTTGACTCGAAGAAAACTTCAAATGGTGTCCGTTAACCAACCGAGTCGTGTCATTAACAATAAAAACTCAAGATCCAAAAGGAAGACACATCCATTTAAATTCAGGATACATAAATATCGCGTGCTATATTCAAGAGCAAGTCTCTGTTTTAGAGTTATTAATCACTAATAAAATATCGAAGTAGCTGGAACTCACGGTTTTCAGTTTTCTGAATTCCCCCAGGAGAATCCTTCAGTTTACCGCTTTTTCCAGGGGTGAAGGTTACTCTGCACTCTGCACTCTGCCCCCTGCGCAGATCGCTCGTCGCCAAAAAAGTGTAGTAACCACGCTCACAGTGGTATGTAGTAGAAGCATATTTATTCACAAGTACATCTATACAGCTTCACAGTAACCTCCAGCTTCTCAACTGACTCCAGTCTTAGAACTCTCATACGATGTCACCCCATTACATCATTGAGTTCCATACTAAGGAAAAGACATTTCCACACAGTGCATTGAAAGGAATAGGCTTTTTCTGTAAATTGCAGGTAAGTTACTTTTAACGTTACTTTTCTAACTCAGTGCTGGATACCTAGATTCAGCACTGGGACATTTCCTGCAAACAGGTAAGTAATTACGTTTTGGTTACTTGTATGATTTTTAAAGAATATCTTTAGTTTTCAAAACTCCACAGTCGTTTTTGGAAGAAAAAGTGTCAATGTTATCCTATGGAGGAAAAGTAGGTTATCGGTTCATAGGTAAGTTATCGACTGTGGGAGTTAAGGTTCTGGGGTTAGACTCAGGGGTCCCCCAGGGTCAGTGAAGCACTTTTGTTACACCCTCAGCGGCACTAGGGCGGCCGGGTGCAGAGTGTTGAGGCCCAATGTTATCCTATGGGGGATAGGGGGCCTCCGGTTGGTGGCTGCTGGCGAGCACGCCACAAGGTTGTGGGAGCCAAGCTCCTGGTATTAGGCTCAGGGCAAAAGGGGATCCTGTTTAGCACAAAAAGTGCACCCGCAGCGGCGCAGGGGCGGCTGGGTGCAGGGTGCTGGTTTGGCGTTGGGTGCTCTGTTGTTTTCAATGGGGATTTTCGGTTTTGGTTATCGGCTGCAGGCTCGGTCCAGGAAGACTTCCAGGAGGAACCAACAGCTGGGCAGGTAAGTTGGAGGGCTCGGGGACGTAGGTGCACCTCTGGTTCTCTTCTCCAGGGCGCAGGGCGGCTGGATGCTGGGGTGTCTTTTGAGGTCGGATTTCACCTTACCGGGCCGCTCGCGGTTGGGGGGGTCTCCGTGCAGAGGCTGCAGGCGACGTCGGGGAGTCCTGGAGGGGTCAACCCACGGTGGACTCGGACTCTGGAGCGCTGGGGGACCTCGCTGGGACCGGTGGGCCACTTGAGCTCGGGCTGTAGGCGACGGGTGCAGTGGTGGTTCCAGGCGTCGGGTGTTCTTTTTCCTCAGCAGGCTCGGAGTCTTTGTTTGGTGTTTCTTTTGAACAGAGCTGCTGTTCACAGGAGATCCGGTCTTTGTTGAAGGCAGTCAGTCCTCCCCGGGGTTCTGGAGGTCGCTGGCTGCAGGACAAGATGATTTTTGGTGCAGGATCTCTGGAAACTGCAGACGGGCCGGTAGGGCTGGGGCCAAGTCAGTTGTTCCCTGCAGTCTCCTCTGCTGGGCATCTTCTTTCGTCCTTTTTCTTCTTAGGTTGCGGGAATCTGATCTCTTGGTTCAGGGCTGCCCCCTAAATACTGTATTTAGGGGCGTTTTAGGGGTCTTGAGGTCAGTAGCCAATGGGCTACTGACCTTAGGGTGACTACACCCTTGGTGTGCTCACCCCACATGGGGAGTGAGCACAATCCCTAGTCCTGATTGGGAGTGCCTGCCATCTGCAAGATGGCGAGCACTGGAGAGTGGGCTTCACCTCGCCTCCCCCACCTGAGGGGTGGAGTTGGCAGAGGTGGGCACACCTCCTGGGAGGGCTAGTTTTTCCCGCCTGTCTTCCCGTCGAAAGGGAGGGGAGACAGGAAGGGGGCCAGCTCCTGATAGCAGGAGAGGCTGGGGGTCGCATTACAAAGGCTGCCAGGCCTTTGAAGCTCCCCTGCCACAGATGGCTCTTCCTGGCCTGCGGGAGGTGTGAACACCTCCACCCAGGAAAGGCTTTGTTTCTGGGCTCAGGGAGCGTAGGCTCCCACCCTAGGGGTCCAGAAACATGTCTCGTGGTGGCAGGCTGGTGTGTACCAGTAAGGGAACCCACCAGAGGCTGGTCGTTTTTCAGGGGGCATCTCAAAGATGCCCTCTGTGTGCATTTTCATTAAATCCCACACTGGCATCAGTGTGGGTTTAATGTGCTGAGAAGTTTGATACCAAACTTCTCAGTTTTCAGTGCAGCCATTATGGTGCTGTGGAGTTCGTAATGACAAACTCCCAGCACCATATACTCTTAATGGCAGCACTGCACTTACAATGTCTAAGAATGGACTTAGACACTGTAGGGGTACAGGGCTCATGTACCTGTACCCTCACCACTGGTATAGTGCACCCAGCTAGAGGGGTGACTGACTTATGCCAGGGCAGTGGGATGTAGGCATGGCACACAGAGGTGTGTGCCATGTCGACTCTTCACTTTGTTCTGCACCAAAACACGCAGCCTGCAAAGGCAGTGTGTGTGTGTAAAGGTACAGGGCCTCTAAGGGTGGCACAATAAGTGCTGCAGCCCTTAGAGCTCTTCCCTGGTCACAGTGCCCTGGGTACCTGTGGTACCATTTACCAGGGGCTGACCTTTGGCCAGAGATGCCAATTGGGTACAGTTTTGGGGAAAGAACACAGGCCCTGGGAACCTGATTGGCAGGGACCCAGGGCACATCAAGTCAAAGGGCATCAGTAGTCTGGCAAAAAGTGGGGGGTTACTGCAACAGAAACCCACTTCCTTACAGCATGCAAGACAGCAGTACAACAAGGCAGAGTGCTGTGGTGTACTGTGTGAAAGGCAGACTGCAGGATCCTAACTAATTCATGAGCAAACCCACTTCACCTTCACAGGTACTGTGGGCTGAGTACTGGTCACAGAGAATGCAGGCACCCAGGGGACCAGGTGCAATGTGCACAGTAGTGGTGTCAATACGTCAAAACACTACCAGCGTAGGCATCATGAAAAAGAAAGCTAATCACTAAGGCAGAGGTGGACTGTACCTCATATCACACATGCAGGAATGATAGGGCCAGCGAGCTGTGTAACTATGTTGCAACATGTGTCATGACTCAACAGGTTAGCCCGGTCACACAGTGGTTGTGTGAAAAACGCTGAGATATTGCCATCTGAAAGTCTACTACTCTGCTACTTGGCCTCTAAACCTATGAGGAACAGATGTCCTAAGCATCAGTGTTGACCTGACAGTGAATTAGTAGGAAGTCTGAATGTCAACCAGATTACTCATGTCACCATCTAATATAGATTAACAACAAGATATATCTATTTCAGTGCAAAGGGTGTACCAACAACTCCTGAATCATGTTTTGGTATGCCAGGCTTGTTCACATGGTCAAGCAAGTCCATTGGAGTCCAAACTTTGGCTAGATGCTGAACAACAGATACATGTATGGATCCCAGAACAATTTGCTGTTTGAGTGGTATTAATGTCTGGCATGCCTTCAAACATACAGAAGGTACCAAATTTGGTAGGGTTGTGAAACGCATTCTGCAGGCATGTGCATGGTATGATGTGAACACACAATAGGAGGTCAAATAAATTTGAATAGCTGTTCACTGTGTACATGCCAACATTAGATGTGCTGCTGACAGTTGGTAGTATTGTCTGGGATATATGTGACACCCCAACCACACCTGTGTCCTGCGCAAATTTGGACTTGGGAAAACATACCGTGTCAGGAAAATCACAGCCTATCCCATGCCACTTTTCTGTCACATATTCCTGGTAATATGTTGTCACTTTCTGCCCATTTTATGTGTGAGAGAAACGTTTGAACTAATGATCATCATTTGGTATTGGGACAGGTGATGGTACATGTGTCATGAGCATACACTCCATAGCTTGCGCAACATTTGCACAGCAGATTCTGACCCATCCATCATGTGGGCCTGCATTCATTGGGATTCATTTCACATAGCAATTTGGCCCTGACATTTGACATGCAACTTTGTCCGACTCCTTTTGTGATTCTACATGTAAGGTAAAGCTTAATTCCTCTGACCATTGATACCACTTACACATCTCACAGAAGCCAATTGACGGGAACACGCACAATCCTTACAGAGCACCGGAACAATCAGTTGACATTCACTGGTAGCATTGGGATCTCTGAAGGTCGCCACCTCACCACGGGTGTATGCCTTTGGCCAAAAAGATGGTACGTTGCTCTGTGAATGCTGACCATGTACACTGTGTACATGTTTTGTTATGTTATATAGCTTATAAAGCGCACAGCTGCTCCAGCAAAGGGGCGTCCCGGCGCTATTGACAGTCAGAAAGGAGAGGGCCACCAAAAGGCATAAGAACCTACAGTGGAGGGAAAGGATGAGTCTTGGTGGCCTTACGGAATGCCAAGTAATTGTTTAGGCTACGAATGGACAGTGGGAGAGAGTTCCAAAGTTTGGCCGCCAGTGTGCAGAAAGCACGTCCCTCAGCCCATGCTCTCCTCACCCTCGGAACCATCGCCAAGTTTTGGCCCATCGAACGAAGTTGGAGGGGGGTGTAGGGCGAGAGCAGGGTGGCCAAAATGGCCGGGGGAGGACTTCAGGATCTTAAAAGCAATGCACAGAGATTTGAATTCCACACGTCTGGCCACCGGCAACCAATGTAGTCGGCGAATGGCAACAGAGGTGGAGCAGGTCCTCGGGAGGCCAAGGAGGATTCTGGCTGCCGCATTCTGGACTCTCTGTAATCTTAGGATCTCTGACTTGTTGGTACCCAAATAAAGCGAGTTGGCGTAATCCAATCTCGACAGAATGGCAGCCTGAATGATAACTTGCCGAGTGGACGGGTCAAAATAACCTAGCAATGGTTTGAGCCCACGCAAAATACCCATGCAGGTCCCCGCCACTTTCTTGGTTTGGGCCTGAAAACTGAGAGCGGAGTCCACCCAAACACCCAGATTCTTTACTATTTGTTTGGGGGTGGGGACACAGCCCAGGGTGGTGAGCCACCACTGTTCACTCCACAGCTCACCATCCCGCCCAACCAACAGGATTTCGGTCTTGCTTGCATTAAGCTGCAGACAGTTGGCAGACATCCACTCAGAGATAACCATAAGATTGCTCCGAAACATACGGGCATCCTGCGCTGGATTGCCAGAAAGTGCCACTACCAACTGAGTATCGTCGGCGTACGATACCAGTGTCAAGCCTCTGCTCCTAGCCACCGGTTGAACGTACAGATTGAACAGCATAGGGCTCAGTGCTGAGCCCTGTGGCACCCCTTGATGAATATTATAGATCCGAGAGGAAAAAGGGGGAGCCGACACCTGAAAGGTCCTCTCAGAGAGGAAGGAGGCGAACCAGTCGAGGGCTAAGCCCGAAATCCCCGCCTCCTCCAGCCGTTGCATCAGAATCTGGTGAGAGACCGTATCAAACGCAGCACTGTACATTGACTTCACAAATGTCTGGTATTGTCGATACGTTGGACTTGTAGCATTAGGCAAAGTTGGATTACCTTAATGCTAGACCTATGTAAGCCATGTTGCTGTGTATTCAGATAATATCAGGCACATCACATATAAGGGCACAGAGTACAGACAAGGTAAAAGACCAGCCTAGCTTGCTACATGGTGCCTGGCTTTGATGGCTATGTGAACAGTCCAATTTGACTGACCATACACTCTGCATAGTATGATAATGCTGGGGCCTTCTAATGTCAATACATGTTCTTTAAAATGCTACACACATCAGGCAGTATGCATGCTTGTTTGTCTACCTCACCACGCTCCTTACATGTGACCAAAGCACTGTGAATGAACAATGATTATTTAAGGCCAGAACAGGCTCGTACAGGACTTATCACCATTTTTCATAATATACACGTATCTGCACCCATCATAGGGGTAAGCCAAACACCCAGTGCAAGCTGTGGCCTGATGACATGTGAGTGCGCTCACCTGCAACAGACATGCCGGTGGCCTCCTGCAATTTGGGGTCAGTAATGACCTAGCAGGCTGGATGACAATACTCCATGAACAGTGCCGGATGGGTCCCACTGCACCTATGGGCCTCTCCTTCACTGCATGGTATGTTTTTGCTATTATGATGCCTCTCTGACAGGCCCCTGTGGCATGTTCTGTTCATTAAACTGGGTTAGCCCATATCATGCTATACTAACCCATATACATATCTGGGCATTCCTGAAGAAAAACCTTTTAAAGATGTGTGCCAAAGCCACACACCTATGAGCTAATAACATATAGGGACCTACCAGTAGGCCCACCAACTTCAATCCCCAGGTGATCAGGGAAATCTGCCACCCGGCTGACAACATCGGCCCATCGGTGCTTCAGTTGGTGGACGATCTGCGGGACACTGAAGATCTGACTCATTTGGTATTGCGCCTTCTCCCATCGCTCCGGTCTCTCATGTGTAGGGTAGCCTTTGCTCACTCTACCTCCAAAGCCGATCATTTGGGGCACTAGCCAACCTAAAACAAAATACAACCCCTTCCCCTTACCCCTAAAACTACTAGCCCCTAAATAGACAGACACCTGACAATACAGTGGACAAAACTTAACAAAATACAATTACAATATACAAATGACAGTAACTTTACAGACCAGGGATAGCAGAGACACCAACAAAACCAAATAACTCACCAAATCACAAGAGCTCACACCAAACACATCCACCAGCCAGCACCGACAAAAAGACTGTAAATGAAAGTGAAAGAACTTCACACTTCCTGGTTTGCAGCATGGGTGAGCCATTGCATCATTTCCAGCTTGGATGCATCACGTTTTCCTACTGGAGCATCACCTTTTCTACTAGAGCATCACTTTTCCTACTAGAGCGTCACATTTCCTACTAGAGTGTCACTTTTCCTACTAGAGCGTCATGTTTACTACTAGAGCGTCACTTTTCCTACTAGATTGTCGCGATTCCTACTAGAACATCACTTTTCTTACTGAAGCGTCACATATCCTACTAGAGCATCATTTGTCCTACTAGAGCGTCAGGTTTCCTACCAGAACGTCACTTTTCCTACTAAAGCGCCATGTTTCCTACTAGAGCATCACTTTTCCTACTAAAGTGGCACGTTTCCGACTAAAGTGCCTGTTTCCTACTAAAGCGTCACCGTTCCAACTAAAGCGTCACCTTTTCTACTCAAGCATCACCTTTACTACTCAAGCGTCTCGGTTCCTAAAGGGTCACCTTTCCTACTTGAGCGTCACCTCTCCGACCAAAGCATCACCTTTCCTACTCAAGCGTCACCTTTACTACTAAAGCGTCTCGCTAGTGAAATGGGAATGCGTTTGTTTTCATTGATGCACCTAGCCCTTTGTGAGTAGTTTAGTGTATAGATTGCAATGAAGGTAAACACTCCCAGGGATCACTTTTCCTGCTCAAATGTTTTGCCCCCTCCCCAAAAAACAAAACAAAACAAAACAATGGATTAAACCCAGATCTGTGACTGGGGGTGAATGTTTGATTTGTTCAATATTCCATTCATCATCTGTTCTTTTTGCTTTTGTCGCCCTAAGTTGGCAGGGTATGCCCAGATGTGGGTCCCTTGCTCACTTTGGCACTGGATTCAAGCTAGCCTGGTTGATGAGGGGGTGATACCTCGAAACCGGGCCTAGGATGCTTGTTTCCGGTCCAGGGAGGACCTGCCCTGGCGGTTCGGGTTGGACTGTACCCACGGGGAGCAGGGTCATGACTGATTTGCATGGCTGGATCCAAACTTGGGTGGCGTGGTGTGCAAAAAAACAATGGATTAAACCCAGATCTGTGACTGGGGGTGAATGTTTGATTTGTTCAGCATTCCGTTCATCATCTGTTCTTTTTGCTTTTGTCGCACTATGTGGGAAGGGTATGCCCAGACGTGGGTCTCGTGCTCACTGTGCCACTGGATTCAAGCTAGCCTGGCTGATGAGGGGTGATTCCCTGAAACCGGTCCAAGGATGCTTGTTACCTGGTCTCCAATGCAGCAGTACCTACAGCACTGACAGCTACGACTGGCTTTGCTCCTGTTGGTCTTGTCTGCAGTGAACTTTGAAGTAGGTCAATGCATTCACGAGTGCTTCTAGGGTTGGGTACATCTGGTCAGGTTTTCATAGATCCTAAGACGTGCTGCTTGACAAGTGAAGAATAGTTTGTAAAGTCATCTTCTTAAAAGGCTGGGTGAGTACTTATTTCCTCCTAGAATAGGACAATACTCTTCCTTTGGATCTTGTACTGAAATTAAAGAGACTATATTCCCTTGCTATTCTCTTTAAGAAGCACCACAGATATAGCTGCCATCTCTATGAGCACCAGGATACCCTTCATAGGGGCATTCCTGGAACTGGCATCTTGACAACAGGCTAATAATGATTTAATCCCTTTGCAGTAGTGTTCATACATCAACGCTGTAGTGTAGATTTACTACCTGGGAAACATGTTTTTCTGATATGCTCGGTGCCCAATGATAGCAAAAAAACATAGACCACCCTATACTGGCCAGTACTGCTGATGGATGATCTGGAGAAAGTCATGCCTTTGGAGCTGGAGGGAGGGTCTATACTTTTAGCAGACTCTCAGCCATAACTACTGTCTCTCTGTAAACCCTGCAGATGGTGATACAGAAGGGAAACAACGACCCTAAAGGTAAAACCTGGTTAACACCAACAGCATGATACAAAGTGAGGAAAACAACCTCCACCCTCCTGGAAGACTTATATATACATAGTTGTAGTTTGTTGTATGGACTGGACTGTATTTGAGTAAAGGTAAAATAAATAGCTGGCAAGGTTTTTTCACTTCCATTTCCACTTTTTGATGCACCGGATCTGAAGGACTATCATTTGCTGATGCTTGTGCCGGCATGGACAGGTTAGCCAATAGAAACACCACAGTGGGCCCTGAGGTCTGCAGCTGGGAGCACATAGGTGGCACTAGTACAAACACTTTGTGAGTTCTAGCCATTTCCGCATAAAGATGCTCTTGACAGAGCAGTGTAAGGAAGAGCACCCAGAGTATGTTATTAATGATATAGGTTGCCTTTGTGGGTAGCCACAGAAGTAACAAGAGAATCAAGTTGTGTTGAATACATTGTTATGTTATGTTATATGGATTTGTAGAGCACAACTCATCACCTGAAGGGTATCCAGGTGCTGGAGCAGGTGTGTAGCTCATCTTTTAGGGGTTAGTTGAAGAGTCAGGTCTTCAGCCTCTTGCGCAATTCAAGAAGCAAGGAGGCGGCCCTGATGAGTAGAGGGAGGCTGTTCCATGTTTTGGGTGCGATGTAGGCGAAGGCTAAACCAACCATTCTACTGTTGCGGATATGGGGTTGTATGCGAGAGAGAGAGAGGCAGAGTGTAGGTGTCTGGTGGATTGGTGGAAGTGAAAGCGGCAATTGAGGTATGCTGGTCCAGTGTTGTGTAGTGCCTTGTATGCATGCTTGAGGATTTTATTTGGCAGCATTTGTGAATAGGTAACCAGTGGAGTTCTCTGTGATGTGCATTATGTGTGTGTACTGTGAGAGGTCCAGGGTGAGTTTAGTTGTGGCGTTCTGGATGGTCTGAAGTCGGTGTAGGAGGTGGTTGGAGATTCCGACATAGATTGCATTGACGTACTCTAGTCTGGTGGGAACTAGGGCTTGTGTGACCGTACGCCTGGTACTCTTGTGGATCTATTTGAAGATTTTTCTGAGGATGCTAATTTCGTAGAAGCAGGAGGAGCTCACTGGCTTCACCTGTGAGGCCATGTTGAGTTTGTTGTCTAAAGTGATTCCATAGGTTTCTTGTGTGGTAGGAGGTTATAGGTGTTGGGCCGAGCTCTGATAGCCACCAAGTGGTGTCCCAGGGGAAGTTTTTGTTTCCAAATATCAACACTTCTGTCTTGTCTGAGATGGGTTTCAGGCAGCTGGTTCTCATTATTTCCACTACACAGGTCATGCATTTGGTGAAATTGGATCTGGTCCTGGAGGACTGCTCGGACATTTGAGATGAACCTTGAGGGAATCCGCAGGTCAAGTCCTTGGGTTCTAATGTGTAGGGTAGGAGTCTGATTCTCTGTGTTCACAGGGGTGAGGAACGAGCAAATCCACCTTGGACGCCTTTAGGGTTTAGTCCTTTGATGAGGCTGGAGTGCAAAACAGTGTCGAATTCAGCAGAGATGTCTAGCAGTATGAGGGCGCCAGTTTCTTCCCGGTCCAGAAGGGTGCGGATATCGTTTGTTCTGGTGATGAGTGCTGTCTCTGTGCTGTGGTTGCTGCAAAAGCTGGATAGGGTGTGGTTGAGAAGATTGTGGAGATCCAGGTGGTTGGTGAGTTGAAGATTGATTACCTATTATATAACTTTTGCTGGATACGGTAGAAAGGAAATGGGGTGGAAGTGGCTCAACTCATTGGGGTCTGCCGAGGGTTTCTTGAGGAGGGCTGTGACCGCGGCATGTTTCCAGTCTTCTGGGAAGGTTGTGGAATCGATGGAGGAGTTAATGATGTGCATGAGGACTTTGCTGATAAAAAGTCCTCCTAAGTTGTGGACCTGATGCACCAAATCAGTCTAATAACTTGACACAATAGATGGTGATCCCTACATTATATCATGTGCCAAGTATAATGATCGAACGGATCTGTACTATTGAAATAGGCAATTGGTTGCTGTTTCAGTTGTCTCTCCCTTTTCTTTCTTTTTTTTGGTATTTGATCATTTATTTTGCACCAATCTTTTGTTTTTTTATTAAGCTACATTGTTTTTTAATCTTTAAGATGGTGACATGATCATTTTATTACTGTTGACACATATTGCAACAATTTGTAATTGAAAAAGGTGTCTGTGAACATGCTATTAAATGCTATGTGCTTCCTTATATTGTTGTGGCACTGGCTCTGTTTATAAGAGTCATGGAGTGACATATGCTTGAAGGGTGATTGGTAGAGTGTACAGAAGTAAATTTATATGACATAGTGATTTCCCAAGGGGAGATTTGATTCCACTGTAGATATGATATGGACAGGGGTCAGTGTGGGCCCTGGAGTGGACGTTTTCATGACTGAGGAGGTGTCTTCCTTGGCGGGTGTTCTCCAGTTGGTTAGGTGTGTGTCAGAGTGGACGGTGGGCAGGTTGCTGGTGATGTCCTTGGGGTCAGGTTGTTTTTTGAAGTTATTGTAGACTTTTCAGTTTTTCTGTGGAAGAAATTGGAGAGGGTGATGCAGAGTTCCTGGGAGGGATTGATGGGGTTGCCTGAGGCTTAGGGTAGTGAACTTCTTGATAATAGCAAAAATGTCTTTGCCATTGTTGAGCTGACTTCGATTTGTTCGGTTAGGGATTGATTCTTGGCATCTCTCAGCAGGTGGTGGTAGTGCCTGAGTGCGGCCTTGTAGATTGATATGGCATCGTGGTTGGCTCTCCATTTCCTTTTCAGCTGTTTCCCGTATCTTTTGGAGTCCCGTAGTTCGTTCGTGTACCAGGAGGCCTGTTTGTTGGTTCTGCGGATTTTGTGAATTTTGATGTGTGCAATATCATCTGCACAGTTTGAGATACACTGGTTGAAGTTGGTGCTTTCCTTGGCTAGGTTGTTGGTGGTGTTGGGTTGGTTGGTTTCGTGTGAGCTGCGCAAGTCCATTTCTGTTATTCTGTTCTAGTTCTGGCTTTGTACGTTTATGCTGATGGGAGCGTTGGCTTGTGGCGTGGAGATTTTGAAGTGGATGATGGAGTGGTCGGTCCATGTGAGCGGTGAAGCAGAATGTTAGCGGATGCTGTTGCCGGAGGCGAAGATGGCATCTAGAGTGTGTACTACGCTGAGCGTGAGGTCTGTCATGAGCTGGAAAAGTCCTATATTGCGCAGGCTCTTGAGGAGGTCGGTGGAGAAGTGGTTAGAGGGTTCTTCCAGGTGGAAATTGAAATTGCTAAGAAGTAGAAAGTCCTTGGAGTGAATGGTGAGGGGAGCGATGAAGTTGCTGATGTTGCTTCATGGTGCCGGTGGTCTGTATGCTAGGGTGCCCTTCAGGGTGTATCTGCTATTGCTTTGTAGGCTGAAGTGCATGTGTTCCAAGAAGGGGGTGTCCAGGTCCGAGGTGGTTGTGTATTTGAGGGTGTCTTTATATATGACGGTAACACGTTTTACACACTTTACATATATCTTACATATATATGTACCCGAGATAACTTCCTCTTTAGGTTCAGGCTCCATTTTACTCACATTAGCATCAGAATGTGTCTCTTCCGAGGATGGGTCTTATTAGCTTTCATTTGCATGAATCACCGCAGAAAAGCATTTGTAGGGTATCTTGCAGTAGCTTTGCGTGACCACTTGGTGGAGCCCTCAGTCTCCTGCCTTACCTCACATCATCAGGGTACCCGCTAATTTACCACAGGGTCACTGTGAATCCAGTGATGCATTTTATCCCACTGCGCATCCCACCCGCCAATCCAAAGGTTATTCACTGGGAGCTGATGAGAGCAATTCATTAGATTAGAGAGAGAGTACAAGCCAACGCAACAACAGGAAGGTGACCCGAAAGTGTATCTGTTTGCCATGCTTCAGTCTTGTGAGTGGGTTCAAATAAATCCTCAGCTGGTGCAGAACTGCGGTACCTGATTGGGTAGAAAGCAACAAAACAAAGTATAAGTGATCAAGATTTTAAGATGTCCATCTCTTGACTAGGAATCTCTTACCACTGTCAACCCACTAGGTTCTTCTGATAACATTCCTCGACTAGGTTCCCCCTGCAATGTATGGCTCTGACCTATTGCAGATTGTTTTCTGCACCTAAAATGACATGGATAATGGGATTACTTAGTGTTATTTATTCTCTCTCTTGACACCCATCCTGCCAGACGTCAACAGCCAATACTATGGAACACTTAGCCACCCAGTCTTGGCCCTAGTTTCTTGTCTTTTATGGTTCTTCGCAATTTCATTCGAGTTGCATGTCCTCACTCTACTTTATGGTAACAGATTGGGGTTGCAACACTCAACAAGCTATTTGCCTTCAATGACTGTAAGTCATTGCTTTTTGTCTTCAAACCCTTCTAACATTGTTCACATTGTGCTACAGTAATTAATAAGCAAACAATATAGGCACAAAGGATATGAGGGCTGAATGTACCAGTTAAGGTGGTTGTTCTGTTACACCATCCGCTGCCTCAGCTCAGGTCTAGTGTGTGGTTCAAGGGACACTTTAGTCCAAGTGATAGTTTCTGCTCTGGGAAAAGACACATTCACCCCCTCCCCGCCCACCCTTAGCCCCCCCCCCCAGTTCTTCAGCTGGTCATGCAGCTCTACAGGAAGTGCAGCAGGTAGGAAGACTGGTAGCTGCTGGAGTGATCTAGGAGGCAAAAATGCCAGAAGCCAGATAGTCAATGCACAGCAAGGGCATAGACTTGCACAGAGCCTTTTGTCTCCTGGCGTCTCACATGATACCCATCAACCTCTGCAAGATGATGAACTCTCACGGCAGGATGAATTTCATCTGTAAGAACTACAAGGTCCCTTACACAAAGATGAACATGAACTTCATGATCTTAGAACTGCAGGTCTCTTTCAGACTTACTCTTGAAGATCTTGTGTTCTGTTTCTTGGTCATTGGCACTTGATGTACGCTCTTCCTTTTGCTTGTGCTTTGCCCATGCTTGGTGCTTTCTTGTGTATGAGGTGCCCTCTACCCTCCAGGCATCCTAGAAGCAACTGTTGTCTACCCAAGGTGGTTAAAGGTTATGGTACCACTGCACTAATGCTCCTACCTCCCTTGCCTCAAAATTAACCTGCCAACATCAACCCGACATTCTAATCTCTATAACAAACCCCTGCTAAACAAAATAACCTCAAAACTATCTAAACAAATACGAGACAAAGAAAGACAACTAGACAACTCACAAAAACACTAACAAGACTCAAAGATTCACTAAAAAACAAAATACATACAATACTTATCAGTTACAGGCACAATGACAACACACAAGGTCTTAAAACTTCTCCGAAATTACAACACACTCCCCAGACCACTAACACACTTCCTCACACACCATTAATTGAAACCTCCCAAAACAAATGACACACCCCTTCCGTAATTTACGGGTAGTGTTATGATGTCGTGCAACATATTGTGTGACTTTTCCCAAACAAACCAGAGGTGCATGACAATGCGTGGAAACATTTCACACATCTACACGCAAATGTAAAGTAACCTCACACAATCAAGCACAATGTTACTTACTTAGCAATTTCTGCATGCAACGCTACATATACATTCCTTAGGTTAGTCTATATGTATGTGTACTCTACCATTCTAATATATTTTAAAAATACACAACAGAAACCTGTAATGTAAATTTTATTTATTTTTGTATAAATGTTTGACAAGTTTTATACTATACAAATATAAATGTAATTGCATACATTAAAATTCTGGATAGCATGAAAACTAAATGTTATACTATCTGTATGATATATTTTGCATTTTTTTAAATTATGAACACATGAGGTCATAAGAAAGGCACACAGAGGGCAGTTCTTTATCGTAGATACAACTGGGAGCAGGTCCAGCACTTCACGTCTACTAACATGTTTGAAACAGCAGGTGCAGTTGTTTTTCTGTTGTTCCACAGGTCCCTAATTTTTGTGGTGTGCCACTTTTATGCCTGACAGTAGCTTGTGGGTGGGTGATGTCTCCTTCACCATACATAATCAATAGCCTTTAAAACTAAAATGGTAAATGTACCCACTATGCCAGCATTTCCTGTGCCCACTGCTAACAATACCACAGAGGCTCTCAATCACTAAATCAAACATGTATAAACCATTCAAACATTGTGCAGAGCCTGTGGCTAGGGTAATGATCATCACCTCCTCTGTGCTGAGTCCAAACAAATTTTACCCCATTGTTTTTTCAGTTGCATGAATGAGATTACAAAGAAAGGTCCCTGTTCAGGTGACATCAGCTTGTGACATGGGACATCCCTTTGTCAAAAAATAAGTGCCTGGTCATTTTGTGTGCTCTATGAGCAGGTAATACATAATGACTAATCACTAGCTCGGTGACCGTTGAAAGACTAATGTAAATTATCATCCAGGATCTTCAAGGATGGAAAAGTTAAATGTGTAAAAACACTTTTTTGTTCATATCTATTACAAATTGGAGTTCAACTTGAAGTTGTTCTTTTAATATATATTGAAAATAATGATTGTATGTTTTATGTAGTGGCCCCTTAGCCAATTTTTGAGAAAGTTAATTTAATACAGCTTCCCAATATTTCTCAATTCCTCGACCAGCTTTCCTACAGTGAAATTAGATTTTGAGTGCTACTCACTTTAAGGGCATGCTAATGTTAATTTCTACATGTCCTACTTTGAAATATCATGCACCCTACGTTGTGGGCTACATGTCCTACACATAGGTCATTTATTAATTATCTAAAGGAAGTTTTTCACATGTCAAAGAGGGTCATTTTGACAGGTGTAGCTGGGGTTTTAATACTCCAGCAGACAGGATACAGTGGCAGAGCTGTTGTAATATTTTTCTTGTCACACTAGTGGATGGCAAAGTAGTGTTGTACATGTACCGGAACCTCGTCAGGTCCTGACCAGGGTGCTTCGTACCCTGCTGACGACCTGACAAGGTTCCAGTACATTTGCAATTTTGACATACGCATGGACCGAGCGCGTTCCAAGGTGGCACGCAACAACTACAAAGTCTTTGAGCATCAAAAAAGTTTATAACATTAGTAATCAGGTGTGCATTCTACAATTTTTGAAGTTTTAAAGTAGTGTTGTACTCCATATGTGAGACTTAAATTGCGATGCCATGTGTGTTTTGTAGAAGACAATATACTATGAACTTATGTCAACATTTATTATACTATTCACAAATGAGAGAAGGTAAACATGTTTTGGAGGTCGGAGCACCTGCAATGTTACCTGGATAGTAGTGTAGGACTACACAGAGTGTAAAAAGGCAACATCATCAAAGAGGCACTTCCTTGTAGGTAAAAACAATTGTGATGGGATTGTATTGTCCCCAAAATAATGGTGCTTTTACATACAGTATTTGAAGGTCAATTACTAAATTAAAACAGACAACAGAGTTAACCTGACATTCATGCATAATGGTGTCTTTGTGAATTTCGTATTTCTAAACATTGTAATGTCTATTTCATTATTTTGATTTAGATTACTAATATTTAAATGAGCAGGCAGCCAAAAACAACCTCAAATTGTAATAGATTACAAAAGAAAGATACGGATAATATCCGTATTCTTTAGAACTTTAAGTCAGCCTAGAGGTATGGTGCCTTGTGTGATATGCAACCAATGTATATAATAGATTGACTGATGTTAGAAACGAATATCATTTGATAAACCTTCAAATCCTCTTGATAATTTGGATACCTGTTTATGTAAGTTAAAATAAAGTTGTTTTCAGCTCAAGGAGCAGACACAGAGTGATTACATTCCCATTTACATTACACGTGTTGAGAAATGGCTGTGTTCAGAAAATAATTAGCAAGCTAAGTTAATATACAAACACAAAACATAATGAGCCACACGTATACCCATTGAGTTATGAACCAAAGCATCTTCATTAATGGAATATCATGTTATTATCTTTTTTCAAATAATTTAACTTAGATTATATTTTAGCAAATAAAATGAATAGTGTGACAAAACCAAACCATACAAGTAATTAATCCAATGTGGAGAAAAAGAGGAAGTTACAAAGTAAATAAGCAGATAAGCATCACATTGAGAAAATAAACAAAGACGGGACTGCTGATGGAATGCAAAACAATGGCATGAAGAAAGGTTCAGAACTAAGGTAACAACTGTAAAAATTAAAACTCACTGATATCTATTTTGGTACATTGTAATGCACTATATATATATGCCCGCATCCTCTTCCTCTGATGAATACTCGTGCCACTCATGCTGACTTGCAGGAGCAGACAAACTGGGAACTCTGTGCATTGATGATGCACCTGAGGAAGAAGATTTAGGCCTACTGTTAGCTAAGGCCTCGGCGAGTGCTGTTAAAGCTACACTAAAATCCCTGAGAAGGGTCTACTGTTATTGTAAAACATCAACAATGTTCTCATTGAGGACACTCATAACCGAGATGCAGGAGTCCATCATGTGATCCAGGCCATGGTACAGTATAGGATAGATGAATTGATGTTCACTAGTTGCTTACCAATTTCTCCGCTGTGAGAAGGTTATGCATCTTGAGTCTTGTCCTTCATACCTTCAGCTATGTCAGCTAGAGAATCATCAATTGCCTGGAGCCAAGAATACGTGTCTATGACAGTCTGAGCCTGGTTTGTATTTGGGCTCAGACACCTCCAGACTACTCCAAGTGTGTCTGACAGTGTCCCCATGCCCTTCATCACTTGCTCAACCACGCGTTGCTGTGTCCTGTGAATTCTTCGTTCAGAGGTGGCTTGAGGATCATCCTCATCCACAGAAGCACGTTCAACAGTTCTTTTTGGGAAGAAGGTTGTTGAGGTACTTGTGGAAACACTGTCACACTGTCCTCCCTTGCTGATACGTGTCGACAATTTTCCAAAACATCCATGAGTTCATAAAAGGTTTTGTCATCTAAGGAGGGCGACCGCCTTGCCAAAAATGCATTTTTGGGCCCTTCTTAAGGGAATGCTTTGTGAGGATCTGTAAGATAATAAAGATTTCATTCATTCTTATAAGTGTAAAAACATATGTAGTGCATTATACTGTTTATGGCAATAATAACTATGAAGCTCAAACGTAAAAATAAATTCCTGAAACATGAAGTATGAATGTTAACATATACTGAACATATAAGAAGAATTTCAGAACATAGACAGGAAAAAAATCACAGTCATTACCAATATACAATAAAAATAAAATGCAGACCTGCTTCGGGTCCAGCAACAAACTGAGGCAGCTAGTGACATTGTTTGATTGCTGACACAGGTATATGAAGGTGCCTGCGCCATTCCAGCGCCGCGAGCATGTCTGTGTGACTATGTGTGTGTGGGTTAAAGTGAGAGAGAGTCAGTGAAAGAGTAAGTCAGAGTGAGTGAGAATGAATGACAGTAAGGACGGGCATGTGTGAGAATGAATGTGAGAATGACAGTGAGGGTAACTGAGTGTTACTGTGTGTGAGGCACAGTAAGACTGAGTAATTCAGAATGAGTGAGAATGAGTGGGACTGAGTGAGACAGAGTGGGTCAGAGTAGAATGAATGAGATTGCGTGAATTAGTGAGACTGAGTGAGTCAAAGTGAAACAGTAAATTTACGGGGTATTTACAAGAGGCCTGCGCCACCGGAGCGTCACTTTTTAGACGCTCCGCTAGCGCAGGCCTCTCAATCATATCTATGAGGCGATGCAAAGCCATCCCTGCGTGGCTTTGCATGGTCTCATAGATATGGAATAAGACAAGGCAGCGCAAATCGCAGCATGCCTTACTCTGTGTCAAGGAGGCTTTCAATGGGCACTGCGGTGGGTATGCCCACCCATGGAGTTTAATGCTGCCCCAGATTTACAAAGTCACGTAAACCTGGGGCAGCACAAAAGCCTTATGCCTCCCCAGAGCAGGTGTAACAAGGAGGAATGTTTTCATTTCTCCTAGTTTATTCCTCTTTCCATGTGTGCTCCATTCTACAGCACACACTAGAATGAGGACAACGTCTCCTTCCTGCACAAAAACAATCCTGCCAACAACACAGAACAAGGATGCCTGTGTTGGCGCTAGGCACCAAATTGTATGCAGGCGCTGGCTAAAAGTACAGGAATACACCGTATCTTGTAGATACGGGACATTATTGCCTTTCGATTTGGCGCGGAGCAGTGCAGCAAAAAGACTTGTGGCGCTGCCCTATGCCAAATCTCTGCAAATGAGGCCCTTAGTGCAAGAAGGTGTGACAAAACTCTTCAAGAAGAATCTCATTGGGATTTGAACCAAGTATTAGCCTCACCACTTTTAAAGTTCACCTGGTGGCTATAGACCAATTATGGAATTCTACAGAGACGTACAATGTTCTTGAATCTCATCAAGCCCCATTTAACCTGCTATCAGTATTGAGACAATATTTCTGTCTATCTTTAATGAACCTAAGATGGAGGAGGGTGGAGATGGTCTTGTGACTCCTTTTTATAGCAAATTGTGCCGCCTTTCTCACCATTTACCTTCCCTCTTTACAATGGGCTTCTCTGAGGTCAAGATCAAATCATATTAGCCTGAATTAGACTGTCTACTTGTTATCTAGTAGATATTAGGTTGTGACCATGGCTGTGTGTCTGAGGCCACCTGAAAACCAGTTTATCAATAGTTTCCTCTTTGTTTTCTTTTTCCTTTTTGTTGGAGGCCCATTTGCAGTTGTTGACGAGAGATTAGGGAGAAGTTGGGGCATTTTGGGCTATTATCGTGGCCTTGATGGGTCAAATCACTTTGCGCGGCTGTAGGGACTTGAGAGGGATTAATATCTGCGTGTGATGAGTGGATTTCTCCTCTGTCCATTGAAAGGCGTTGTCGTGTGAGTGTTATTTTATTATCTAGGGCTCTTGCGACACGCACCAGGAAAGAGTCAAGGGTGGTGCCATGAGGTCTCTTGGGGGAGCCCTCTTTATCCCCAGTGGTCTTCCTTTTTACCATATTTGGAAGGAAGTTAGTTCAATATCAGTATTAACTTAGGATAGAGGCACCTACCACCCTAGCAGGGGGAGCAACCAAGGGAATCGGCGGAATTCACCCGCATCCAGGCGGAAGAGCTCCAGTGGTGTACACAAACCGCCTCCGGATGAAAAACAAGCAGTGAAGATGAACGCAAAAGTACATAAGTTGGTGGTTCCGTCCTCTCTCTCTAGTACCCAATTCTTGGTAGCCTCGATCCAAGTGTTCCTTTGTAGGCTGTTTTTCATACAGCAGTACGGGGGAGTTTCAAAACAAAGTTCTTTACCGGGGTCGGAGAACCAAGAGGGGGGCCCAGCCCAGCCTCCTCCCGTCTCTGACGGGCGAAGATGATTTTTATACTCTATTGTATATTGTATTTTACAAGAAAGACTGTTGTTGACGAGCTTTGTGAATGATCTATATATTTGATAGAATAAACTTACTACTAATTTCATCACAGAATTGTATTCTTTCCAACTTTAGGTAAACAACTATCTAAACATCTGAGTGAATAGAGAGTTAAATATTTCCAGTTCACAGATAAAACACAGTTCATCCTGATATACAATTGAAGGGAACATGACCTCCTATTTCTATCACTTCAATTTTACCCGCTGTCCTCCACCTTTTACCTCAAACAGGAAAAACATAGGGGCATATGTACAAGCCCCTATCGCCACCACAACGTCACCTATATTGATGGTGGGGTGGCGATAGGGGCTGCGCCTTATGTACAAAGTAGCGTTAAGCCACTTAACGTGGCTAAATGCTGCCTTGTACATAACACCCCTTTCACGCTATGGTTAGCGTGAAAGGGGTGGGCAGTGGGTGTTGCGGTGGGCGTTCCACCGCAACACCCATTCATTTGGCGCTGCCCCCTATGTACAAGTGTGGCATACACAGGAGGCAGCGCCAAAATTAAGACAAGGTAAAAACTGGTCTTAAGATGGCGAAACGAGGAGAAATTCATTATTTCTCCTCGTTTTTGCTTTCCATGTGCGCTGCCTTGTGCAGCACACATGGAAAAAGCAAAATGCCATTGTTTGTTAATGTGTAGAAAGGTGTCCCTTCCTGCACATAAACAAACTTTAAAAAATGCCATTTTGTCACTTTCATGTGTGCTGCATGAAGCAGCACGCATGAAAATGACAGAATGGCAATTTAGGATTGTTTATGTGCAGGAAGGGACACCTTCCTACACATAAACAATCCTCTCCTGCACGCAGCCCCCCCCCGTGCAAGGGTGCCTGCGTTGGCGCTAAGTTGCTAAACTTAGCGCCATCGCAGGGGAAACGCAAGGCTGCACCACATTCTTGTAAATATGGTGCAGCCTTGCGTTTCAGAAGTAGAGGAGAGAGGCGTTAAGCCAGGAAGGCTAACGCCTCTCTCCTCTACTTCCTTGTACATATCCCCCATAGACTCTTCTTGTCAGTACGGAGTCACCCCTCTTATCAGTACGGAGTCACCCCTCTAAAGCTCTAATCTTTGCTTTGATTCTGGGCTTTAATGTCCTACCACCTCTTCAGCTTTGATAAAGCTCAGAATCTTGGTTGAAAAAGGTGTATCATCTCTGCTTAACTTTCCAAGTCTCCATCATAAACACTTTAATTTCCACATGGTTAAACTAAGTAAATGCCATTTATCTTGAGGCATCTGCTTGTAACAATTGTTACCAGCACAATCTGAGCTCTACGGCCTGAGGTCAAATTAAATTGAGGAAATCTGGTTGCATGTCCCCTGCCTTGAACCAACAGCGCCGACCACAAAGTACAAACGAGTGGTGTTAATCCTTCTGAGTCACTCATAATCTCTTGTAATTCTATGCCATCTATGCCATGGATAGCATTTCAGTTTACTGTTCTTTTTCCTTCAAAGAGTGCCATGAGACCTCATTGATGTATGTGTGCTCTATTGATAACATAAAATATAACATACCATCACAGAAGCACAGTGAATAATGCAGAGAGTGTTGAACATGACTCTGCTGGCTACTAGAAGCCAGAATACATTTTCCAAATAGTACACTACATCTCTATTTCTCAGAAAGGGCATAATTAAGGTTTGCGAGACAGGTCAGAGCTTGTTTGAATTGGAATTTAATTTATAAAGCGCCCGAATCACCCCGATAGGGGTATCTCCCCGCTATAGATTACTACAGCCAACCGAGAAAACACACAAATCAGAACAATGAGGTTTTTAGCAGCTTTCTAAACTGCAGATAGTCTGGGCAATGGCGCAAATGAATGGGGAGTTGGTTCCGATAGTAAGAGGCTAGGCAAGAGAAAGCTTTGCCACTCAAGCGGGATTTTTATAGTGCGGAATAAGAAGTAGAGATTTGGACCCTGATCTAAGAGACCTGGGTGGCACATATTTGGTGAATATATCTGACCAAGGCCATTTAGAGATTTGTAGACAATGCAACAGGTCTTAAATCTAATCCGCTTCCTCACTGGAAGCCAATGTAGATGTTGCAAAAGGGGAGGGAGGCCGTTCGGGGAGGAGCGTTGGAAACCAAAAGAGCCGCCGTATTCTGGACTACTTGCAATCTATTTAAGGAGGCTTCATTAGCTGAGATCAGCAGGGCATTGCAGTAGTCCAGGCACCTTAACACTAGTGCCTGGATCAGAGTTTTCCGGGTAGTTAGAGGTAAGAACGGGAATACTCTTCGGAGAAGACTTAATACGTGGAAGCATGCCCCAACAGTGGTTGTGACATGCTCTTTGAATGTTAGTTTCTGATCCAGACGGACTCCCAGGTTTTTAGCCACTTGTTTGGGAGTTGGCACGGAGCCCAGTTCCTCTGGCCATCATCTTTGGGACCACCTCACCACTGCATCTCCGAAAAGCATGATCTCAGATTTCCCCGCATTAAGCTGGAGGAAGTTATCCCTCATCCAGCCAGCGATGGCCGTCATACCCTCCGAAAAGGTGGACTGAGCATTGGGATTGTTTTTATCAAAGGAAAGTAGGAGCTGAGTATCATCAGCATAAGAGATTGGAATAAATCCTAAATTCCTCAGTAATCCCGCTAAGGGAGTGACATATATGTTGAATAAAGTAGGGCTTAAACAAGAGCCCTCAGGTACTCCCTTAGTCAGTCTTGAGGTCTCAGAACGAAAAGAGCCCGAATTGATGGTCTGAGTTCTGTCTGACAAGAAACTCGACATCCATTTTAGAGCATTCCCTTGGAGGCCGATTTCCCTAAGTTTCCTAAGCAGAGTCTGATGGGAGATTGTGTCAAAGGCTGCAGATAAGTCAAGCAGCACGAGAAGTACTGCTTGACCGTTGTCCAATGACATTCTGATGTTATCAGTAACTGCAACCAAAGTCGACTCTGTGCTATGTCTGAGTCGGAAGCCCGACTAAGATGGATCAAGGCAGTTCGAGGTTTCGACAAATTCAGACAGATGTTTGTTGATATGCTTTTCTAAAAGCTTGCTCTGAAGAGGAAGCAGCGAAATAGGGCGATAGTTGGATAAGTCCTCCACGGGCGCTTTGGGATTTTTCGGATGGGAACTATTTGCGCCGCCTTCCATTCAAGGGAAGACGGCCTCCTTTCAAGGAGCAATTGAGAATTGAACAAATGGGGACATCGAGTTGTTTGGAGAGCCGAAAGGTGGTCTTAGCGGGAATAATATCTGACGGAGAACCAGACTTAACTATCTTTAGTAGTAACTCTACATCTTCAGGCATGAGAGCAGGAAAATTATCCAATGTCTGAACATTCGGTGGGGTCATTGGATGGTCTGGCAAAGTATCTTTCAGGATACTGCCACCTGAAATAATTTTATTGTAAATTAGTTCAATTTTCTGGGTGAAATGATTAGCCAAGTTATCACATAAGGCTTGGGAAGGAGCTTCTTCAATGTTGCATGCTTTAGGGTTGGTAAAAGTTTTTACGATCTGGTAGAGGGTTCTAGGGGTATTCCCTGCCAGTTCAAGTTGCAACGCAATGTGCGTTTTTCGGGCAGTTTTTATATCTTTATGGTATTGAGGCAACGCCTGTTTATATCTTCCTTTGTCCTATATATCATGGGAGTGGCGCCATTGTCGTTCCAGTTTTTTGCAGCGACTCTTTTCTGTCCGAAGGTTTGGAGAAAACCACGCTGTCTGTGAGCGTCTAATTAGACGCGGGCACTGTTTTAAGGGGCTAAATGATCAATGGTGGTTTTCATTATAGAATTGAAACAGGCCAGGCGCTCCTCAACGCTGTCTGAGTTGAGCTTCTGAGATGTCAGAGTTAAATCCTGGAAGTGGTCGAGTGTGAGTTTATGCCACTGTCTGTGCCATTTAACAGCGTTAGTGGGCGGGACATCGAGAGATCTAGGGCCCTTAATTTGTGATTCAATCAGTGAATGGTCTGTCCATGTCAGGGGGCAAGTGGCTCCACAGCGAATGTTGGGGGAGTTGGTCAAAATTAGATCTAGCGTGTGGCCAGCAGAGTGAGTGGGGCCGTTGTTAATCTTAATTAACTCAAGTGTGGCAAGATCTGCCAGAAGTTATACGGCATCTTGGTTATCAGTGTTTTCACTGTGAACATTAAAATCTCCTAGAAGCAGAAAGTTTCTAGTTGAGATAAATGCGGGGAAATAAGTTCCATCAGTTAGAGTGAGAAATCTAAGAGGGGCCTGGAGGCCGGTAGACAAGGGCGCCTTTCCAACTAAGTTGAAAATTTAAGTCGATTCTGAAAATTAAGATTTCCAAAGTGTCATTACTTAGTTGATCTAATATGGAGATTTTAATAGAGTCTTTATAAATAATGGCAATGCCTCCCCCACCTTGATTGGTCTGTCCAGTTTTTGAATGCGATAGCCTTCTGGAAGTGCCACAGCAATTGCAGGATTAGAAGTGGGTTTAATCCAGGTTCTGTTAGGAATCCGATATGTGGGCGTTTAGAAGAGAACAGATCCTAGATATTAACTGCGTGTTTGGGCAATGATCTAACAGTGCTCAATAAGCAGTTCCAACCTTGATTATCTGAAGAGATCTGGGGAGAAGGAGCTATCGCATTAGAGCGACGGGGCTGACTATTATCCAGATCCGGTATCGTAGATTTAGTCAGAAACTGTTCCAGTTTCATGCTCTGGAATCTGCAGGACCTGCACGCGAAGGGCCCTCCAAAACTATGGAAGTGTGAGGCGCAGCGTTTGCCAGGTGTCTGCAATTGTTAGAGAGGCTTTGTCTAGTCTTAAAAAGTTCACGGCTGGGATAAATGCGCAGGTCACAAGTTCTGTTATCAAGGTCTGGTGCGAAATTGTTAATAGGTTTTTGATGAAAGTGTTTATGAGCGAGTTCTTATGAAGAAATACACAGGGCAGTGCTTAATTTGTAAAAAACATAAGTGCCAGGGCTCTGGTCAGGAGGCCACTGCAGCTTGTACCACACATTGCCCTGCTATGCTGCCAATGAAAGTAACAACATAACTACTAACCCTCACACTCTTACAAGTGTGACAATTCAGACTATTCCTGGCCCCCAAAGCTAGAAGAATGGCTTGGGCAGCAGGTAATAGTCAATCTTTAACAAATATAACATTAAAAATGATCTCTTGTTGTGGTGATCTCTAAATTAGCTAGACAGCGTCAACTTGTGGCAGGCTGTCACAAGCGCCGGTTCTGACAAAGTAAGTGCCGGTGCCGAGCACCGGAAACCACCGGCTCAAATTAAGCACTGACACAGGGACAAATTTCTCCTTTGTATCAGTGGAACTGTTCACATTTTTTGCTGAATATGGAATTGAGCATCATCCTGTGGCACTGTATCATCCTACAGCAAATGGTTTAGTTGAATGCTTTAATCAGTTTGTAACAGAGTACTTACGATCACAGTTGTAAGTTATCAGTACTGGAAGGTGGAAATAAAGACTATGTTGTGGAATTATCATACAACTGTCCTTTCATCTGTGGGTAAGCGCCATTTTTAAAAATATTTTTGTGTAGTGCCATATTCAAAGATGACTCTGCCATGGATCTAAAAGAGTGGAGCAAGAATGATATACACCTTCCCAGACAGACCTGCTGCTCCCCTCCTCAGGATGTGAGGGATCTGCCAATGGACTTCCATTGGAGCCCCTACAAGCTCCACTCTTGTTCAACCTATAGTGGGGCCCATGTGCCATTGAGCAATCATATTTGATGCATTTGACTGTGTGCCCTATTTAGGTCAGCCCTCTTGATTTAGAGTTTCTCTGCCCCATTCCACCAGGTGAACCTGAGCAAGCAAAATAAAGAATAAAGAACAGCCCTGACGTGCAAGGGAGAAAACTCTCTGCACAGCAGGGGCCACTATTTATTTGCTTTTCTGAAACCGCCAATTTGGGGTTATTTCTGAAAAGCAAAAAGGATTGCTGAGTAAACTACAAAAACATGGTGGCCTTTCAGGCATTTAGTATTGTCACAGGTGATTCCACCACAATGGCAGATGCACTTTTGTCATGATGGGGATCTCTAAATTAGGCAGGAGGGCCTCCGCAGGGCGCATAGGCAATGCCTCCAGCAGGCCTGGCGAGGCACCCAGCACCCTGAGACCTAGATCTAATCGTTTCTGGCAAGGAAAGGCATATGTTCCTACATATTGAATCATCTGATTAACTCATCCTTGCCTGCCATAGGTTCCTAAATTAACAAACTCCATTTCAAAAACCCATCTTAAAAGATCATTTAGTATGTCTGTATGTGGTATTTGTGTAGTGCAAACCTAGCCTAAAAGACGATTGATGTACAGGGTCAAATTCAAGAATACAGTCAACGAGTGACTGGAGAGGTAGCCGGGAAGTGGGCGCAGATGTGTACTGGGCAGTGGGCGCAGATGTGTACTGGGCAGTGGGTGCAAATGTGTACTGTTACTGCTCTTTAAAGTGGTGCATCTTCAACTCTTTCCTAAATTGGATCAGGTATGGGAAGAGCTTGATGAATACTATGATGCTGTGACAAGTGCTAAGTGCATAAATGCAGAAGGGAATAGACCGGTTGCTATAAATTTCTCCGTTTGTGGATCAATATTAATTTTAGAAAAACAGATAATAAGAACATAAAGCCAGTTCAAGTTTTCGTTGTTTAAACTGCACCTGCAATCGTGGGCCAATACATGCCTTTAATTTTGGCTTCTGGCTTTGGCAGAACGCATAATGACATCACAAGTCAACTGTAACGCATTATGACGTCACAAATCAACTGTAATAATGTCTTACAGTGGATTAGCTAACTGAGTTTCTAATTGTAGACAACTAGAGATGCTAAAACCCAACTGTAAAATAGAAATTAGACACAGGTGTTTATATTGGGATTTCAGGCTTCCATCTATTATAGCGGGGAGTTACAGATGGTCTGCTATAACAATGCTGTCCCTAAAGTTACAAAGAAAATAGTACCCTATAAATATTTTTATGGGTTGTGTGATGGAACAACTCATGCCTCAACAACGCATGCCTGAACCACGCTGTCTCCTCCACGACTGCGTCCCTACCACGCATGCCTTTACCACGCAATTTCGAGGTAAAGACATGATTGGTAAAGGACATGTGCGGTAAAGATCACACCCCTGCCTTTCTGCCCTGAGCCCTAAAATACGGCCCTCCCGCGGTGTATTCTACCCACCCCAGCCCTATAAACTGACCCAACTCCCTATCCTGAGCCTTAAAACCCGACCGAGCAGCCCCAAAAAACGACTCTGACCCCAGCACCCATGCCCTGATGCCTTAAAACTGCCCCCTAGCTTGAAAACCGCCCCTTTCTCACCCTCCCAATCACTAAAAACTGCACCCTAGTCCTGAAAACTGCCTCTTTCCTGCACCCTGCCCTGAGCCCTAAAACTCAGCCCCCTAAAAACTACTCTGACCCCAGCCCCTCTCCCTGAGCCATAAAACTAGCCCCAGCCCCTAAAACCTATCCCCACCTCCCTTCGGCCTCAGCCCCATCCCAACTTACCCAGACACGTCCCGGTCCGTCCTTCCTGCCGCATGCCTTCCAGTTCCTCTCCCATTCTCTGAGACAGCTAGAACGCCGACTGCCTTAACCACGCATACGCTTTGGTTAGGGCAAGTGTTGTTCAGCTTACAGGAAACGACCCGCGTGCTTAAGGCCGCGTTGTTAAGGCCATTTCCCATTTTTATGCCAAAGACTCAAAATCCATGGTTCTGATCTTCAAAAGAAAGGAACTATGGAAACTTGAATGAAAGTAGACTACTAATTAAACCTCTAGCATTATCTCTGTTTTAAAAGCTGCAGTGAAACAAATACAAGATCAGCATCATCAACAGCAAAGCACAATCAATATCTGTAAGGTACCAACCAGAACTCTGTGAAGAGGCACAGTTCACCCAATCCACTACATCACTCAATCCACTCCAAATCCAGATACATAGAATATCAAGCTTTTCAACAAAATCTCACTGCATACCGACTCATCCAACATCACAGGTGCTCTCTGCACAAAGGCATACTCCACTACCTAAAAATAAATGGCCTAAATTCAGGCCACTTTCTATGCAATGATTTAAAAGATGAGCACGCCTTTTAAACTCACATTTGAATTTTATGGCACAATTTTACTCACAATTTTTTTTAAAATGTTCAGCTTTTTGTAAAATTTGATGTCATCTAAATTCCTCCTTAATTCACATTTCTAAAGAAACCACACATTTTCCTCGATCAAATCACTAGGCATAATCTGTCATCAACATCTCGGTGCTAGGAGTTGACAATAAGGAATGTGGGCAGCAGTCCAACTAGGCATTCACAGATGCACTGCACTAAAAGCACCACATAAAAATAATCAAGATATTCACAGAATATTGGAGAAAGGTATCACCTGTCTCCTTGTACTTGTTGATTGGTGAGCAGCTTTCGTTACTAGTGATGCACTATTGAAGTTTAGGACCTACATGTGCATGAAATGGCAGATTCTCTGTTGGTTTACTTCCTTCCTTCCAGCCACAAACGTTGGACCAATAGCAGCCCCATGTTGGCTTCCCTGCTTGTCCCAGTGAGAGGTGCTGAGACAGGCAAGGATAGGAGAGAAGGGTGTAAGAATCAAGAGGAGGAGAGGGAGGAATGTGAAGGACTGGTAAGAAATTACATATGTAGATAGAGTTGAAAGAAATGTGTTTTTATTTTTATGGCATAGAAAATGGTCGTCAATAATTCTCAGGTCTTCAGTTCTTTTTTTTTTTAAATATCTTTATTCAGTTTTTTAAACCACAATTTTTTTTACCCTCCCCCACCCACCAGGTCAGACAAGCATACATACAATATAGAATGAATTGCATTTATCAAAAGACAAAATTAATTAATACATACATTGGTGCGCCCAAATCCACTTGTAGCTTAAGCCTAAAAAGAAAAAACCCCTAAAAAAACCCGTTCACTCTGTACAATCTTGCGATTGACACCATTCTTTTACAGGAGTCCAAATTTTTAAACCTCTTTTCCGTCGCCTATTGCCCTTACGTTTATAGATAGCAATTTCGATATTTGAAATGGCAGAAATCTAGCTAACCATTGTTGAAATGTCGGGGCATTAGCATCCAACCAAGCTGAGGCTATACATAATCTAAAAACGGCCATTGCTATAAAAACAAGTTCATGCTCATTTCGGGCATTTCCAGGATCTGTTGCCCCTAATAAAATAACACCGCTAGATAACTCTATCGTGCAATTCATCACTGTGGATAGAAATTTCCCTATCTCTTGTTTAACAGATGTTAACTCTTCACAAGTGGAAAAGATATGTACACAATCAGCCTTAACCAGCATACATCTAGGACAACATGTGCTCTTACCGGTTCCCCACTTAGCTATTTTGTCCGGTGTATAATATAAAAAGAAACAGGTTTTAAAAAATTGGGCTTGGAGTTTAGTTGACATTAAAATTGTTTGTGACATTTCATAAGCATAATTAAACTCCACATTTGTTATTGCTGCTTTCTCTAACCATTTTTGCGCAATTTTCTCCATATCATCTGGGAACATAGCATTAATGCGTGAATACATACCCCCAATCGTATTTTTGGTGCCCGATAGAAGTATTTCTACAAGATCAATTTTTTCCATCCCCCACTTCCCCCTACCTTCCGTGACAAAAAATCTCTAATTTGTAAGTACTTAAAAAGTCTCGCCAGTCTAGTCCGAAGTTGGTTTTTAATTCTTCGAAAGACCGAATCCCAATAGCGGAAAAGAGGCAACCTATCTGTACAATGCCTACATCGTACCACTTGTGTATAGAGCTATCATTAAACATTTCGGGTAATTCTGGGTTATTTTTTAAGGGCGTATAGAAAGACAATCTCCCTATACCAAGCATTTTCCTAATAGTCTTCCATACCTTAAATCCACTAAATAATGTTTTAAATTTAACCTTTTTGTGGTAACTATCGTGTAAATGTCTCCACCAATATCCTCTACTCTCCCGGCCGAGTAGTAATTGGAAAATAGATGGTGCATACACTACTCCCTCTATACCTTCCTGATTATTCTGAAGTAACTCCTCGCTATACAATAATACGGTAGCCCAATAATATGCCTTCAAGTTTGGGAGAGCTAGTCCACCTCGCTCTTTTTGGAGAGTGAGGAACTTGTAAGCCCGCCGGGGTTGTGAATATGCCCAGATAAAACTAGAGAACATCCGTTCTATTGATTTAATCCAGGATGAGGAGAATTCTAAACAAATTGCCCTAAACATATACAAAATTTTAGGGAAGAATACCATTTTAATTGCGTTCACTCTTCCAATAATAGAGAGATGTAAATTATCCAGACGTTGAAGATCTTTCCGCATTATATCAGTTATTGGCTTCAGATTTATTTCAACCAGATTTTCTAAATCAGCTGTAATGCGGACTCCTAAGTACATCGCCTGTTCCACAACTCGAGGATCCCTCCAATCGATTTTCCTATTTAAAACAATCTGAGTTTTACCCTGATTAATGGCATAGCCGGACACATTACCAAACTGTTTAGCCTCCCTTTCGATAGCGGTCATAGCCGTATTTGGGTCGGATGTCACGATAGCGATATCATCCGCATAGGCTAGTGATTTGGTGACAAACCCCTGTGATATTATAGGTTTAATTTCTTCCTCCTTTTCCAATCGCCGGATAAATGGGTCTATATAGATTGCAAAAAGTAATGGCGAGCACGGACAGCCCTGCCGTGTTCCACGTGATATAATCAACTCTTCAGTTAATATATTATTTACCAGTACTACGGCCCTTGGATTCTCATATAATTTTTGAACTGCCTGTATATAGCCTCCCTTGATACCCATTCTGGACATTGCAGTCCAGAGGAAGTTCCAGGAGACCCTATCGAATGCTTTCTCCGCATCAAGCAGAATCAGCGCCATAGGGTCTCCTGTAACATCCATACCATCAAACAAAGTAATTACTCGCTGAATGTGGTTGGTAGTGGACCTGCCTGGAACAAAGCCATGTTGGCTCTGAGCAATCACCTTGTGGATAATGGGAGCGATTCTATTAGCCAGAACTTTTGAATAAATTTTGGAGTCTGAGTTAATGAGGGTAATGGGACGATATGAGCCCATCAGTTCCGGCGGTTTGTTCTTTTTAAGGAAAATAACTATTTTTGCCCGAGACCAAGATTTCGGGGTTGGCCTCCTTTAAAGATATGTATAACAAGCTTTATAAAAATATTTTCAATTTGATCTAGAAAAGAGACATAAAATTCTGACGGGATACAATCTAACCCTGTGGCTTTCCCTTTTGGCAAAGCTTTAATTACACCAATGATTTCTCCCACTGTGGGTATCTCCTCTAAGAGATTTGCATCCTCTTCTTGAAATTTCTCCTTAGTAACCTGATCTAGATAGTCCTCAATACTAGTCTGGTCCCCACCCCCTAGCTCAGTATATAGATCTTGATAAAACCGCCAAAAAGCTTCTCTTATGAGTTTGGGGTCTACTACTCGACCGCCCAGAGGATCCTGGATTTCGCGGATCAGATTTGATGAAGCCTGTTGTCTCATACGAACGGCTAATTGGTGTCCGATTTGCTCGTTCATTTCATATATCATTTCCTTCTGTGAGAATGCTTTTTAATGACTTTTTCCATAAAAGGTCTTCAGTTCTAAGGAGACCGACAATAACTGAGTTACAGTAAGGTTGGATTTAAGATATTTTGTTTTGAGGCTTAATATGTTTCTAAGTTTTTATTACCTGCTGAAATTGTTAAGGAGGAAAGCGCATATCGAGGCTGACAATGGTAGAGGGTTTTCAATATAACACGTGCTACCTTTAAATTGATTCTGGTCTCTATTGAAAGCAAGCCGAGGCCCAGCTTTAGGTAGAGGTCACACAACACAGCATAGCAAGTACAGTTGCTGTGCTGCATTGTGTGAAAGGGAGAGAGGAGAACAGAGCAACATCTGCTATCCCTACTTTGCATAGCTGCCAAGGTTTCAGATTGCTTAAGTGTGACAGTTTCATAATTTCAGTGTATTTATGAGTGACATTCAACGACTATGAGTGACACTTTCTTGCGAGCAAAATCAAGCAATGAAGACAAGGAAAACATAGAAATATCTGAAATTACACCAATTTGAGCAACGAGAAACTCTAAGATCACCTTAAAACTGCTTCAAAACACCAGAAATGGAAGGGCACTAACTTCGCAGGAGGGCCTCGTAGTGATAAATGAATGCCAAATTCCTGGTTTATTGAAGTAAAAGAGCTTGTGAAGAAGTGCACCACAGCTGCAGACTCCAGACCCCAACTATGGTCTCTTGGGTGTCTCTACTGAGTATGAAGAGCAAACCCTGAAATCTCGAGAGTGTGGAAAGAGATGTCACTATGGGTTACTTGAAATGACCCAGCTATCTGTCTGCTGTCACATTCCTTGCTTTTTTGTGGCACTCATGTCCATGTTTGTGTTCTCTACAGGCCAAGAACTGCTGCACCGTACACCACTAACAGCAGTGACAAATCACTGACAGGTCAAGTTCCACACAAAGATGCAGGAACTAGAGACTGTAAGAGGAAATACCATGGAAAGATAGAGCGGGAAATGAAAGAATGAGCGCAGCAAGGAATGGCAGAAAAATATAATAAAGTATAAGAAATTAGTGTAGGAAAGGGCCGAGTTTGAAAAAGGCAGCAAATAAAAAGAGAAAGGGCAAAACAACATGAATTAAAAGACAATTACAGATGCATACTCCAAGGCTGAGAGATGGAAAAAGATGATGGCGAAGGCAAAACAAAGGGAACAGAGCTAGAGAACAGAAAATAATGGCAAAACGAAAAGAGCAAAATGAGAGACAAATCACATGCAATAAGAAAGACATGAAATGAGAGATTACATAGGGTAACCACGTATAAAAGAAAAAAGGTAAACGAATGAAGATAGCAAGTGAAAAAATATAAATCAGTGTTGCAGGTTAAAATGTGAGTGGGATACCACATGTAAATTTGATGCAAATATTGGAGGCTGCTGTAGGCACTAGGTCTCCAGTACCTGGACAGATAGTTCACTGGAGGAGAAATATAGACTATAGATGTGTACATCTTGAGAATCACACTTCTAATACCAGCCAGAATGTTCAGTGAAGTACTTAGGACAGGGATTTTTGTTAAACTCTGGGATGCATGGCCTTAGGGCCTGCTAATTACAGGTTTTAATACTGACCAGTGTGCTCAGTGGGGTAATGTACCTAGGGCAGAGATTTGTGAATAGCTCTGGACCCAATCACAGTGAGAGAGATCAAACTTTGCCCAGCCTACGCCTCGTCCCTGCTCCACACCCTGCTCACAGAGGGATGTCCTGTCAATCTTGCCTACCGTGCCCAATGCCTGGAGTCTGACTGGACTCCACTGCAACTCACGCAAAACCTCAAACCAGGGTTGTGGTTAGATGCTGACACGTTCACGCAAGTACCAGCGCTGCCGTTCGTCACTTTCAGGTCCCGAAAAAGGGGCAGATAAGAATGCAGATATGTATTATTCTCCCTAGTCCTTACACATTTGTTTACTGTGCCAAGAAATCATCTCTAAAGGCGGGCCAGACTCCAGTGTCCACCAACCTGTAAGGCCCAAAAACAACAGAAGTCACTCCCACTGCAGACCAGCTACAACGAAAAACATCGACAAACAGATACACTTTAAAGAACAGGCAAACCTGAGCCTGTCACACTTGCAGAAGCCGCGGGATTATCTCTGTTAAAATACATGGCGAGATTCAGCCGCCGCGGCCGGGGTAGGTCGCGGGAATCGATCCTCCGCTTTAAGGGGCGGGGCTGAACTAAACTTTTTCAGACTGCAATAAGCTCTGGCTGTAACCATAGGCTGTGGAGCTCCTAAAAATAATAGAAATTAAAAAGCCAAGGAGATTAGCACAGTGAGTGACACTTGTTACTCTGTGTCAGCACTCCCCTCGGCATAGTCCAGTCCAGGACACTGACTCGCGCAGCATTTCATCATGCCTGCAGTCTGCACTGGATTAGTGCAGGGCGGCCAGACTGCTGAGTCACGTGCCACCACTCTACGCAGGCTGCCGCAGTCCAAATACGCCGGGCCGTGCTGTGCATCCTGCACCGGGGTCCTGGCTCAAGCCAGCTGCCACTGTGCTCACATGGGTGATTGCGCAAATGAAATTATGAGCCTGAAGACTCTTGTGACGTGACGACGCAAGTGACATTTAAACATTGTAGACACTACCAGCCGGGAGCTGAGCCAGCCCCCAAGCCTGCCGCCAGCTAAGAGCTTTGTGCAGTTGGCGAAGGTGCTAAATAGCAGCACTCCAGCACACAGCTATTGTGCTATAAATGCGTGACAACGCATTTCAGTGCGGTGATGCGGACCACCACACTGAAATGCGTTAGTCTAACGCCTAATGCGTGGTACTTGGCAGGGCTGGCTTTGGAGCACTTTTGGCTGCCATGCGCCAACACAGACACACTTATGCAATACTGCTTTCTTGCCTGTGTTGTGGGAAGCATAGGTTTTGTGCTGGAAGTTGTCCCTTCCCATAGAAAAACTATGCTTTGAGGTGTTTCCCACTTTGGATGTGTGCAGCACACCTCCAAAGTGGGAAACGAAGAAAATGAAAACATTTCTCCTTGTTATGCCTGCCTCGAGGGGTGCAGGATTTCGGCTCAAATCCCTGTTTACAGTTCTTAGTAGATAGGGTTTTGCATCACAAACCTTGGGCAGTTGCATGGGAACGCCATGCACCACCCAAGAAAAAAACCCGTTGATGCAAAGTAACATAAAGCATGGATTGTACAGCTTTAGGTTACAATCCAACGCAAATCACAGTGTGCGTTTGATTGTGAAACCCAACACAACACTTTGTGTCTGGTTTGTGTGAAAAAACAAATGCAAGTTCGATGCATAAGCTCTTGTAAATCTGGGCCTAAATACAGAATATTGGAGATCATATTTCAACTTGATGACAGCAGGACTGGATATAGTGAGATGTTTCTGCTGCTACCATCCAAATCTGGTGTAGTAATCTATGAGACAAGTTGGCTATTCAGAGGCTATCGTGGCATCTAGAGACAGATTAAGACAGTTTTCTGGTTATCTATTTATTTCAAACAGAATTTTATTATTTTCTTGAAACACGGTACACAAAGCATTTGAGCCATGATTCTGTATTATAGAAACAGAGATTGGGTTATGTATAGTGGTAAAATTTGATATCAGAATCATACAATAATCTAAGCATTGCAATACATTTGTTGAACAACACAAATTTGTGCACAACTTACAAACTCTACGGAGCAACTAACATGCAACTAAACCCCATCCCCCACCCACCCAACATCACCCCTTACCAAGCTGTCAGATTCTTAGCACTTCCACACCCAAAACAACTTCAATAAAGTCAAGTACTTCTTCCCTCAAAATTCTCTTGCAGAATCTGAGAGCTAACAGATTCATCTGAGCCTGCGTCTGGTGCTCAAAGGTTGTCAATTAAATGTTTCTATGCTCTTGCCTGTTCAATTTCCCCCGACCTTTTTTCAATTCACGAAACAATATAGAACTCTCCAGTCCAGCCCATTTACCTGATTCATCCCTCCATCTAAGTACTCAAGGTCCCCCAGCAGATTTCCAATGCATTGTCAATTCTCTTTTTGCAAGAATCAATACCAAATCAAAAAATATAGTATTGTTTTTTCGCTTTTAGGGCAAAAGAAAACCCAAAGAGACAAGACAGACATAGGGTGACCACCGCCTCCCAATAGTCTGTAAAAAAACTGGGCAGGACCATACCAAATGAAACAACTCTACTCCACCTTCATGACATCTTGGACATGCTGCCGCAGCAGCATAGATCCTTTTGATATTGCCTGGTGTCAGATAAGCTCAATGAAGAATATAAAAACTAATTAGTTTAAATCTGGCATTCTGGGAAACTGCGGGTATGTACGCTAGGATCTTTTCCCAATCAGCCTTCAGAAATCTGAATCTCCATGTCTACTTCCCATTTAACTTTCAAATCCGAAAGAGAAGTTAAACAGTTTACACGTGTGACATGGTTCAATGATGTGACCGCTTTAACACGACCCGTCATTGTACAGAGCAGATGACAGACTTTGTGCATTACAGGTTCCGAGTCACCATTTCTCCAGTGATTCCTAATAGTGACAACTATTGCTCAGTGCAGCAGGAATTGGCCACCAGGAACACCAAAATCTTCTACCAAGTCTGCAAATAAACACAATTCTCCATCCTGATACAGCTCTCCAATGTGGCGTAGCCCATAAGACAGTTTTCTGGTTGCCTCTTTGAAGTACCTGCAGAGCAACAGAGATATGATCTGTGTCCTCCAAGACAAAGGCCATTTTTCCTTTTTGAGTGAATGAGCCACATCCGCAACTTTCCACAGTGTACGTATTATATTCTTATTTGTAATATAGGAAGCCCACTAGATGTCCCACTGTGCTAGGTAGCAAATTTACTGTTGATAGCCTAGTGGATAAAAATTCACTTTATGTATGGCCTTGGTATATGCTACTTTCTGATGCCGGGATTTTGCCTTTTTCAGTATTAACAGGTCATTGTAACAGTATATGGCTGGAAAAATGTTTCAATAAAAAGATTTTTTAAAATGTGCAATACATTAAGTACAATAAAATGACAGCAAACCAGGGGTGATGCAAAACAATTTAATGTGTGTAAATGCATGCATGTAAAGTATGGCCATAAACGTTGAATGCTGGTTTTCTGAACCCATGTGATCAAAATGGATTTAACCACAGTGGTTTTGGATGGAGGTGGAACGTGTAATATATGAATGGTATGAGGATGTTGTGCTATATTAGAAGTGAACTGAAAATCTTCTGCAGGTACGAAGGTGGAACAGAAAATAATTCAAGGGTAAATTCGTGATCGAATTAGGACGAATATTGGAGACAACAAAATGCCCAAAAAATGTCCGGGATATTCAATTCTTACTTTTTTAGGTCGAGCCTAGAGTCAGCGCCCGGCGGCAAGGGGTAGGTCTTCTCATGCGCGCCGATTGGATTGCTGGTGAGTTACTCTTTAGCTACGAGCGACCTCAACCCTCAGTATTTAAAACTTTTCTGTATCTGCGGGCTATGAGGCTTCTAGGCATCTGATGTGGATGCACGCGCTCCATGATGGGCTGGTTATTCACATGACCCACTGCAGAGCACGGCAGTCTGACCCCGCGCCGCCAGCCTGGTTAGTTGCTTTGCGTAATTGTCCAGCACCTGGCGGTAGCTACGGTGGGGCTTCGTGTTTGTTTTGAGCTTGGGCAGGTGAGGGGCCTCACGCACATTGGGGGTTCGCGTGCACCTACGCAGCTATACCTCCCTTTATTCCCCACCTGCAGCTAGTTACTGTCTCCACGGTTGCAGGAGACTCTACGTTATCGGTGAATCACTGAACTATTGTATGCCCCTTCTTCCCCAGGACACTAAAGTTTGGTGTCATACAACCGCCGGACACTGTTGAGGCGAGGTTACTAGAGCATTTAGGTGAGCACTGATGCCTTTCCCACTTTGTATATATATATTTTTTATCTCTTGGCTTCTATGTATATATCTTTTTAATGAGAGAACGCGAAGTAACTTGTGCTCACTATATAGCTGCACCTTCCACACCTGTTGTGTGACGATTTGATCACGATTTGCACACAGTTGGGTCACTATTTACTGTAACAGAGACAAGAAAAAGAGAGAGATACGTTGTTACAAAGAATGTTCTGGTTGTAATTACTGCCACTGTTTGTTCTTTATATTTTTATTTAGGTTCCTCAACAATCGGTGGGCATTGTCCTACAGATTCACGACGTGGGAGGTAGGTCGTCCACCTCACCACCCTGTGTAGATAGTAATTTTTATAGGGTCCTGAAGAATTGCCTCTGATCCTCCAGACACCATTGACGAGAAACATGTTGACCCATTGAGAGTAGAGCGCAGACACTGAGATACATTGTTCTTTAGTTAGTTGCCACTCCACAGTTTTAATCAGGCAGTTAACCTACCAGAATAAAGGTACTTGTTAGGACTAACTGACCTGTTTTATTCACTTCCTTCACCACTACACAACATCTACATTTTCTAGACCTCCTTACCCCCACTGCACCAAACGGCAGGAACAAAAGATCTCCGCTAAAGAGCCCCTCCTTGGGTGCCAGTCGGGTGTTGCAGCGCCGACCCGACGAGGAGCAGACCCAATGATGAAGCATGACACCTAGCTGGCTGGGTGTGTGAGGACCCTAGTTCCGAAGGAGGAATTCCCCTCCCGCCCCCTCCTCTGTGGGACACTCTTTTGTTTCCACTAGGAACCGATTTATCTCTCCCTCCTTGTCTCCTCACCCTGTCAGGAACTGCATACCCTTTGTTTTGATCCCAATACATTAAGTACAATAAAATGACAGCAAACAGGGGTGATGCAAAACAATTTAATGTGTGTAAATGCATGCATGTAAAGTATGGCCATAAACGTTGAATGCTGGTTTTCTGAAATCATGTGATCACAATGGATTTAACCACAGTGGTTTTGGATGGAGGTGGAAGGTGTAATATATGAATGGTATGAGGATGTTGTGCTATATTAGAAGTGAACTGAAAATCTTCTGCAGGTACGAAGGTGGAACAGAAAATAATTCAAGGGTAAATTCGTGATCAAATTAGGACGAATATTGGAGACAACAAAATGCCCCAAAAAGTCTGGGATTTTCAATTCTTACTTTTTAGGTCGAGCCTAGAGTCAGCGCACATGCGCTGCTCTGCGAGACTTGCTGTCCTGTAGTATGGATAGAAGCCCCGCCCACTTTCCGCCCATATTTGTCATTGGCTTGTGTCATTGTCCTTCGTAAATGCAGGCTTCTGATTCGTAAATAGGCTTGTTAGTCCCTCCTTAGTACCGCCTTGTCTTCATTTGTAACCTCCCATGGCGACTGGCCCTTTTACTTCGGTTGTTACATGGTACGTGTTATTTAGTCTTGTAAGCACTATTTTCTTTATTGAGTTTCTCTTACTGCAGGCACAACGTGCTTTGCTACATTCAGCGCGCCATGCGCGCTTTCTCTTTCAAGCTGCCGGGACAATGGCAGCCATTTCTTTCCAATGCCATAGGTCTAAATGCAAGACTTATTGCATTGCAAATATTTTTACTTTGGATCGAAATTTCTTTCCAGAGTTTTCTTTATTGGTCGTACATAAGCGATGAGTTATTCTGCCGCAATCATCATAACACCTGACAATGTCGAGTTTTCGGCCATGCACACCATGAACTATATTGTCTTGTAGCTTTGAATGGCAAGTGTTCTGCTACACTTAAAGATACTCATGTTACGGATTACAGAAATTTAAATTGTGGGTCTGCAGTCGCCGTTAGGATTCGCCTCTTCAGCCTGCAGGTTACACGACGATCATTTCAGAAGACAGATAAATCTGGTGAACTGCCCAATTAGGAATTACACTGTTTTACACAGACCTCTCCAGAAGGCGCGTTAACCCTCTGAACTATTTAATTAAGACTGGAAGCTTACTTATAAGCATTTTATAAAAAAAGGATTACATCAGGCACATTGACCAGTTTTGCTATCATACCAGTAAAAGTACGGCAGCTCCCTAATCTGTTATCAGCCATTCTCTGCCCTTTCTTTTGCTTCACAAACCAAACATGGCTGAAGCCTGATAAAGTGCTGAGCAAACATGGCCGCAGGCCTGGACACCAGATACCAAACTCACGTAAGACCTCTGATGTCATCGCCCCCGCCAGGGTCGTTATCTGCCATGGTGGATGAAAGGCTGAGTCACGGACTAAAACCTATGGCCTGCAGATTGCACATAGGTTTATACTGGAGGCTTATAAAGCCACCTCAGGTGATGGCACTGGTCTATAATTTACCAAAGTTAAACTCTAATTTTAGATATTATTTTTTGGATGTTCTAGTCAAGCTACTCTACAAGATAGCATGACTCCACGTAGCCTCTGTAAATTATTCTCATTTCGTCCCAACAACTGTCCTTAACAAGCATTTGCAATGCAATAGGTCTCGCAATTTCGGGATTTTGAGCTGTTGGTATTGTAAATGACAATGCCTTTTATTTGTGTTTAAAAAACCTGCAAAAATAAAAGGATTTGTCATTTACAATACCAATAGGTCAAAGTTTCTAAAATGCGAGACCTATTACATTGCAAATGCTTGTTAATTTAGTGTGGGTCGGGATGGTGTTACATATCAATTCCACAAGCTGATTACATATTAGAATTGTACCTCTGCAACTTCTTTGGTAGAACTTGAATAGTATGGGCTCTTCTCTATGCCTGCCGTTTGTCAGAACAAACACAAAAAGTGAAATATTTATATTAATTACAAACTACATGCTTCCACTTTACTGAAATATCCCAAAATGTACAGGTTTCCACGGTAATTAAGATCGGGACTGAAATCAACAATATGTAAAGAACATAAAAAGTTTGTTTATATATGGCACAAGATGCTATGTAAATGTTTGTTAGATGTAATTATACTGACGGTAGAGTAACTACTAAACTCACTCTGTAAATTAGATGCAGAAAATATATGCTGAAGGATCAATTACAAACTGGAACCGCTGTGGATATGTGCAAAACACAGGGGCATATGTACAAGCCCCTATCGCCACCACAACATCACCTATATTGACGTTGTGGTGGTGATAGGGGCTGCGCCTTATGTACAAGGCAGCGTTAAGCCACTTACTATGGCTTAACGCTGCCTTGTACATAAGGCCCCCTTTCACGCTATGGTTAGCGTGAAAGGGTGAGCAGTTGGTGTTGCGGTGGGCGTTCCACGGCAACACCCATTCATTTTGACGCTGCCCCGATGTACAAGGGTGGCGTACATAGGAGAGCAGTGCCAAAATTAAGGCCAGGGAAAAACTGGTCTTAAGTTGGCGAAACGAGGGGAAATGCATTATTTCTCCTCGTTTTGCTTTTTCCATGTGTGCTGCAAGCAAAATGCCATGGTTTGTTTACGTACAGGAAGGTGTCCCTTCCTGTACATAAACAAACTTTTTAAAAATGCCATTTTGTCACTTTCATGTGTGCTGCATGAAGCAGCACACATGAAAGTGACAGAATGGCCTTTCTAGGATTGTTTATGTGCAGGAAGGGACACCTTCCTACACATAAACAATCCTCCCCTACCCAGACACCCTTGCACACAACAAATAACGAAAGGACCACAAAATCAGAACAAAAATGTACATGGTATGCATATGAATATTTAAAGGAAAAGGTAAATTCATGGACAGACAAGTATGACAAAAAGAGCACACAAGACCAAACGTCAACTGCCAGCAGTTCAGTAGGAGATACTGAGTGTTAGGAGCGGTGAATTAATGGTACAACCAAGTACATCAGGAATTGAAACCTTAAGTGATGGACAATACTGGAAACAAGATGGGCATTTTAGAGAAAGCCCCCCAAAGAAAACTTCAATGGAAACCAAGAACATGAAAATAATTAAGATGAAAAAAAATAGGGGCCCAATTTAGATTTGAGAGGGAGCTGAAAATCAAGCAATTTCTGGAGAACACTCCAAATATAGAATGCAATACACCTGCTTAATTTCCTTAATTATTCTCCCGCTATGATAGAGGACATTCAGTCGGTGGGTTCTCCTCCATATTTAAAGCTTTCTCCACAAATTAAAGAATTTTCACTTCCCTCTGAACTCAAAATCAAGCCCTGAGTCATCACCTTATTGACACACACTTTACACGAGCACAGGATTCGGGCACAAGATTTGTGCCAGTTTCTTTTCAAAACAGTTTAATACCAAAGTGAAACTATTTAAGTTTACAAGAAAATGTGTGGATAGGTATTCTATGTACAGTTACCAGAGGCAGAGGATGATCAACAAGATGAAATATATGAATTTAAAACCTGATAAATATTTTATCCACCAGTCCGAAACAAACCTACAGACTTATTTAAGAAGATTACAATTATGGAACTAAAATGAATTAAATATGGAGTAATGACTAAAAAGCACAATATGGAATTACAACAATTAAGGAATAACATAAACATAACTACAAATGAAGGAGATAAAGGTGGAACTATGCTAATATTAGACATTGAAACATGTAAGAAAAAGATGATGGAACATCTTTAGGATCAACCTACTTATATGAAATTTAGCTCAAACCCAACAAGGGAATACCAACAAACAATCCAACAAGCAGTAGAAAACCTAGCAAATGAGGGTAATACACACATTATATTTAACAATACCCCTCAATTCCAAGTCTATCCATGATTCCTAAAATGTATAATGGCCCTCTTGACCTTTCATTCAGACCTGTCCTTCGAATCAATAATCAGTTTGGACTTTTAGCCATTGGGAGTATCTATTAATTATTTTCTTCAACCGCATTTTATACAAATATCAGCCTACATACAAAATAAAGAGCATTTCCTAAAGAAAGTCGGAGGGTGTTGCAGTACCAGTGGTTTGCTATGGGTGGTGTTGAACCTACTCCAGGTCTGCGCTGGAGTAAATTTACTACTGTTTTGAGTCCTTTTGGACTTTAGTAACTTCAAAAATGCAGCTTGTGAATAGCAATAAGCTAAGGGCCTGATTTAGAGTTCAGCGGATGGGTTACTCCATCACTAAATTTGACTGATATCCCGTCCACCGTATTACAACTGCATTAAATCCAATGGTACTTGTAATATGGCATACAGGATAGCCATCACATTTATGGCGGAGTAACCCGCCCGCTGAACTCTAATTCAGACCCATTGTCTTTTATGGGTAGGTGTCTGTCCCTCCCTAAGCCCCTCCTTAGTCCTGCTTAAACCCCACCCATTTGGTAAGAAATATTCAACTTTTTCTAGTCACTCCGCCGGTCCCACCCATATTTAATACTAAATAGTAAACCAAGGGGCATATTTATGAGAGGCTTGCATTTGCAAGTGCTACATGCGTGATGAAAGCCTCTAAGTAAGATTTATGAAGCCACGCAAAAGCACATTGCGTGGCTTTGAAGGGCTTCATAAATCTGGAGTCAAGCAACGCAACGCGAATCGCTGCGCCTGTGCAAGGGAGGTGTTCCATGGGCATTGCGGTTGGTGTTCCCACGCAACTGCCATGGTTTTTGACGCATTCCCAGTTTTAGAAGGACTTTCAAACCTGGGAATGCGTCAAAATCTTACGCCTCTCCAGGGAGGTGTAACAAAGAGCAATATCTTTATTTCTCCTTGTTTTTCCTCTTTCTATGTGTGCTACATTCTGCAGCACACGTAGAAAGAAAAAAACGCCTCTATGGATTGTTTTTGTGCAGGAAGGTGCCCATTCCTGCACAAAAACAATCCTGCCTACAACACAGGCCCCTTGCACCGTGGTGTAGGATTTCCAAACGTATAACAGAAAAACTTTTGCCTGGCGGAGCTGTCCAGTTGCACTTCTTGGAATTTTTGTGAATTCCCAAAAATAATAAATCTGCTCCTGCATATAAATATAAATCTATGGGTGCAGATTTACTACATTTTCATTGAATCCGGTGCACTGTTCCCAGCAATGCAGCACATGGTACGGAATATTGCTTCAGTATACCCCATTACGACATGCAGAGTTTTTAATGATACAGTAATACCTGACGTGGGAAACCTGAACCCTACCGTAGAATTAATGGACTATCCATTATTTCTGAGGCATTATTCTGCAGCCCTCTTAATGATGGCCTCAGTTAATATGGCTGTGTTGTGAGTTTTGAGGTGCTGTCTATGCATTGGTTGTGCTAGCTAATCATTGTTTTGTATGGAATGCTCAACAGAAGGAGAACTTGTTGTATGTGCAAAGAGGTGAATGTGCAAAGAATGCAGCTCCCATATGCGGCCAATCCATTTTAATGGGACTTAGATGCAGTCCTTGCACTTAAATATTTATATGACCAGTTCCTATGTCCCTGATGAATATCATTCAACAAACCAGCTAGACTCTACTGAGCAGCATGGCAGAGCTGAACACACTGGCTTCATTCCCACTTACTGCTATAATCCCAGCTGGAGTACATTCGTGCTGTACCAGGATTATAATTCAGGCTTTAATCGTGCACCCAATAAATGTTGGCTCGGATAATTTGCGTGGACAAACTGGTCGACGTCCAAGTTTCTGCAGCATGAAATGGGGAAATACAAGCTATTACCATATTATCCCCCATTCAGAACTCTGAATGATGCATAAATTGCACCCCTGGCTAAATACTAGAGGAGGGCAAAGAATTCTGCCCCGCCGCTGGATTTTGCTGAGTTTTTCCCACTCCGCGCTCCTTGCGGAGCGCGGAGTTCCGAAAAACTCTGCAAAGTGATGCGGAGTGGAGTTTTTCTCCCAAGCGGCTCACCAATGTTAAGTGGGTGAGCGCTCCTTAGAAAAAAATCGCATGCTAGACCTCCGCCCGGCGAGATTTTTCAACGTGGGAGATTGCGGCAGATCGCGACTGCTCACGTTGAAAAATCTGCTGCTCGCGTTGAGGAAGCTGCCGCTCGAGTAGAATGTCTACTCGAGCAGCAGAAAGCTGCAAGGCTCTCTGGTGCAACGCATTGTGCCGTTCGCGCTGATTTTACAGTGCAGGACAAACTCTCAGTGCTAAAAATCAGTACGAACAGCACAATTTAACAGACTCTGCCACTGGCGGAACTCCACGGAGTGCGGCGGAGATTTTCCGGCTCTTTGCAGGGTTCCGCGGATTAAAACTCTGTAAACTCCGCCCAGGCCTAGAAAATACCACACCTCTTAGTACTGGTATATACTGGCTGTGCAATTTGCATAATTAAATTATAGGCAACTCATAATGATGCTCTTTTGTGCTGCTTTATGTCAATTATGTGTTATGTTTTGTTAGATATATTATATGTTATTCTATGGTTTATTTCATATGCTATGTTATTTGTTAGGAATATTTGTGCATTGTATTTGTATAACAAGAACCTAGGTAAAAGGCAGTGACTATAGTCAAAAGGTGATTGGAGGGGACGCTGGGGTCAGTGAGGACAGATGGACTCTTACCCCATTGTGAAGTAGTGTTCATTAAAGAGCTGTCTCTTCAGCAGGGTTTGGGTGCTCTTGATGGCCATAGGAATGTCATTCGGGATTCTCTGTGTATAAATGGAGAAGGAGGGTTGCGGGTGCTAAGGTTGTGATGGTTTGTATATGATGTAGCTGGTTTTGAAGAGGTTACCGGTCGGCAAGGGGAGCTAGTGGAGGTCCATCAGGGAGTGTGTGATGTTATGTTATGTTAGCATGTTTTGTATAGTGCACAGCTGCCTCAGCAAGAGGCGTCCCAGCGCTGAAGCAGAACATAAAGGCTGGAAATCAGAAGAAGGCACTAGGCTGTGGGGAAAAGATGGGTTTTAATAGCCCTGAGGAAAGCCATGTAGTTCTCCATGGCACGAATGGGAAATGGCAGAGCATTCCAAAGCTTGGCAGCCAGTAAACGGAAAGATCGCCCGCCCGACCGCGCCCTCCTCGTACGAGGCACAGTTGCCAGATGTTGTCCCGAGGAGCGAAGTTGGCGCAAAGGGGAATAAGGTGATAATAGATTGGACAAGATGGCCGGAGAGGAAAGTTTCAAGATTTTGAATGCAGTGCAGAGGACCTTGAATTCTACTCGGTTGACAACAGGCAACCAATGCAACCGGCGAATTGCCCTAGAAGTGGGGCAGGTTCTGGGGAGACCCAGCAGGCTTCTAGCTGCCGCATTTTGAACTCGCTGTAATCTCAGGGTTTCGGTCTTGTTTACCCCTATGTACAGTGCATTGGCATAGTCCAATCTTGATAAAATGGAGGCCTGAATAATCATTTGCCTAACGGGTGGGTCAAAAACCCAAGCAACGGTTTAAGCCCCGAAGTATGCCAAAGCAGGTCCTTGCAACTTTCTTGGTTTGAAACTGAAAGCTGAGGTCCGAATCGACCCAGACACCAAGATCTTTCACCACCTGCTTAGGGATAGGTGCACGACCCAATATGGCAGGCCACCACCGATCCCCACAGCTCTTGATGGTTTCCCACCAGCAGGACCTCTGACTTGCTGGAGTTCAGTTGGAGACAGTTATCAGTCATCCACTCGGCGACAGCCGTGAGATCCTCCTGAAACTTGGATGCTGCCCCCACGGTGTCGTCCCAGAGAGCAACCACCAGCCAGGACCGCTAAAGGTTGCACATAGAGGTTAAAAGCGTGGGGCTCAACGCGGAGCCCTGCGGGACCCCTTGATTGTTGGCATGGAGCGTGGAGGTGAACGGTGGGGCCACGACCTGGAAGGTCCTGTTAGAAAGAAAAGAAGCAAACCAGGCCAAGGCCGAGCCCATGACACCTTCCTCCTTCAGCCTATGTAACATGATCCGATGAGAGACCGTGTCGAATGCGGCACTGAGGTCTAAAAGAATCAGAGCCGACGTACGTCCCTCATCTAGAACGAGCCTGAGATGCTCGATGACAGCCAGGAGAGCAGACTCCGTGCTGTGGCCTGAGCGGAAGCCATTCTGAGAGATGTCCAGGCAGTTGTTCACTTCCAAAAATCTGGTAAGGATGGAGTTGACGTGAGTCTCAGTGATCTTAGAAATCCACGGGAGAAGGGAGATCGGGCGATAATTTTCCAGTTTGGCAGCGTCCAGGGTAGGTTTCTTAAGCAGAGGAACCACCTTTGCTTGCTTCCAAGTGTTGGGAACAGCCGCACTGGACAAAGATTTGTTGATCACCTGGCTCAAAGGTGACAAGAGCACAGGTAACGATCTCATGAACTGGTCAGGTTTGAGGGGGTCAGAGGGGAGCCAGATTTAATCTTGGTGCAAACCAACCGTAGCTCCTCCAAGGAGACCAGCGGGAATGCAGCCAATGTATGAATTGGGGGCGGACCCGGCACAGGGTCAGGACTCGTAACGATGTGAGTAAAGGACGAGTAAATGTTCTCCACTTTTCAACAAAAAAGGTGGCAAGAGCCTCACACTGCTCGTTGGATGATATAGGAGGCACTGCCGGGACCCCAGGCTGTTTCAAACTTTTCAGTATGGAAAAAATCGTTTTGGAAGGATTGCCACTATTCCTGATTTCCCCAGTGAAATAAGCTGCACGCGCTGTGTGAATGGCCCTGTGATAGCTTTTCAGTGCTGCTTGATAACATTTCTTCTGCGAAGGATTATACTCCCGTCTCCATACCCGTTCCAGCCTTTTGCAGGTTTTACGCAAAATGGAGAGATCGTCGTTGTACCATGGGTTGGATTTGGAGTTACGGCTAGCTGACCACTTCGCCGGCATGAGTGCATCAAGGGGTCTGCGAATCCAATCTGAGAAAGCTTTGTCAGCAGCATCAGGGTCGTCTGGCATGTTGAAGGCATTTCTAGAGAGAAGGTCGTGAAATTGGGCGAGATCAAGTTTATGCCACAGGCGTTTAAAAACAACCTTCTGACATTGCTTCCGCAAAGGGAGGACCCCAGAGAGAGACATAGAGATCAAATAGTGGTCATATTCCTTCTGGGGGGTGCTGTGGCATGTAGAATGCCTGAGGGTGACAGTGTTGACATCATCCAGAAGTAAGAATTTGAGGGCTGGATGGTAGTTCTGAAGTAGCTTTCTGGGAGGAATGATTTCTCTTTCTGAAGTAGAAATCATTGATACCAGGCTATCTCGTGCTCCTTGAGGGCGAGGCCTGTATCTTGGATGAATCTTAGTGACTTGGCACTGGGTGAAAGTTAAGTTGGGTTTGAAATCTATCCAGGTTCACATCATTGGCCACGTTTGTACTAGCTATTGCTTGTTAAGTGATGTTATGTTGTATATCATATTTTATGTTATTAGCATAATTATAATTGATAATCTGCCATTGGTATGGCATCTTTGAGCTCTTCAGTGCCACACACAGGGTAGTAAGCACAATATAAATGGGAAACAGCATTTACAATGCAGTCATTACCACGCATTACCTTTACAATGCAGTCATTACAACTAATATGCCTTTACCACACATATGCCTTTACAAAGAAAGTGTAAGGATTCTGCAGGTAATGGTATGTATATATATATATCCAGACATCTATGCTTGCTGGAATGCTGGGGAGAGATGGAAATGAAGACCCGCACAGGAGGCAAACTGTCGTGTGCATTCCCAAAGATCTGGGCGTTTGGTGGAGAATATATGTTAGACTTGGCACCATTGGCGTGGGTCTCCCTTCCATTTTTTTGCTGTTGCCTCTTATGTTTTGCTGGTTTTAGATGCTTTTGGGCACTGTGCCACTGCTGTTCAGTGCCACAGTGCAAGTGCTCCCTACTGTAAATTGATGTATGGATTAGTGACTCCATGATTGGATGATTGGTTTACTTGTCAGTCCCTAGTACAGTGCACTGAGTGTGCCCAGGGCTTGTAAATCCAATGCTGCTGGTGGGCTTGCAGCACTGGTTGTGCCACCCACAGAAGCAGCTTGTAAAATGTGTCTCAGGCCTGCCATTGCAGAGCCTGTGTGCGATCTGTGACTGCCATGTCGACTTGGCAAGTGCACCCACTTGCCAGTCCCTAAACCTTCCCTTATCTTCATATTAGACACCCCTAAGGTAGGCCCAAGGGCAGGGTGCATTTTAAGTATAAGGTAGGACATGCCCTGGTGTGTGTGGTATGTCCTAATAGTGAATTACAGCCATTTTCGTTTTTCACTATTGCAAGGCTACCTGTTCTCCATAGGCCAGAATGGGCAGTTTGATTATTACACCTTATAATCCTAACTGACCCAGGGAACATGGTAGAAAAACGAATTTAGTATGCCTGAACTCAGAATGATAAAATACATCTTTTAGTGAAGTTGGTTTTAACATTCTGTGTTTGAAAATACCACTTTTAGAAAGTGGGTATTTTCTTGCCTAAACTTCAAGCCTGCCTCTGCTAGGTTGTGTATTCCTTGTCTGGAGATTGAGTGACAGGGGCTGGGGGTGGCTACAGGAGACAGGGTGAGTCAGCACAGGGCTGAATAGAAAGATCTGCATCCAGAGTGGAGGGAGGAGTTGCACCTGGGTCTGAATAGGGCTGTGCCTGCCTTCCACAATGCTGGCTCCACCTCCTGCCGGGCGTCTGATGGCTCTGCCCCTCACTCACAAAGGAAAGAAGGAGTCAGAAAAACAAAGTGCTCCAGGACTGACCAGAACTGGTTTTGGACTAGGCAGAGGCCTCTCTGCCTTCAGAGAACAAAGAGAAACTGTGTATAAAAGGGGACCCAGACCCCTAGGAAATTAGATCACTTCTGGGAAATCAAGAAACCTGTTGCCAAGGAGAAGAACCGGAGAAGCTGAAGGAGGAGTACTGCCCCTGTGCTGTTTTGCTGATTGGGGTTGGCCTGCAGTGGTTGCTTTCTACCAAGGACAGGAGAAAAGACTTTGCTGTGCTTTGTCATCTTGAAGAAGAGAATCTCCAAGGGCTTGAACTAGAGCTTGCCTCCTGCCTGAAGTCTCAGGGATACAAGACTTCACCAACCAGCTCCCCCCCTGCATTCCCTTGCTGGGAATTGAAGTGCCTGCTGTTGTGCTGGGCCTTCTGAGAGACTGCGTGTCGCTGGGAGCTGGAAGCGCGACGCAACAACGAGAAGCGTGTCGCCGCCGCAGCCGCGGTCATCGCATTGCCAAGGAAGCGAGACGCCGCTGTCATCCTCGCATCGCCGAAGCGCGGCGCATCACCGGAGAAGCGGGACGCTGCCACAGAGGTCATCGTCGCATCACCGGAGAAGCGCGTCGCAGGGCCTGTCGCGGCTCCAAAGATCATCGAGTTGCCGCACGGCCGTCGGGCGTGCACGCATCACACCAACGTTGTCACATCGCAACCAAGACGCCATTTTGTCGCATCGTACCGGAGAAGAGTATCGCATCGAGGTGCCATCTTGTCGCATCGCACCGGAAAGCAGTAAGAAACCGACGCATCACATCCCCACACAGTAAGGAAGCGAGCATCAACTCCCCTGCGCAGCAGTAAGGAACCGACGCATCCACTCCCTGAGTGTAAGGAACCGACGCATCACCTTCCCTGCGACCCTTTTGTTTTCTTTGCGTTACGCATTCAAGGTACATTGAGAGTAAAGTGTCGCATTTACAACTTGAGAGAACTGAACTATTTTATAACCTTTTAAAGTCTATTTTTGAGTACAGTATTGTGGATTTTTGCTATTGGGTCTTGTGATAAGTCTATATAAAGATTACTTATTTTTACATAACAACCTGTGTGGTGTCCATCTGTAGTGTTTTCACTGTATTACTGTATGTGTTCCCAAATGCTTTACACACTGCCTCTGAGATAAGCCTGTCTGCTCGTGCCAAGCTACCAGGGGGTGAGCAGGGGTTATTTTAGGAGTGTATCCCCCTTATCCTGACTAGAAGCAAGGGTCCCTATTTGGACAAAGGTGCAAACCATTGCCAACTAGAGACCCCCAGTTCTAACATTGGTGGTCAGCGGTGAGGATTTGGACTTGCATTTGTGATTCATATACAGTGATTGGTGTACACTACTAGTGAGTGCAGACCAATACGCGACCACATACATTTTGAAAGGACTTTTTTTCCTGGGAACCTTTATTTTTGTTGAGAACTGCCAATTTTCACAATGAGCAAAGAGGATCCATTGCACCTGCAGATATTGAATTTGAAGAAGATAGGGTTGATACCTACACTGTGCCAGAGCTCAAAGCCGTTTGTAAAAGTTTAAAATCTCTATGAGAGGCCTCACCAGGAAGGAGGAGCTTCAAAAGGCGCTGAGGGCCTGGTTGGAAGCACGGAATGCCGGTGGGCAGCCCGAGGAGCCTGTGAAGGAGGCAGAGAATTTAGATGAGCAGCTTGAGGGGCCATTAGGCTTACCCGGGAGGAGAGTGCCTTCCAGGGAGGGCAGCAGTGTTTCTCAAAGGGCCTGTCTCCAGAGGAGCTGGAGGACAGGGACAAAAGCAGGATGCATGAAATGGAAATGGCCAAACTGAAACAGGGAAGCCATGATAGCCTTGAGCACAAGAAATTGGAGTTGGAAAGTAAGAGGTTGGCCATGGAAGAAAAAGGATGCTTTTAGAGCATGAGAGAGTGGTGAGGGAGCTAGAGCTAAAGGCTAGGAGCCTAGAGATCACTCCCTCTGGTGGCAGCACACCTCCAGTGCCTGTAGAAAGTAGAGTATACATCCCCAAGGAGGTTATTAAGGATTTCATGAAGGGGGAGGACATTGGGCAATGGTTTAAAGCATATGAGATCGCCATGACATCACACCGGGTCCCTGAGAAGGATTGGGGAGCGGGGTTGTGGGGCCGCTTTACAGGTGAGGGAAGGAAACCTTGCTAGCCTTGCCCACAGAGGATCAGATGTCCTATGCCCACCTGAAGGAAGCTTTAGTGGCAAGGTATGGGTTAACTCCAGAGCTTTATAGGCAGAAGTTTAGGAACTGCAAAAAGCTGGAGTCTAGTACCTAGGTGGAGTATGTGTCTTATTTTTGCAGAGCATTGGATGGATGGGTGAAGGGTAGCAAAGTAAATGACTTGCAGGGGTTCTATGATTTAATTGCATGGGAGCACTTGTCCAGTAGTTGTTTTCCAGAGCTACGCCAGCACCTTGTTGACAGTAAGCTGACTAATCCTAGGAAGCTTGCTGAGGAGGCGGACCGCTGGGTCAGTACCCGGGTCCACAAGGGTCTTGTGGGAGACTCTGCCAAAGGTGGGCAGGGTCCCCAGCAGAAGAGTGGGGGGACAAGGGTAAACAGAAGGAGTTCCAAAAGGGCCCCAAAGTAAACCCCAAGAGAACCAAGGTAAGGGTTCCCAGCCTCCCACTGAGAAAAGACCATGGGTCCCAACAGATAAGTCTGTTCAGAAGGGGCCCAAAGCATGTTTTAGTTGTGGTCAGGTGGGTCACTTTGTAGGAAGTCCCAAGTGCCCCAATACCGTGACCACTGCACCCACTGGTGCACCACCCCGGCAGATGGCTAGTGTAGCCCTGGGGGAGGAGTTGGGTGCCCAAGGTGGGTGGGGTCCCGCAGAGATGTCCCTGGTCTCTTTAGGAGACAGTGAGATGGTCCCTAGGACCCAGCTGCCTGATAACACTAACAAATACAGGCAGTGGGTGACCATCAATGGCCATAGGGTGGAGGCTCTCAGAGACACCGGGGCCAGTGTGACAGCTGTCAGTTGTCGGCTGGTGTCTGAGGAGCAGGTGGTCCCCAACGTATTCTACCCTGTAGTTGCCGCTGACAACTCAGAGAGCCACTGCAAGGTGGCCCAGGTTCCCTTGAGTGGGGGGGGGGTCTCAGGTATCCTTCAAGTAGCTGTGAGGCCAGCCATGCCTGTTGACTGTCTGCTAGGCAATGATTTGGAGAGCTCCCCTTGGGCGAAGGTGGAGCGGAGGTCTCATTTGGAGATGTTGGGTCTGCCAGAGTGGGCGTGTGTGACCACTCGGTCAATGGCAGCCGGTAAGGGTATTCAGGAGAACCTGGAGCCTGGAAGAAAGGCCCAGGTGCCTGCCTTAAAGAGAGGAGGCGGGGGCACGGGAAACCGGCCCCGAAGTTCCCACGGTCCAGGAGGAGGCAGACCTTGAGGGGGATGCCCTGGAACCTACAGGGGAACAAGTGGCTGAACTGGGGGACCTGCCTGAGCTGACCCATTGGCAGCAGGAAGGAGGCCCCTCAGGGAAGAGTTCTGCGAGGAGCAGAAGAAGTGCCCTTCTCTTGAGGGCTTGCGGCAACAGGCTGCAAGCCAGGCAGCAGGTGATCAGTCTGGATCACCCTGGATCTACTGGGAGAATGGTCTCCTGTATAGTGAGCCTAAGGTTGCTGAGCCTGGGTCAGCCCGTGTGCTGGTGGTACCCCAGCGCTTCAGAGCCTTCCTACTGGGTCTGGCTCATGATGTGCCTTTAGCAGGACATTTGGGGCAAGACAAGACCTTTCAAAGGCTTGTCACCCACTTTCATTGGCCCCAAATGCGCAAGAGTTCAGATACTCATTGCAGGACCTGTCAGACTTGCCAGGCAAGTGGTAAGAGTGGGAGGAAGCACAAGGCTCCTCTCCAACCTTTCCCTGTTGTCAGCACCCCCTTTGAGAGGGTGGGTATTGACATTGTGGGGCCTCTGGATCCCAAGACAGCCATGGGCAACAGGTTCATCCTGGTCTTGGTGGACCATGCCACCCGGTACCCGGAAGCCATCCCTCTTCGGACAGTGACGGCCCCGTGGTGGGACGTGCACTGATGGGGATTTTCTCCCATGTGGGGTTCCCCAAGGAGGTGGTGTCCGACCGTGGTACCAACTTCATTTCCAAGTATATGAAGTCCCTGTGGCAGGAGTGTGGTGTAACCTATAAGTTCACCACTCCTTACCACCCCCAAGGTAATGGGCTGGTTGAGAGATTCAACCGGACCCTGAAAGGCATGATTATGGGTCTTGAAGAACCCATGAGGCGTAAGTGGGACGTCCTCTTGCCATGCCTGCTCTTTGCTTACAGAGAGGTGCCCCAGAAGTCCTTAGGGTTCAGTCCCTTTGAACTGCTGTACGGCCATCCTGTAAGAGGACCTCTGAGTCTGGTCAAGGAAGGCTGGGAGGAAGCTCCCAGGAAAACTCCCCAGGATGTATTTAGTTACATGCTGGCCTTCAGGAACCAGACTCGGCGTTTCAGACAACACGCTGAGGCGAATCTGGAAGCCAGCCAGGAAGAGATGAAACGTTGGCATGATCAGAATGCCACTCTGATCGAGTTTCAGCCTGGACAAAAGGTTTGGGTCATGACCCCAGTGGAGCCCTGTGCGCTCCAGGATAAGTGGACCGGACCATTTGAGGTGGTGGAGCGCAAGAGTGATGTCACCTACTTGGTGGACTTGCAGTCTCCCAGGAACCCCTTGCGGGTCCTGCATGTGAACCGCCTGAAGCCCCACTTTGAGAGGTCTGAAGTGGGCATGCTCTTAGCAACAGATGCTGGGATGGAAGAGGAGACTGAACCTCTTCCTGACCTCCTGTATGCAAAAGAGCAAGATGGGTCAGTGGATGGTGTGAACCTCTCTCCCACCCTGACCCCTGAGCAGCAGAATGACTGTCGCCAACTGTTGGGGCAGTTTTCTGATCTGTTCTCCCTGACTCCCAGTATCACTGAATGGTGCATCCATGATGTGGACACTGGGGACAGTCTTCCTGTGAAGCACAAAACTTACAGAGTGACTGACAGGGTGAGAGCTTGCATCAAGGAGGAGGTCTCCAAGATGTTTGCCTTAGGGGTGATTGAGTCCTCTAACAGCCCTTGGGCCAGCCCAGTGGTCTTGGTCCCAAAGGCTGCCGCGCCTGGTGCCACACCCGAACTCCGGTTCTGTGTGGACTACCGAGGACTCAATTCAGTCACCAGGACTGACGCGCACCCCATCCCCAGAGCTGATGAGCTCATTGATCGGTTAGGGGCTGCCCGGTACCTCAGCACGTTTGATCTAACGTCTGGATACTGGCAGATTGCCTTAACTGATGGGGCCAAAGAGAGGTCAGCATTCTCCACACCAGATGGGCACTACCAATTCCAGGTGATGCCCTTTGGGATGAAGAATGCCCCTGCCACCTTTCAGAGGTTGGTCAACCAGGTGTTGGCTGGGCTGGAGGATTTCAGTGCCGCCTACCTGGATGACATTGCAGTGTTCAGCGCCACTTGGGAGGAACATCTGCACCACCTCTGGGAAGTGTTGAATGCGCTGCGGAGGGCAGGCCTCACGATCAAGGCGAGTAAGTGCCAGATCGGGCAGGGTTCTGTGGTGTACTTGGGACACCAGGTTGGGAGCGGCCAGGTGGCGCCCCTACAACCCAAGATAGATACCATCCTGGCTTAGGAACCCCCAAAACCCAGACAGAGGTGAGAGCCTTCTTAGGACTCACCGGGTATTACAGGAGGTTTGTCAAGGGGTATGGCAACATTGTTGCACCCTTGACTGAGCTGACTTCCAGGAAGCAGCCCAGGAAAGTGAACTGGACTGATGCCTGCCAAAAGGCTTTTGATGCCCTGAAATCTGCCATGTGCACGGCGCCCGTGCTTCAGGCGCCCAACTTCTCAAGGGAATTCATTGTGCAGACAGATGCTTCAGAGCATGGTGTTGGGGCTGTGCTTTCACAGATGAATGAGGAGGGCCTAGACCAACCTGTAGCCTTTATTAGTAGGAGGTTACTCCCACGGGAACAGAGGTGGAGTGCGATTGAACGTGAGGCATTTGCTGTGGTCTGGGCACTGAAGAAGTTGAGACCATACTTGTTTGGGACTCACTTCCGGGTTCAGACAGACCACAGGCCCCTCAGATGGTTAATGCAGATGAGGGTGAGAACCCAAAACTGTTGAGGTGGTCCATTTCCCTACAGGGGATGGACTTCACGGTGGAACACCGCCCTGGTACAGAACATGCCAATGCTGATGGTCTGTCCAGATTTTTCCGCCTTAGTGATGAGAACTCCCAGGAGGAAGGGTAGTTCTCCCCACATTTCAGCTGGAGGGGACACGTGTTAGACTTGGCACCATTGGCGTGGGTCTCCCTTCCATTTTTTGCTGTTGCCTCTTATGTTTTGCTGGTTTTAGATGCTTTTGGGCATTGTGCCACTGCTGTTCAGTGCCACAGTGCAAGTGCTCCCTACTGTAAATTGATGTATGGATTAGTGACTCCATGATTGGATGATTGGTTTACTTGTCAGTCCCTAGTACAGTGCACTGAGTGTGCCCAGGGCTTGTAAATCCAATGCTGCTGGTGGGCTTGCAGCACTGGTTGTGCCACCCACAGAAGCAGCTTGTAAAATGTGTCTCAGGCCTGCCATTGCAGAGCCTGTGTGCAGTCTGTGACTGCCATGTCGACTTGGCAAGTGCACCCACTTGCCAGTCCCTAAACCTTCCCTTATCTTCATATCAGATACCCCTAAGGTAGGCCCAAGGGCAGGGTGCATTGTAAGTATAAGGTAGGACATGCCCTGGTGTGTGTGGCATGTCCTAATAGTGAATTACAGCCATTTTCGTTTTTCACTATTGCAAGGCTACCTGTTCTCCATAGGCCAGAATGGGCAGTTTGATTATTACACCTTATAATCCTAACTGACCCAGGGAACATGGTAGAAAAACGAATTTAGTATGCCTGAACTCAGAATGATAAAATACATCTTTTAGTGAAGTTGGTTTTAACATTCTGTGTTTGAAAATACCACTTTTAGAAAGTGGGTATTTTCTTGCCTAAACTTCCAAGCCTGCCTCTGCTAGGTTGTGTATTCCTTGTCTGGAGATTGAGTGACAGGGGCTGGGGGTGGCTACAGGAGACAGGGTGAGTCAGCACAGGGCTGAATAGAAAGATCTGCATCCAGAGTGGAGGGAGGAATTGCACCTGGGTCTGAATAGGGCTGTGCCTGACTTCCACAATGCTGGCTCCACCTCCTGCCGGGCGTCTGATGGCTCTGCCCCTCACTCACAAAGGAAAGAAGGAGTCAGAAAAACAAAGTGCTCCAGGACTGACCAGAACTGGTTTTGGACTAGGCAGAGGCCTCTCTGCCTTCAGAGAACAAAGAGAAAGTGTGTATAAAAGGGGACCCAGACCCCTAGGAAATTAGATCACTTCTGGGAAATCAAGAAACCTGTTGCCAAGGAGAAGAACCGGAGAAGCTGAAGGAGGAGTACTGCCCCTATGCTGTTTTGCTGATTGGGGTTGGCCTGCAGTGGTTGCTTTCTACCAAGGACAGGAGAAAAGACTTTGCTGTGCTTTGTCATCTTGAAGAAGAGAATCTCCAAGGGCTTGAACTAGAGCTTGCCTCCTGCCTGAAGTCTCAGGGATACAAGACTTCACCAACCAGCTCCCCCTGCATTCCCTTGCTGGGAATTGAAGTGCCTGCTGTTGTGCTGGGCCTTCTGAGAGACTGCGTGTCGCTGGGAGCTGGAAGCGCGACGCAACAACGAGAAGCGTGTCGCCGCCGCAGCCGCGGTCATCGCATCGCCAAGGAAGCGAGACGCCGCTGCCGCTGTCATCCTCGCATCGCCGAGCGCGGCGCATCACCGGAGAAGCGGGACGCTGCCACAGAGGTCATCGTCGCATCACCGGAGAAGCGCGTCGCAGGGCCTGTCGCGGCTCCAAAGATCATCGAGTTGCCGCACGGCCGTCGGGCGTGCACGCATCACACCAACGTTGTCACATCGCAACCAAGACGCCATTTTGTCGCATCGTGCCGGAGAAGAGTATCGCATCGAGGTGCCATCTTGTCGCATCGCACCGGAAAGCAGTAAGAAACCGACGCATCACCTCCCCACACAGTAAGGAAGCGAGCATCAACTCCCCTGCGCAGCAGTAAGGAACCGACGCATCCACTCCCTGAGTGTAAGGAACCGACGCATCACCTTCCCTGCGACCCTTTTGTTTTCTTTGCGTTACGCATTCAAGGTACATTGAGAGTAAAGTGTCGCATTTACAACTTGAGAGAACTGAACTATTTTATAACCTTTTAAAGTCTATTTTTGAGTACAGTATTGTGGATTTTTGCTATTGGGTCTTGTGATAAGTCTATATAAAGATTACTTATTTTTACATAACAACCTGTGTGGTGTCCATCTGTAGTGTTTTTACTGTATTACTGTATGTGTTCCCAAATGCTTTACACACTGCCTCTGAGATAAGCCTGTCTGCTCGTGCCAAGCTACCAGGGGGTGAGCAGGGGTTATTTTAGGAGTGTATCCCCCTTATCCTGACTAGAAGCAAGGGTCCCTATTTGGACAAAGGTGCAAACCATTGCCAACTAGAGACCCCCAGTTCTAACAATATATATATATATATATATATATATATATTTTTATATATATATATATATATATATATATATATATACAATATCACTCTAGCGGAAAGACAGGCAATAAAGAACTTTCAAGGAGATCAGACGATAGTGATAAAACCGTCAGATAAGGGCGGAAATATTGTTATACAAGATGCCATGATCTATGAAGAAGAAGCCCTAAGACAATTAAGTGACACTAATTGTTATGTAAAAATTTCCAAAAAAGAATACAACCAAAGTGTATTAGAATTTTATTCTATGATTGATTTTTGGAGGGATAAGGGCATCTTGAGTCAGGATGAGTATAAATACATCAAAATTGACTACCCTGTTACTCCAACGTTTTATCACATTCCTAAGATACATAAAAATGAGAAACGGCCGCCGGGTAGACCTATAGTGTCTTCAAAGGGAAGCCTTTTAGAAAATACCTCTATCTTAGTGAATTTTATCCTCTGCCCCTTTGTGTATGACTTAGTCTCTTTTGTCAAAGACAGCACAGATTTTATTAAGATGATTGACAACATAAACTGGGACAATTCCTTCTTTCTGGTGACACTTGACATTTCCAGCTTGTACACCTGTATTAACCACAATCAGGGAGTAGAAGCGGTGAAAACATTTTTGAAAACCAGACCCTTAAAATGTATGGAGCATAGTCAGATGATCGTGGACTTCATGACATTCTGCCTACACAATAACATTTTTGCGTTTGGTGACCAATTGTACATGCAGAAACAGGGCACCGCGATGGACACGTGCTTCGCCCCCAGAACTTGTTCGTGGGCTGGTGGGAGAAGCACGTGGCCTGGGCGGGTATCAATGAGGCCTTGGCACAGAGGATAGCAATTTGGACCCGCTATATTGACGATATATTTTTCATCTGGACGGGTACTAGAAATGAATTAGACCAGTATATAGACAGTCTTAACATCAATGACATCAACCTTCATTTCACTAGAACCATTAGTAGAAAGGAGGTAGCGTATCTGGATTTGATGGTTTTTGCTGATGGAGGTCAACTGAAAACTAAGTTATTCCGTAAACCCACAGCGGGTAATGCTACATTACATTACACCAGCCAACATCCACGGTGTCTTGTAAACAGCATCCCTTATGGAGAGCTGTTACGCCTTAAAAGGAATAGTACAACTAGAGAGGATTACCATACAGCCGCCAAGCATGCAGTGAGTCGTTTTGCTCAAAGGGGCTATCCACAGAAGGTGTTACAACCAGCATTAACTAAGGTGAATCTACGAGATAGAAAAGAACTTCTCAACAAGACCTCCCGATCTGGTGAGGATGAGACCACCAGAATGATATTGACATATTCCACAGACTCTGGAGAAATACGCCAGATTCTAGGAAGCATTGGAATATTCTTCGATCGGATGGTGTAATTGGAAAATTAATCACACACCATCCGAGTATAACTTATAGGAAGAATATTTCTTTAAAAGACGTGCTGGTGCATAGTCACTACAACAAAACGGAAGCAAGCCTAAGCAATATTAAGGGTTTTTATCAATGTCTTAAGTGTAAGGCGTGTAAAAACAGCAAAGTAGTGAAAGAGTTTCAGGTGCCAGGCAGAGACCAGACCAGGTATATAGGAAGACTCCTTAATTGCAACACTGAATTCACTGTGTATTGTCTGGTGTGTCCGTGCAACCTACGCTACGTGGGAAGCACGATACACCAGATGAAAAAGAGAATTTTGGAGCACATGCGATCACCAAAAAAGATAACAGCTATCCTGTTGCAAGACATTTCGCAGAACATCACAATAGCAACAGCCAACATTTGAAATTTTTCTGTATAGATCATGTTCCTCCGCCAAAAAGAGGAGGGGACAGGGTAAGAATGTTGAGACAATTGGAGTCCAAGTATATAGTGGATTTGCGCACGCTTACCCCCGATGGTCTTAACTGCGAAGAGGAACTGTGGATACATGTAGGGTAGACTATTACAATGTACATGGCGATTCTATTTTACTGAATACTATATGAGCCTGCCACTAATGTCACCTGATTAGTAGACAATAGTGAAGTAGCAATAGTGTGAATTAGACACATGCATCAATAGGAGGCATATTTCAGATAGAAAAGGAATAGCCCTATGATTTGAGCACATATCTCACACGCAATAGGCTCTATAGTAATTTCTCCTTCCTCCCTTCAATGAATCTGGTCCCTCCCCTCCCCCTCTCTTGTCCTTCTCCTCACCTCTGCTTACACTTTCCCTCACAAATTGACCTAGAAGAAGAAAATGTTATATATAAAAAAATATATACATACACAAAAAAATGGTAAAAATGTTGTGACATAATCTCAATGAAAAACTTCCTAACAAAATAATTTGAAAATCCTAAAAATATTTTGTTTAAAATTTTCTTCTTTTTAGCGGCTTTATATAAGTCCTCATTCTCTTATTTTGAAATGTTTTTTCTAAAAAATTGATGGCCGATACGTCGGAAATGGACCAATATGAAAATGTTAGAAGCAAAGATTATGTTTAACAGGTATACAAAGAGGACTCTATTTAGCCCTTCAAGGGCATTAGTCCGGCCGTCTATTGGCTTGTCGATCCTGTCGAGATCTTATCATGGGGCAGATTATCTTTGCCCATTCAGGGCTCTATTTGGATTGAGAGAAAAAATCTTTTATATCTATTATATGATATTGTAAATATTTTAGATACTAATTGAATTTTAGCAATGTTCATCAATATTTATTAATTATTGGATATTTATCGATGTGTATAGATAACCAATTGTATTTATCGATATTTATGGTTATTTATTGATAGTGATCGAATTTCATACAGTCATGATACAATACGTATGGTTTTAGAAGATGAATACCTATGAATTATATCATATAGGCTCTCTCTTTTATCCATTGTAAGATGGCCGCCACTGTTACATGAAACAATATGCTTTTAATGTAAGTCCGTTTTCTATTTTGGCCAAAAGTTAATCAATTGAAGTGTACTTAAACTTTATGATTCCATTGTCGTACTGACATTGACGAAGGCCGTCATGGCCGAAACGCGTTTGTTCAGCTACGGGACTACAATAAAGTAACCTTCAGACATCCCACTCGAGTGTGCGCCACACTGTGTTATGCAGAGTGTTTGGACGGATATATATATGTATATATTATCTACTGGCGGTCGCCAGTAGATAGTTATAGTTAAAACCTATTATCCATAGGAAATCCGCGACATTCTATTTGAAATAACGTTGGCGCCGGTTGATGAATCTTCGCGAAAGTTTCCAACTTGTTGGGGCGCTCCGGTCCGCTCCTATCCTGAAAGTCTCGGGGTGATACGTCAAGCGGGGGCCGAGAAAAAAGGGGGGTCCCAAAACGCGTTTTCCCCATTCATTTTTCCATAGGAACCTTTAGTCGCAGCTACAGCCCGAACTGCTGAACGGAATTACACCAAATTTGGCAAAGAGGTAGCCCTTGGTTCAGTGTCGTGCCTTTTGCTTAAATGGTGTAAATCCGTTCAGTAGTTCCTGAGAAAATCAAAAGTAAAGTCACATATATATCTGGGCGGAGCCTAACCACACATGTCATCGTGAGATCTGATTGGCTGTCAGCACTTCATCCTGGAATTGCTGGCAGCCATCTTGGGACCAATATAAATGACAGTACCTCATTGAAATGCATTGTAGTGAATAGAAGATTTTGAGGGTCACCAAAAGGAGAACTATAAAGGGTGATAACAGGCTTTAGTTGAATTAGAATTTATTTGTTGATGGTACCATACTAATTTTAGGAATTGTGGTGTATTCTAAGGTGATTTTACCATGTGAAAAACCTTCTGCTGGGATATCATGAATCATGTTTGAGAGAACACTATTTTCTCATGCTTGTCCCATGTAGGTTTGGAAGGTGCTCCAGAAGCTAGAATGAGAGCATATTTTCTGTAAATTCACATTATCTTTCTCACTCATGTGAGAATGAAGTCTGACATTCTCAGTAAAACATGTACATCCAACAAGGGCAGAGACTGTCAGTTGATTCCTTTGTGTTCTACTGCAGCTTCCCAGAGTGTTCTAAAGAACAACTAGAGTGCTAACAGCCTTACTTATGACAAAAGTATGGCACACCTGAAGCCATCTTGATTGGAATAAACTGGTAACACTTAAACAATTTAATTTAAAAAGGAACAAAATGATGGGGTTCATTTTGTCATAGAAATTATGGTTAGTGCTGTAGAAAGAAAAATTAGGACATGTTTCAAGTGTGATCTCAAATATCTTCCTGTTATATTTCAACAGGAGCAGCCTGCCAGTTGATGCCTTTGTGTTCTACTGCAGCTTCCCAGAGTGTTCTAAAGAACAACTAGAGTGCTAACAGCCTTACTTATGACAAAAGTATGGCACACCTGAAGCCATCTTGATTGGAATAAACTGGTAACACTTAAAACATTTAATTTAAAAAGGAACAAAATGATGGGGTTCATTTTGTCATAGAAATTATGGTTAGTGCTGTAGAAAGAAAAATTAGGACATATTTCAAGTGTGATCTCAAATATCTTCCTGTTATATTGCAACAGGAGCAGCCTGCCAGTTGATGCCTTTGTGTTCTACTGCAGCTTCCCAGAGTGTTCTAAAGAACAACTAGAGCGCTAACAGCCTTACTTATGACAAAAGTATGGCACACCTGAAGCCATCTTGATTGGAATAAACCGGTAACACTTAAAACATTTAATTTAAAAAGGAACAAAATGAGGGGTTCTTTTTGAAAATAGAAATTATGGTTAGTGCTGCAGAAAGAAAAATTAGGGCATGTTTTAAGTGAGATCTCAAATCCTCTTCTATTTCATTAGAAAATTCTGACATGCAGACTGAAACAATCACTTTCAATACCAGCAGCAGACTACCAGTTAACTCCCTGGTGAGCAGTAGCTTTACTCCAGTGATCTAATGAGCAACTAGAGTGCTAACATTCTGAATTTATGGCAGATGTGAGACACATCTGAATGCCTTCTTGATGGAATCAAAGTAAAAAACTGAAAGCATTTCCTACTGAGGAGACTGCAGTAAATGAAGAAATTAGGAAACTTCATAACAAAGAAGTCTTCCAAGATGGCCACCAGTGAAAAAAGAGCCCAAATGTAGCACAAATATTACCCAGATGTAGCCCACATATAGCCCAATGACAAAAGTGTGCAAAACACTTTTTATTTTTAGTTTTTTTGCAGTTTTATGTAGTGCAGACTGGTCAGGTATTGGAGCATTGCATCTTAAAACATGACCCCCCTACACTACAAAAACACCACTGCACTACCTTAAACCCTAAAACACTACCCCCAGCACGACCCCCTACACTACCCAAATACCACTGCACTAACCTAAATCCTAAAACACTACCCCCAGCACGACCCCCTACACTACCCAAACACCACTGCATTACCCTAAAACATAACCCCCTACACTACACAAACACCACTGCACTACCCTAAACCCTAAAACACTACCCCCAGCACGACCCCCTACACTACACAAGCACCACTGCACTACCCTAAACCCTAAAACACTACCCCCTACACTACACAAACACCACTGCACTACCCTAAACCCTAAAACACTACCCCCAGCACGACCCCTACACTACCCAAACACCACTGCACTACCCTAAAACATGACCCCCTACACTACACAAACACCACTGCACTACCCTGAACCCTAAAACACTACCCCCAGCACGACCCCCTACACTACACAAGCACCACTGCACTACCCTAAACCCTAAAACACTACTCCCAGCATGACCCCCTACACTGCCCGAACACCACTGCACTGCCCTAAACCCTGAAACACCAGCCCCTGCATGACCCCCTACACTGCCCGAACACCACTGCACTGCCCTAAACCCTGAAACACCACCCCTAGCACGACCCCCTACACTGCCCGAACACCACTGCACTGCCCTAAACCCTGAAACACCACCCCCTTCACGACCCCCTACACTGCCCGAACACCACTGCACTGCCCTAAACCCTGAAACACTACCCCCAGCAAGACCCCCTACACTGCCCGAACACCACTGCACTGCCCTAAACCCTGAAACATCACCCCCAGCAAGACCCCCTACACTGCCCGAACACCACTGACCTAAACCCTGAAACACCACCCCCAGCACGACCCCCTACACTGCCCGAACACCACTGCACTGCCCTAAACCCTGAAACATTACCCCCAGCATGACCCCCTACACTGCCCGAACACCACTGCTCTGCCCAAAACCCTGAAACACCAGCCCCAGCACGACCCCCTACACTGCCCGAACACCACTGCACTGCCCTAAACCTTGAAACACCAGCCCCTGCACGGCCCCTACACTGCCCGAACACCACTGCACTACCCTAAACCTTGAAACATCACCCCCAGCACGACCCCTACACTGCCCGAGCACCAATGCACTGCCCTAAACCCTGAAACACCAGCCCCAGCACGACCCCCTACACTGCCCGAACACCACTGCACTGCCCTAAACCCTGAAACACCAGCCCCAGCACGACCGCCTACACTGCCCGAACACCACTGCACTGCCCTAAACCCTGAAACACCAGCCCCAGCACGACCCCCTACACTGCCCGAACACCACTGCACTGCCCTAAACCGTGAAACACCAGCCTCAGCACGACCCCCTACACTGCCTGAACACCACTGCACCGCCCTGAACCCTGAAACACCAGCCCCAGCACAACACCGTACACTGCCCGAACACCACTGCACTGCCCTAAACCCTGAAACACCACCCCGTGCATGACCCCCTACACTGCCCGAACACCACTGCACTGCCCTAAACCCTGAAACAACACCCCCAGCGCGACCCCCTACACTGCCCGAACACCACTGCACTGCCCTAAACCCTGAAACACCACCCCCTGCACAACCCCCTACACTGCTCGAACACTACTGCACTGCCCTAAACCCAGAAACACCATCCCCAGCACGACCCCCTATACTGCACGAACACCACTGCACTGCCCTAAACCCTGAAACACTACCCCCAGCAAGACCTCCTACACTGCTCGAACACCACTGCACTGCCCTAAACCCTGAAACATCACCCCCAGCAAGACCCCCTACACTGCCCGAACACCACTGCCCTAAACCCTGAAACACCACCCCCAGAAAGACCCCCTACACTGCCCGAACACCACTGCACTGCCCTAAACCCTGAAACACCAGCCCCAGCACGACCCCCTACACTGCCCGAACACCACTGCACTGCCCTAAACCCTGAAACACCACCCCCTGCACGACCCCCTACACTGCCCGAACACTACTGCACTGCCCTAAACCCTGAAACACCACCCCCAGCACAACCCCCTACACTGCATGAACACCACTGCACCGCCCTAAACCCTGAAACAATACCCCCAGCAAGACCCCCTACACTGCCCGAACACCACTGCACTGCCCTAAACCCTGAAACATCACCCCCAGCAAGACCCCCTACACTGCCCGAACACCACTGCCCTAAACCCTGAAACATCACCCCCAGCAAGACCCCCTACACTGCCCGAACACCACTGCACTGCCCTAAACCCTGAAACACCACCCCCAGCAAGACCCCCTACACTGCCCGAACACCACTGCACTGCCCTAAACCCTGAAACACCACCCCCAGCACGACCCCCTACACTGCCCGAACACCACTGCTCTGCCCAAAACCCTGAAACACCAGCCCCAGCACGACCCCCTGCACTGCCCGAACACCACTGCACTGCCCTAAACCCTAAAACACCAGCCCCAGCACGACCCCCTACACTGCCCGAACACCACTGCACTGCCCTAAACCCTGAAACACCACCCCCGGCACGACCCCCTACACTGCCCGAACACCACTGCACTGCCCTAAACCCTGAAACACCAGCCCCAGCACAACCCCGTACACTGCCCGCACACCACTGCACTGCCCTAAACCCTGACACCAGCCCCAGCACAACCCCGTACACTGCCCGAACACCACTGCACTGGCCTAAACCCTGAAACACCAGCCCCAGCACGACCGCCTACACTGCCCGAAAACTACTGCACTGCCCTAAACCCTGAAACACCACCCCCAGCAAGACTACCTACACTGGCCGAACACCACTGCACTGCCCTAAACCCTGAAACACCACCCCCTGCACGACCCCCTACACTGCCCAAACACTACTGCACTGCCCTAAACCCTGAAACACCACCCCTCAGCACGACACCCTACACTGCCCGAACACCACTACACTGCCCTAAACCCTGAAACACCACCCCAGCACGACCCCCTACACTGCCCGAACACCACTGCACTAAACCCTGAAACACCACCCCCTGCATGACCCCCTACACTGCCGGAACACCACTGCACTGCCCTAAACCCTGAAACACCACCCCCAGCACGACCCCCTACACTGCCCTAACACCACTGCACTGCCCTAAACCCTGAAACATCACCCCCAGCACAACCCCCTACACTGCCTGAGCACCATTGCTCTGCCCTAAACCCTGAAACACTAGCCCCAGCACGACCCCCTACACTGCCCGAACACCACTACACTGCCCTAAACCCTGAAACACCACACCCAGCACGACCCCCTACACTGCCCGAACACGACTGCACTGCCCTAAACCCTGAAACACCAGCCCCAGCAAGACCCCTACACTGCCCGAACACCACTGCATTGCCCTAGACTCTGAAACACCAGCCCCAGCAAGACCCCCTACACTGCCCGAACACCACTGCACTGCCCTAAACCCTGAAACACCAGCCCCAGCATGACCCCCTACACTGCCCGAACACCACTGCACTGCCCTAAACCCTGAAACACCAGCCCCAGCACGACCCCCTACACTGCCCGAACACCACTCCACTACCCTAAACCCTGAAACACCAGCCCCAGCACGACCCCCTACATTGCCCGAACACCACTGCACTGCCCTAAACCCTGAAACACCAGCCCCAGCACCACCCCCTACAATGCCCGAACACCACTGTACTGCCCTAAACCCTGAAACACCACCCCTGCACCGCCCCCTACACTGCCCGAACACCACTGCACTGCCCTAAACCCTGAAACACCACCCCCTGCACGACCCCCTACACTGCCCGAACACCACTGCACTGCCCTAAACCCTGAAACACCACCTCCTGCACCACCCCCTACACTGCCCGAACACCACTGCACTGCCCTAAACCCTGAAACACCACCCCCTGCACCGCCCCTACACTGCCCGAACACCACTGCACTGCCCTAAACCCTGAAACACCACCCCCAGCATGACCCCTTTACTGCTCAAACACCACTGCACTGCCCCAAACCCTGAAACACCACCCCCAGCATGACCCCCTACAGTGCCCGAACACCACTGCCCTAAACCCTGAAACACCACCCCTGCATGACCCCCTACACTGCCCGAACACCACTGCACTGCCCTAAATCCTGAAACACCACCCCCTGCACGACCCCCTACACTGCCCGAACACCACTGCACTGCCCTAAACCCTGAAACACCACCCCCAGCACGACCCCCTACACTGCCCGAACACCACTGCACTGCCCTAAACCCTAAAACACCACCCCCAGCACGACCCCATAAACTGCCCGAACACCACTGCACTGCCCTAAACCCTAGAACACTACCCCCAGCATGACCCCCTACACTACCCGAACACCACTGCACTACCCTAAACCCTAAAATTCTCCCCCAGCACGACCCCCTACACTACCCGAACACGACTGCACTGCCCTAAACCCTAAAACACTCCCCCAGCACGACCCCCTACACTACCCGAACACCACTGCACTGCCCTAAACCCTAAAACACTCCCCCAGCACGACCCCCTACACTACCTAAACACCACTGCACTGCCCTAAACCCTAAAACACTACCCCTGCATGACCCCCTACACTACCCAAATACCAATGCACTACCCTAATCCCTAAAACACTACCCCCACACAACCCCCTACACTACCCAAAGACCACAGCACTACCCTAAACCCTAAAACACGACCTCCTACACTACACAAACACCACTGCACTACCCTAAACCCTAAAAAACTACCCCCAGCACGAACCCCTACACTACCCAAACACCACTGCACTACCCTAAACCATAAAACACTACCCCCAGCAGTACCCCCTATGCTACCCAAACACCACTGCACTACCCTAAACCCTAAAACACTACCCCCAGCAGTACCCCTACACTACCCAAACACCATTGCACTACCTTAAACCCTAAAACACTACCCCCAGCAGTATCCCCTACACTACCCAAACACCACTGCACTACCCTAAACCCTAAAACCCTAAAACACTAACCCCAGCATGACCCCCTACACTACCCAAACACCACTGTACTACCCTAAACCCTAAAACACTCCCCCCAGCACGACTCCCTACACTACCCAAACACCACTGCAATACCCTAAACCCTAAATCTACCCCCAGCATGACCCCCTACACTACACAAACACCACTGCACTACCCTAAACCCTAAAACACTACCCCCAGCACAACCCTCTTCACTACCTAAACACAACTGCACAATTTATTACAGGCGTTGCAACGCAGGCCTGTGGTGCTTACTGGAAGTACCTGGGGGCTAGTTGGGCCCCAGGGACTCTCAGGATTCAAGGTGACCTAATCCCCCAACTTAAAACGCGCCACGGGGCGCGTTTGCACAGTGGTGAAAGGAGGGGGCGGGGCCTCAGGTGACATGTGCGCAAACACGCCCTGTGGTGCGTTTTAAGTTGGGGAGTTAATTCCCTTTGAATCCTGGGGGCCAACTAGCCCACCAGGTACCTTCAGTAAGCACAACAGAGTTGCGTTGCAGAGAGGTGAAAAAAGGTGCGTGGCCTCGGAACGCCTCTCTGCAACTCAGCTCTGTGGTCCTAACTGTAGGTACCTGGGGGGATAGTTGGGCCCCAGGGACCCTCAGGATTCAAGGGGACTTAATCCTGCAACTTAAAACGCGCCATGGGGCGCGTTTGTACACATGTCACCTCAGGCCCCCCTCCCTTCACCACTGTGCAAACACGCACTGGCTCTGGTTAGTCAGAGTCAGTTACCACCAGTACCCGTCTGAAAAAGTTGTGGGCACAGGATGATTTTGCAACAAGGCCTCTTTCTGCTCCTCTGTTGGTTCTTTCTGCACATCTTTTGCTTCTTTCTGTGCATTTTTTCTTCTTTCTTCACATGTCCTACCTCTGTTGGCATAGTTAGAAACTAGCATTTAAAAAACCTTTGAAATTCACTTAAAAAATCATAGGTTTCAGGCACGTTATAGTTAGAAATTAGCATTTAAAAAACCTTTGAAATTCACTGAAAAAACCATAGGTTTCAGGCACGTTATAGTTAGAAATTAGCATTTAAAAACCTTTGAAATTCACTGAAAAAACCATAGGTTTCAGGCACGTTATAGTTAGAAATTAGCATTTAAAAAACCTTTGAAATTCACTGAAAAAAACATAGGTTTCAGGCACGTTATAGTTAGAAATTAGCATTTAAAAAACCTTTGAAATTCACTGAAAAAACCATAGGTTTCAGGCACGTTATAGTTAGAAATTAGCATTTAAAAAACCTTTGAAATTCACTGAAAAAACCATAGGTTTCAGACAAGTTATAGTTAGAAATTAGCATTTAAAAAACCTTTGAAATTCACTGAAAAAAACCATAGGTTTTAGGGACAGTTATAGTTAGTTGGACATTGCACTCGTACAAAACCCGTGAAATTCCCCTGTTATAGTTAGTTCAGCTAACTATAACTCGCGCCCCGCAATGCACTGCTGATGACGTCACATATTACATCACTCATGACATGGTCAGTGACATCACTGATGACATCACTGATGACATCTCAAATGACATCACTGATGACATCATCCATGTGATAATTTCATGCATCTTCTCACACCCTAATATAACTTTTGATACACCCACTCTAAATTACAGACTGCCATTCTCAAAACCATAGACACTCCAACACCAAAAACTACATACCCACTCACTGATTCTTAGGTCTACACAGACATCCACTCACTCACCTGTACAGTCACTCATACTTACAGTCACTCAGTACAGGACTATCATATGCACTCATACACCTATATAAATACTCACACACCGCCACTCATCCATAGAGGTACTCACACACCTAGTCAGTCATGCAAAAAATTAATCACACACCCATTTACTCACCTATACAGTTATACACACACCAGCTCACTTACTCATACAAATACTAGCACATTCTTACGCTCTTATACAATAACTGATACAAGCACACACGCATCCATACAGCCACTCTCACAATAACACACTCTCACTTATAGCCATTTAAATACTCTAACACACATATATACTGCCTTTTACATATGTAGTTACTCGCACATGTACCACTGAGATATACATTCACTCACTAACACACCCATACACACACTCACCCACCCAAGCAGTCCATCACAGATGCACTCTTGAAATCATGCACCCAGTGAATCACCCACTCACACATCTATGTATAGAGTCACACACACCCCAACCACACAAACACTCAGGCAGCCATACAGATACTCAGAGAACCAATCAATAACCCATATAGACACTCATGTAGCTATTCGCAAATCCATGCATCCACTTACACACCAACAAACAGACGGATACAGACATTCACACAGTTTAGTCACTAACCCATGCATTCAGTAAGATACGTTTAATCACTCACTTGTAGAGTCAGTCACTCACGTACTAAATCATCCATTCAGACACTTATACACCCACTCATTCTTCAATACGCCTTTCCCTATATATATTAAACATATTTAAACTTTACAGAAACACACAGTCACTGGATGATGTCATCAGTGATGTCATTTGAGATGTCATCAGTGATGTCATCAGTGATGTCACTGACCATGTCATGAGTGATGTAATATGTGACGTCATCAGCAGTGCATTGCGGGCGCGAGTTATAGTTAGCTGAACTAACTATAACAGGGGAATTTCACGGGTTTTGTACGAGTGCAATGTCCAACTAACTATAACTGTCCCTAAAACCTATGGTTTTTTTCAGTGAATTTCAAAGGTTTTTTAAATGCTAATTTCTAACTATAACTTGTCTGAAACCTATGGTTTTTTCAGTGAATATATATATATATATATATACATATATATATATATATATATATATATATATATATATACAAAAAGAAGGTTGCCCTTTTCAGAACGCCAACACCATCGGTAAGTAACTCCTAATATTTATTTCAGGCTGCAGTTACATCGTTTGCTCCCCAAAGCGCCATATGCATTTCGGGCTCCATGCCCTTGTTCACTGGCTAATTGCAACAATCCCGATAGTCATGTGGATTTAAATACCATATGCCTCGCCCTGTTGGGACTTCATGCTCAATGCTTGACTTTCTGGGTATGGTAGTCCTTTAACTTCATCACAGTGAGTGCCATCGTGAAGGTGAATTAAAACTGCATTCCCCATGTGGGTCGTGGGGAGAGACACACAAGTTACTGTCCATATATACGCCGTGAAATAGTGGATTTACCGACTCCTGCTGACACCAGGAACTCCAAGTGCCGCTGGTCCGCTGTAGATGCGGCGGGGCGTTCCTGCGGCAGGCGCGCCGCAAATTAGTTACACAAAAAGAAGGTTGCCCTTTTCAGAACGCCAACACCATCGGTAAGTAACTCCTAATATTTATTTCAGGCTGCAGTTACATCGTTTGCTCCCCCAAAGCGACATATGCATTTCGGGCTCCATGCCCTTATTCACTGGCTAATTGCAACAATCCCGATAGCCATGTGGATTTAAATACCATATGCCCCGCCCTGTTGGGACTTCATGCTCAATGCTTGACTTTCTGGGTATGGTAGTCCTTTAACTTCATCACAGTGAGTGCCATCGTGAAGGTGAATTAAAACTGCATTCCCCATGTGGGTCGTGGGGAGAGACACACAAGTTACTGTCCATATATACGCCGTGAAATAGTGGATTTACCGACTCCTGCTGACACCAGGAACTCCAAGTGCCGCTGATCCGCTGTAGAAGCGGCGGGCGTTCCTGCGACGAGCGCGCCGCAAATTAGTTACACAAAAGAAGGTTGCCCTTTTCAGAACGCCAACACCATCGGTAAGTAACTCCTAATATTTATTTCAGGCTGCAGTTACATCGTTTGCTCCCCCAAAGCGCCATATGCATTTCGGGCTCCATGCCCTTGTTCACTGGCTAATTGCAACAATTCACCTTCACGATGGCACTCACTGTGATGAAGTTTTAAGGACTACCATACCCAGAAAGCCAAGCATTGAGCATGAAGTCCCAACAGGGCGGGGCATATGGTATTTAAATCCACATGGCTATCGGGATTGTTGCAATTAGCCAGTGAACAAGGGCATGGAGCCCGAAATGCATATGGCGCTTTGGGGGAGCAAACGATGTAACTGCAGCCTGAAATAAATATTAGGAGTTACTTACCGATGGTGTTGGCGTTCTGAAAAGGGCAACCTTCTTTTGTGTAACTAATTTGCGGCGCGCTCAGTCGCAGGAACGCCCGCCGCATCTACAGCGGACCAGCGGCACTTGGAGTTCCTGGTGTCAGCAGGAGTCGATAAATCCACTATTTCATGGCATATATATGGACAGTAACTTGTGTGCCTCTCCCCCACGACCCACATGGGGAATGCAGTTTTAATTCACCTTCACGATGGCACTCACTGTGATGAAGTTAAAGGACTACCATACCCAGAAAGCCAAGCATTGAGCATGAAGTCCCAACAGGGCGGGGCATATGGTATTTAAATCCACATGGCTATCGGGATTGTTGCAATTAGCCAGTGAACAAGGGCATGGAGCCCCGAAATGCATATGGCGCTTTGGGGGAGCAAACGATGTAACTGCAGCCTGAAATAAATATTAGGAGTTACTTACCGATGGTGTTGGCGTTCTGAAGAGGGCAACCTTCTTTTGTGTAACTAATTTGCGGCGCGCCTCGTCGCAGGAACGCCCCGCCGCATCTACAGCGGACCAGCGGCACTTGGAGTTCCTGGTGTCAGCAGGAGTCGGTAAATCCACTATTTCATGGCATATATATGGACAGTAACTTGTGTGTCTCTCCCCCACGACCCACATGGGGAATGCAGTTTTAATTCACCTTCACGATGGCACTCACTGTGATGAAGTTAAAGGACTACCATACCCAGAAAGCCAAGCATTGAGCATGAAGTCCCAACAGGGCGGGGCATATGGTATTTAAATCCACATGGCTATCGGGATTGTTGCAATTAGCCAGTGAACAAGGGCATGGAGCCCGAAATGCATATGGCGCTTTGGGGGAGCAAACGATGTAACTGCAGCCTGAAATAAATATTAGGAGTTACTTACCGATGGTGTTGGCGTTCTGAAAAGGGCAACCTTCTTTGTGTGTAACTAATTTGCGGCGCGCCTCGTCGCAGGAACGCCCGCCGCATCTACAGCGGACCAGCGGCACTTGGAGTTCCTGGTGTCAGCAGGAGTCGGTAAATCCACTATTTCATGGCGTATATATGGACAGTAACTTGTGTGTCTCTCCCCCACGACCCACATGGGGAATGCAGTTTTAATTCACCTTCACGATGGCACTCACTGTGATGAAGTTAAAGGACTACCATACCCAGAAAGCCAAGCATTGAGCATGAAGTCCCAACAGGGCGGGGCATATGGTATTTAAATCCACATGGCTATCGGGATTGTTGCAATTAGCCAGTGAACAAGGGCATGGAGCCCGAAATGCATATGGCGCTTTGGGGGAGCAAACGATGTAACTGCAGCCTGAAATAAATATTAGGAGTTACTTACCGATGGTGTTGGCGTTCTGAAAAGGGCAACCTTCTTTGTGTGTAACTAATTTGCGGCGCGCCTCGTCGCAGGAACGCCCGCCGCATCTACAGCGGACCAGCGGCACTTGGAGTTCCTGGTGTCAGCAGGAGTCGGTAAATCCACTATTTCATGGCGTATATATGGACAGTAACTTGTGTGTCTCTCCCCCACGACCCACATGGGGAATGCAGTTTTAATTCACCTTCACGATGGCACTCACTGTGATGAAGTTAAAGGACTACCATACCCAGAAAGCCAAGCATTGAGCATGAAGTCCCAACAGGGCGGGGCATATGGTATTTAAATCCACATGGCTATCGGGATTGTTGCAATTAGCCAGTGAACAAGGGCATGGAGCCCGAAATGCATATGGCGCTTTGGGGGAGCAAACGATGTAACTGCAGCCTGAAATAAATATTAGGAGTTACTTACCGATGGTGTTGGCGTTCTGAAAAGGGCAACCTTCTTTGTGTGTAACTAATTTGCGGCGCGCCTCGTCGCAGGAACGCCCGCCGCATCTACAGCGGACCAGCGGCACTTGGAGTTCCTGGTGTCAGCAGGAGTCGGTAAATCCACTATTTCATGGCGTATATATGGACAGTAACTTGTGTGTCTCTCCCCCACGACCCACATGGGGAATGCAGTTTTAATTCACCTTCACGATGGCACTCACTGTGATGAAGTTAAAGGACTACCATACCCAGAAAGCCAAGCATTGAGCATGAAGTCCCAACAGGGCGGGGCATATGGTATTTAAATCCACATGGCTATCGGGATTGTTGCAATTAGCCAGTGAACAAGGGCATGGAGCCCGAAATGCATACGGCGCTTTGGGGAGCAAACGATGTAACTGCAGCCTGAAATAAATATTAGGAGTTACTTACCGATGGTGTTGGCGTTCTGAAGAGGGCAACCTTCTTTTGTGTAACTAATTTGCGGCGCGCCTCGTCGCAGGAACGCCCGCCGCATCTACAGCGGACCAGCGGCACTTGGAGTTCCTGGTGTCAGCAGGAGTCGGTAAATCCACTATTTCATGGCGTATATATGGACAGTAACTTGTGTGTCTCTCCCCACGACCCACATGGGGAATGCAGTTTTAATTCACCTTCACGATGGCACTCACTGTGATGAAGTTAAAGGACTACCATACCCAGAAAGCCAAGCATTGAGCATGAAGTCCCAACAGGGCGGGGCATATGGTATTTAAATCCACATGGCTATCGGGATTGTTGCAATTAGCCAGTGAACAAGGGCATGGAGCCCGAAATGCATATGGCGCTTTGGGGGAGCAAACGATGTAACTGCAGCCTGAAATAAATATTAGGAGTTACTTACCGATGGTGTTGGCGTTCTGAAAAGGGCAACCTTCTTTTTGTGTAACTAATTTGCGGCGCGCCTCGTCGCAGGAACGCCCTGCCGCATCTACAGCAGACCAGCGGCACTTGGAGTTCCTGGTGTCAGCAGGAGTCGGTAAATCCACTATTTCATGGCGTATATATGGACAGTTGTGAACAGTCAAAATATCGATTTTTAAATATTGAAGCACAGTTATATCGAGTTTTAAATATCGTAGGGACAAAATATCGAAGTCAAGAATATCTACAACCAGAATATCGAAGTTAAGGTAAGAAATATCGATGTTGCAAATATCGATGTTAGTAATATCGATAGTTAAATTATCTATGTTAATAATATCGATATTTATATGAGTGTTATGTATTTTAGTATGTATTTAATATGTATGTGTTCTATATTTTTTGTTAAGTATTGTACTGTTTTTTTAAATATATGTCTACATTTTTAGAAATTAGTAATTTTTTTTAAAGTAAATTTTGCGTTTTAGTACCGTAGCGGGTTGTGGGTTTATAGGGGAATAGGGTGGGAAGTAATTTAATTATAGTAAATTAAATAATAATTTTTAGGAATTATTTATTTATTTTAATAAAATTTTGTGTTTTATTTCTGTAGCGGGTTGTGGGTTTATAGGGGAATAGGGTGGGAAGTAATTTAGTTTTAAGTAATTATTAATTTTTAATTACCGTTATTAATAATTAATTTATTGGTAATTAATTATTAATTGGTAATTAATTATTATTAATTGATAATTATTTTATTTGTATTAATTTATTATTGGAGTGGGTTGTGTGTTTTTAGGGAATAGGGTGGTAAGTAAATTATTTGTAAGTAAGTAATTAATTAAGAAAAATTGAGCATTGATAATTAATTTTTTTGTTAATTAATTTTTAATTGGGTATTAATTTTTATTAAATATTATTTATTGGTATTGATATTTTTTTGTTAATTAATTAATAATTGGCTATTGATTTTTATTAAATATTATTCATTGGTATTGATAATTAATTTTTCTGTTAATTAATTATTAGGTGGTTATTAATTTTTATTACATATTATTTATTGTTATTGACATTTTTTTAAATGTAATTTTTAATTGCAAATTAATTTTTATTAATTGATTACTTAAAAATTAATTTAATTGTGTGAAATTTTATGTGGAGTGTGTTGTGTGTTTATTGGGGAATAGGGTGGAAAGTATTTAATATTATTAAAGTAATTATTATTTTTGATATATTTGTAGTTTTTTTTTCTTTTTCTAAATGTATTAATAAATCATTATTTAATTACAATATTTATTTCATTTATAAGTATGTTATTTTTAACATCTACGTTGTCCAGCCCTTTCCCTACTGTTGCACTCTCTGGAGTGGGAATAGTAATTTTTACCCCTACGCTATCCAGCGCTTTCCCTACTGTTGCACTCACTGGAGTGGGAATAGTAATTTTTACCCCTACGCTATCCAGCGCTTTCCCTACTGTTGCACTCACTGGAGTGGGAATAGTAATTTTTACCCCTACGCTATCCAGCGCTTTCCCTCCTGTTGCACTCTCTGGAGTGGGAATAGTCATTTTTACCCCTACGCTATCCAACGCTTTCCCTACTGTTGCACTCACTGGAGTGAGAATAGTAATTTTTACCCCTACGCTATCCAGCGCTTTCCCTACTGTTGCACTCTCTGGAGTGGGAATAGTAATTTTTACCCCTACGCTATCCAACGCTTTCTCTACTGTTGCACTATGTGGAGTAAGTATATATATTAATTTATATGTATATGTTTAATTAATTTTAACATTTAGGGGTCGATTCCGATTCGGGCCGGAAAAAGCACCGACCGACTCGGAGCCGGAATTTATTCCGACCGACACGTACCTGTGGCGCCCGACACGCCAAGTACGATGCAAGGCGTGCAAAATCCGACCGACACGTACCGAACCCAAGCCGAACGACCGAGCCGCACGGAAAACAGCAATCCGGCCGGAAAAACACGCGAATCGAACCGACCGACCCGCACCCGGAACAAATCCAACCGAAACGTACACGCGAACTCCAAACCGCTAAGTACGATGCAAGGCGCGAAAACCACGACCGAGTCGTACGGAGGACAAGCCGTACGACCGACACGCATACAAAACCGAGCCGAAGTAACACAAAACACCGCGACCGACGAGTACGCAGCATAGAAAACTGCACAAACCCAGCGTGAACGAAACGGAGAAGACCGTACGAGACAAATGCAGGGTCCGACTCGGTCACAAGAACGTTTCCAACATGCACAGACAGTACAAAGGAAAAATTACACAAAAAAGGCCAAACAAGCAATTACAAAGCCAATAAATATTGTGGGGGTGGGGACAGAGAACAAAGACACACCCACAACTCCACCCATATAAAGGACACAAATCCCAACCATGATCCTTTGCAAATGCCATTCTACTGCCAGCACCCAACAGTCAGCAACCACACACCCACAGCTCATCCCTCACACAAGCCACACACCATCAGCACACCAACAAATACCTACCTCACATACACCCAGCAAAACACACACTCACACACCCTCACCTGCACACCAACAAACACATCACTCACCATCACCACCATCACCATGCCCCCCAAGAAGAATCACAAGTTCCTAGATTGTGAATTGGAAGTCATGGTAGACGAGATCCTCAGGGTAGAGCCACAGCTGTTTGGAACACTGGTCCAACAGACCCCCATCTCCCAGAAAACCAAGATGTGGGAGAGGATCATCAACAGGGTGAACGCACAATCACCATGTCTGCGCACAAAGACCGACATCCAGAACAGGTGGTATGACGTGCGCAGGAGGGTACGGGACCTGCTCAAGAAAGACTACCTCCTGAGCCAATACACCGGCAGTGGCCCTCCTGCCAAGCCAGTATACCTCAGGCCCTGGGAGGAGAAGGTGCGGGCCATCCTTCCGCCAGTGAGCATATATGGACTAGAGAACATCCCAGAGCCTGGTGAGTACACAACAAATGTACACAATATTCTGCCACAATACACACACACATCACTGTCAAGGGGAGAGTCAAACCTTGCACTCATAGCAATTACACAGCAACCAGAACAGACTCATCCCAAAATGTGTATGTCAGTCAGGTAAACACAACACATGCCATCTCAAAGTTACATTTAACCGTGTCATCACATGTACAAACACAACTACAACTACAGCTAGGCAGTGGCACAAATAGAACTAACAAACACATCCAGACATGTAGCCACCACTACAACACCAACACCCAGTGAAGACCACTGAAAGAAAGGAATTCTGTGTATGCTGGGCAAGTCAGTGTAGCCAATAGCATCATGGGAGTTGTAGTCACACATATTGCCCCCCCCACAACTGTCCCATCAACACCACCATTAACCATGCGCACATCACAGGGAGTGGAAAAGGACTCACAAGATGGCTGACACTGGCTACTGCTGTGGGGAGCACAAGGCCCTGCTGGCAACTGTGCAACAACCAACAGCAGGACACCACTGACTGACATCCTGAGAGACAACTTCCACTCCCTGCAATGGAAGCACGTTCCATGGTGGGATATCTGGCTGGCTGGGTGGGAAGGAGGACTCGCACCACTGACCATAGTCACAAGCACCTCCCCTCACACACACCCTCAACACATACTCCACATAACCCACCTGGGAGAATGCAATGCCACACATCCTAACTCAAGATCCCACAAAGAACCTCCACCCTGGGTTATGTCGTGTGAAGCACAGGGACACTCTTGGGACTTTCAGCCAAACAACTGCCAGGACAACACTCCCAGCCATCCTGTCAGCACAGGCAGCCCACCCCACAGGGAAGCAGAGTCAAAAGGAAGGAAGGATGGGCATGCTGGGAAGGGGGTGGAGGCAATAGCATGATGGGAGTTGTAGTCACAGCTCTACATCCCCCACCACATGGCCCAGCAAGCTCACACTCACGCATGCACATCCCACAGAGAGTGGAAAGGCCCATCAAAGATGTCTGACACTATTGCTGTGTCGTGGGGAGCACAAGGGCATGCTGGGAACTGCACACCAACCAACAGCAGGACACCACTGTCAGCCATCTTGCCATTGCTCTCACACCCACACACACTGAACTCCCCACAAAAGCAAGTAAGTATGGAAATGCTGGGAAGTGGGGTGGAGGCAATAGCATGATGGGAGTCACAGTCACAGACATAGCTCACCCCCACAACTGTCCCATCAACACCACCCTGAACCATGCTCACATCACAGGGAGTGGAGAAGGACTCACAAGTTGGCTGACACTGGCTACTGCTGTGGGGAGCACAAGGCCCTGCTGGCAACTGTGCACCAACAAACAGCAGGACACCACTGACTGACATCCTGAGAGACAACTTCCACTCCCTGCAATGGAAGCACGTTCCATGGTGGGATATCTGGCTGGCTGGGTGGGAAGGAGGACTTGCAGCACTGACCATAGTCACAAGCACCTCCCCTCACACCCCCCGCCCCCTCAACACAAACTCCACAGAACACACCTGGGAGAATGCAATGCCTCACATCCTAACTCAAGATCCCACAAAGAACCACCACCCTGGGTTATGTTGTGTGAAGCACAGGGACACTCTTGGGACTTTTAGCCAAACAACTGCCAGGACAACACTCCCAGCCATCCTGTCAGCACAGCCAGCCCACCCCACAGGGAAGCAGAGTCAAAAGGAAGGAAGCATGGGCATGCTGGGAAGGGGGTGGAGGCAATAGCATGATGGGAGTAGTAGTCACAGATATTGCTCAGCCTCACAACTGGCCCATCAACACCACCCTGAACCATGCTCACATCACAGGGAGTGGATAAGGACACACAAGATGGCTGACACTGGCTACTGCTGTGGGGAGCACAAGGGCATGCTGGGAACTGCACACCAACCAACAGCAGGACACCACTGTCAGCCATCTTGCCATTGCCCTCACACCCACACACACTGAACTCCCCACAAAAGCAAGTAAGTATGGGAATGCCGGGAAGTGGGGTGGAGGCAATAGCATGATGGGAGTCACAGTCACAGACATAGCTCACCCCCACAACTGTCCCATCAACACCACCCTGAACCATGCTCACATCACAGGGAGTGGAGAAGGACTCACAAGATGGCTGACACTGGCTACTGCTGTGGGGAGCACAAGGCCCTGCTGGCAACTGTGCACCAACAAACAGCAGGACACCACTGACTGACATCCTGAGAGACAACTTCCACTCCCTGCAATGCAAGCACAGTCCATGGTGGGATAACTGACTGGCTGGGTGGGAAGGAGGGCCGGCTGTTAACCAAATACAACCAATGCAGACCATGTTCACACACCAACAAATACATAGAAATGCCCAAATAATGCAGGACAATGTGCCACACCAATATCAACCCCTGACTGTGACGACTTAGGACAATGCAATGTACAGGCCCGCACCCAGAGGCACAGTCACAACTGTCAGGTGTGTCAACCATTGATGCCTGCAGAAACATAACATACATTGTGTGTGTCTCCCAAAAACAGGTGATGATGGGGACACAGCAGCAGACGCTGAGGAGTCCCAGTCCCAGGCTCAAGAGGATGCGGAGCTCACTGGTGTCGTACAGCCTCTGCCCTCCTCGGACGAAGAAGACCAACCTGGCACATCCGGTGCAAGTCTACATGCAGCACCAGCAGGACCACCAGCTGCAGCATCAGCAGGACCACCAGCTGCACCCCTGCACCCACCCCTCCAACGACTGTCACCACAAATACCATCCCTGCCGACATGGACAGAACAAGGAGCAACACCAGCACAGGGACCCTGGACCAACGTGGGGCCATGGCCACCACCACCTCCACCAACCCCCAAGGTGGACCAGGGTCATCTGTGCGTGCCACTGCACGCACTGCACATGTTGGCAGGGGTGGGAGACAGAGGTCGCTGCTTGCAGAGGTTGCTGGTGTGTATGATGACCCACAACTGGTACGCATAGCTGATGCGTATCAGTCCAGCACCGGAGATCTCAGCCAGGTAGTGGGGCTCCTCAGAGACATGAAACAGCAGCAGGCTGCCCATCATGCCCGCTTGGACTCACACATGTCCCGCGTGGACTCACACATGTCCCGCGTGGAGTCCAAGTGGGACGCACTGCATGAGATGACGGCGGTGCACAGGGACATTTTACAATGCCTCCGCCAGATGAACAGCAACCAGTCCACACCTCCCTGTGTGCCAACAACATCTGGTGCTGAACAAACTGCAACTGCCACAGGGAGGGAGGATGACTCTGGCGGAGAGTCCCCTGCACCGCAGCAGCCTGTACTTGAGGGGCCCCCCCCAAAGAAGAGGGGTCGTCCGAGGAGGGGCAAGTGAGAGGACGATGGCAAAGCGCAACTCCCAGGAAGCCTGAACCTGTTCTGGATGTTCACCTTTGTGCACAGACTGTTCACCCTGTTGACGGCAACACAACTCCCACACATTGCATGGGGAGTACAAGTTGGACCAATGTCTCAGACAACTGTGGCCCCGATACCGGGATTTTGTCTACCAGGACTTTCAATTCACCTAGGAACTTCTGATTGCAAGATATATGTACAGCACTACCCATCCTATGCACTATTCACACAAATGTATCACAATAAACACACTAATACACCATACTTGCCTCTGTTGTGATTCCAACGTGGGTGCTGTTATGGGGATGATGAACTGCAAAATTACACTGTGTATGCGAACTGCAACAGCAAGTACAACACAGGCATGTGAGTAAAGGCAACGTGACACATATGAGGGAGACACACCACCAGGGCTACACAACACATACACACCTAGGCCATCTGACTCATTGCCTACACTGATGTTGCCAGGAAAGACGGTGCAATGCACAGACACCACACCTATTCCCAGTTGTAGTCAAGTAGCCCACAGGTGCAGTAAGCAAATGGCAGTCAAATGTGTGACCACAGACAACGCACATCACAAAGTGAAGCACAGGTTTATTACACAGTTGCAACATGTCGTAACCTCTACAGATGCAAGGTAATCCCACCTGGCAGCGGGCACACAGTCAACAACTGTAGAAGGAAGGAAGTCCATGGGTGTGGCGCACATCACCTGTAGGGACGCAACAGCTACCACCCTGGAAGTACAATCACGTCGTCGGTGGACACAGTTGACCAAACGAATCTGAAAGTACCCTGTGAAGGACAGAAATGACACACAGTCAAAAGCAATGGAGAACAGGACAGAACAGCAAAACTCATGCACAATACATGTTACAAGATACCCACCCAGAACCAAGTTAGCATGACAACACTGTTGGGGAGTACAGACCACCTGTAAGCACACATCGCTACACACATCCAGTCAAGTAGCCCATGGACACACTCCAACAGCACCAGAGCACCACCTACACATATCATGCCAACTCACATCATTGACATGACACCTCAGGATACTCACATTCAGCTAAAGAAGTTGGTGATGAACTGTGTGCGGACATCACCCTCATCATCATCATCATCATCACTGGCATCGTGGTCCAGGCCAGGATCCTCCACAGGTGGCGGATGTTGGTCATTGTCATCCTGGATGAGAGGCAACTCCTTCCGCACTGCCAGGTTGTGGAGCATGCAGCAGACAATGATAATCTTGCACACTTTTGCAGGGGCATATGGGAGGGACCCTCCGGTCTTGTCCAGGCAGCGGAAGCGGCTCTTCAGGAGACCAAATGTCCGCTCAATCACTCTCCTGGTCCGACCATGTGCCTCATTGTAGCGCATCTGGGCTGGTGTCACAGGGTTCCTGAGGGGTGTCAGCAACCACGGCATGTTGGGGTATCCCGAGTCACCTACGGACAGACAAGTGCACATTAGCTGACTTGGAAAAGTGGGCGGAATACTACAGATCAGATCACACACAATGGCACAAAGTCAGTACACACCGACAAGCCAGGCACGCTGGTTCTGCATCTGTGCCATCATCCTGGGGATGCGACTACTCCTCATCACAAAGGCATTGTGTGCTGAACCAGGGAAACGGGCACACACGTGTGTGATGGTCATATCTGCAAGACACACCACCAGTGCATTGACCGAGTGGTAGTGCTTGCGGTTCCTGTAGGCCTGCTCCTGGGCCTGTGGTGGTACCAAAGCCAAATGTGTCCCATCAATGGAGCCAATGACATGCGGCATCCTCCCCAGGGCAAAGAAGTCACTCTTCACGTCAGTGAGTCGTTGCAGTCTAGGGAAATAGATGTACCGGTTCAGGAATAGCAACATTGCCACCAAAACATCGCGGAGCACACGGCTCAACATGGTCTGTGACATCCCACCAGCAGTCGCCACAGTATGTTGGAAGGTACCGGTGGCAAAGAAGTGTAGGGCTGCCATCACCTTCACCTTGGGGGTCAGCGCTGTAGGATACGGCCGGCCAGGCTGCAAATGTGGGGCCAACTGCACTGCCAAATCCTCAATCAGCTGCCTGGTGAAGCGGTACCGTCGGATGCTGTCCCGTTCCACCATCGTTGCCAGGTCTGGGAATGGTCGATGGACAGCAGGAGCCCTGCAGTGCAGAGGAGAAGAAAGCAAGATTGTCAGTCAGCCCACATATGCGGCATTGAACACACTCAATATCCCAACATACATCATTATGAGGCACAACTACATGAAGTGTGCAGTTCCGTAAGGACATGTATGGTACATACATGGCAAACATCTGTCATCACGGTTCAACAAGTGGCATCAATAAGTCCCAGGTTGGCCCATTGGATATCATGAGGCCGTGTCACAGTTCCCATCTCCTGCTGCCGTGTCACAATCACCCCCCACAGTGACATGTGACGACAGATGTGCCCCAGGCATCACAGCTCAACGACAGGTACATTCCCAGGGACCCTGTACTGCCACCTGGACACTGGCATTACATGGAGTATCATGTATACACCACAGCAAAACAACTATGACCCCCACAGGTAGTGGTCCCACTTGCCACTGCAGGACAGACATGGATGTCTGTGACACACACACGCACAACATCAAAGTCCATGCACACACAACGTGGATGTGGAGACTGTCTCCCATTGTGCACATGAAATCAGAGACATTGTAAACACTACATTCATACAGACTGTGGAGGACCATCACTATTGTGCCACTGGGACACCCTGGCTCAAACATACCGTCCCACATGGGACTCACGGGGTATGTGACATGACATACACATACACCACCGTGAAATGTGACCATGGCACATGCACAGATATGAACAGTTGCACATCACAGTGGTCATGTACACGTAACACCCAGGATCCTGTCCCCATGAACACGTGCACAGCCTGGGGGTGGCTGCCCCCAGGTGACACCCACAGGACAATGTACACCAACATACACACAATAGGAAATGCAGCCTTACATGCCTTATTATACAGTTTGGACAGGCTGTTGTGTTGTAGGTGTGCCCCTCACTCCCTGGGAGCTATCTGTGGCTGGCATATGTCCATCTGAGACAGGCATGGTGACATATGCCAGTCACTTGTACAGGGATGCGTTGAACAGCAATGGACCGATCGGTGCCCCCGGCCGGCCCATTGCATTCAATGTGTGCGGGTACGCGTTGTACCCTTGTACGCGTTGTACCGCAATGGACCGATCGGTGCCCCCGGCCGGCCCATTGCATTCAATGTGTGCGGGTACGCGTTGTACCCCTGTACGCGTTGATCAGCAATGGACCGATCGGTGCCCCCGGCCGGCCCATTGCATTCAATGTGTGCGGGTACGCGTTGTACCCCTGTACGCGTTGTACCGCAATGGACCGATCGGTGCCCCGGCCGGCCCATTGCATTCAATGTGTGCGGGTACGCGTTGTACCCCTGTACGCGTTGATCAGCAATGGACCGATCGGTGCGCACCCATTGACAATGGCCTAGCCTGGCAACGGACGCGTTTTCGAAATTCGAACGAGTCGGTTGCTGGAAATTCAGTTGGTCACCCACAACAATGTTGCAAAATCATGTATGTCATGAAGTTGAAGATTTGAAGGATGCTGTGGGCGTGTATTGGTGCTGCTATTCCATGGATTGGCCAGATTCAGAAGATGCAAACGACTTGAACCTATCACTTTGGACACAAGGGACAGTATCTGCCTCTCCAGCACATATATATTGCTGGCTGTTCCCCTGAGAGCTCACTTGCCTGCACTACATGCTCCAGGACGACATCTCCCACTGCACTGCTGCTGTCTCTGCCCCTCTGGACCCTGCAATGGCACGTACTGTGGAGAGAGCCCCAGCCTTCATCCTTGAGGAGAACCAGGCCCTGCTGGACAGCCTACTTCCACAGTACAGCAAGCTGTATGGGACACCAGGGGAGCAGGTGAGTGTTCTGTGCACTGCCTTTCTGAATGTGCATTTTGTCTGACTAGCAAGGCTGAAAGTCTGCACGCCACTGGCTAGCAGGCTCACTGAGTAGTTGTCACCCCCCATAGTGTGTAGTGACATGCACTGGACAGGTATGGTGCAGTGACAGTGCATTTGAACAAGGTTTTACTTCCCATGCAATGATACCATGTAGTGACTTCTGGCAAACTGTCCATGGGCAGCTTTGCACTGCCTGTGTACATCATGTGCCCCTGTGATTGAGACATGTATATACAACTGTGTCATGCACGGATATGTTGCATGTGTAGTAATGGCCTTTTCACTTTGTCATCCTGACAGGTTAATGCCCATCGGAAGCATGAGATCTGGAAGGACATCGTCCGGGCTGTCCGGTCCGTGGGGGTCTACAAGCGCCGGATCCGCAACTGCCAGAAGAGGTGGCAGGACCTTCGGGGCTGGACCCGGAGGATTGCACGGGTCCAGCTGAAGCTGTCGCCTCCTCGCAGGAGGGGCGGAACACGGACCCTGACCCCCCACATGCTCCAGATCCTGGCGGTGGTGTTTCCAGACCTGGATGGGCAGCTAAAGGCCAGACAGCAGCAAGGAGGGGGTGAGTCAAAGACTGCACTGTTAACTCTGTATTACATGCTATGTGCCCTCCTCTGGCCTGGTTAAACTGCCACAGTACAGCAGTCATGTTGTCCAGGAGCCATGTCCCTCTATTGTGCACTGCCCACTCCTCATCTGATACCCAGGTGTGGCCCTTACATTCAGGGAATTGTGTCACATGGGACTGAGTCCTTGCAGTTTGCTTCACTAAAGGTGGGGGACAGCATCTGTTTCCCTAACTCTGTTGTGGGCATCATGGGTGGGTCCATTGTTCACACAACACCTGTGTTCGGACATGTAATCTGCGTGTTGCTTTGATATGCGGTCCACTTGCTGAGCTGAGCCACCACATGTGCCTGGGGTATGTGGCACACACCCATGCAGCGGGTGGGAACAATGTTTGGGCCCCAGGAGTGTGCAGATTACGTGTGTCACACATACATAGCCAGCTATCCACTGTCCAGGGCTCATCCCTCATTCATGTGGGGCAGGACAGTCATGCCTACTCCAGGCCATGCAATGCACTCTGTACTCCCACTCCCGTGTATCAGCTGACACATTGTGCGCAGTGATTTGACCCCTCAGGTGTCTGCCTCTGTGTCAGTGTGCTGTGGATTTGTTGCCAGGACTGCTGGGGTGTTTCTCGGTAGGGGCTCAGCATGCCACTGGAGATGTGACCATAGGAGACGATACTTGTGTGTCACATAGGTGTTTGATCAGCTGCCCGTGCAGACTGGGGTATGCGAATGTGAAGTTCAGGCAGCTGTTCCCCATTCACAGCAGATTGTGAGGGGCTCAGGTTCAGAGGGTAGTGTCACAGGTCTCCCATATGTCCAATCGGTATGACCTGGACAGATGAGGGTTAAGATGATGTGTTGTGTGGGGGATGTACATGTGCACTTGTGCAGCTCCAGGACTTGCATTCCCCATGACCTACTATTGTGACACAGTGCAGAGTGTTGTTGTCTGGCTGCCAAGTCATACATCACTGAGACAGTGATGTATGACTTAGCAGTCATGCCTCCGCCATGGCATGTGTCTACTTATTGGTGATCCTGCAGGGGAGTGACATGTGCTACATGCACACCATTGTGGCGATGGCTATCAGGACATGGGTGCATCATGGTGTCTGTCGCTGGTATGCATCACATGCATTTCCTATTTGACTCTGGGCGTCCCTTTCATCCGGAAACCTGTACTGACTCAGTGGCAAGAGTTGTGATGTGTGCATGTCCACATGCTACACCGTGTCCTCTGCACTGTCCAACTACTGTGTAGTTGGTGCATGTGTCCACACTGGGGTGTTGCTATCCAACAGACACCAGACAGATGGGTGCAAGGCCATGTGGGATGTGAGTGCCATGGTTGGCATCAGACTGACAATTGGCTTCTCCTGTTCAGTTAGGGCACTTTTAGCAGTGTACAACTAATGATGCCAGGGCTTGCTCTGTAATGTGCTGTGCTCACAGTGGTGTGTGCGTTTGGTGCAGGTGACTGATGTCTGTCTGTTTCCCCATTGTTTGCAGATACATCCACGGCCACGGAAGGGGACAGCTCCACGGACCAGGAGGAGCCGGAGAGCCAGACTGGGTCAGCAGCCGAGGAGTGGTCGGAGGGACCCAGTGGCACGGAGGGCGAGGGGAGCCACACCGAGGAGTCCTCAGCACCATCCACCTCAGCTGAGGACCAGAGCAACTCGGAGGATGACTCCCTTATGGAGGCGGGTGTCAGCAGCCACCACACCCCAGCTAGTGTTGCTGTCCCCGCCACCACCAGCACCACCACCGCCCTCCCATCGGCTCCCATTCCCCAGGTCCGTGGAGGCTCCCATGTTCGGGAGCGTGTCTCCTTTGGGCCAGGCACCGCACCCCCTGCCCCTGTGTCCCCTGCTGCCCTGAGTGAGGAGTCTGTGTACCTCCTTCGCCAGCTCCATGTAGGGCAGACAGCCATGCTGAGTGTCCTCCATTCGCACACCGCTCTGTTGACTCAGCTGGTGTCGTTCATGGAGGGCATCTCATCGGGCATGTCTGACCTACAGAGGGGCAATAGGTCCATGGACTCCTCCCTGACGGCAGCAGTGTCCCTCCTCAGACAGTCCCTCACCCCTCCTGCCTCTGCTCCATCCACACTCCCCAGCACCTTACCCGTCCCAAGCACACACACACCGGCACAGGCACACACCAGCACACACACATCCAGCACACAGACACACACGCCACAAACAAAACGCACACGCACGCACAGTCAGGGGACTGAAACCAGACTCACAGGGGAGGGGCCCTGGAACACACACACGCATCCACGAGCACTGCGCAGTCCTCAGTTGCCTCTCCCTCCAAAGCACCCTCCCTTGCCTCACCTGCAACCCCAAAGACCCAGCGGCTCTTCCTCAGTGACCTCGGCCTCTTCCCCTCCGATCCAGCTGATACAGCATTCAGGGGGAAGAGGAAGCCCACCCACACGGAGCAGAGTGCCCCTCGCCCCCGGACACCCTCCCCCAGGCGCAGACAGACTGAGGCCCCCACCCGCAAGTCCCCCGGAGTCGTAAGAGCAAGACCCCGCCGCCGCCCTGCAGCTCAGGCACCAGGTCTCCTTCCTCCATCCCTCAGGCCCCCACTCCACAGGTGCCCCCACCACACCCTGCCCCAGATTCCCCCACCCACAGATATACCATCCCCAAGAGGATCCGGCCTTCTCCCCCTGGCACTTGCTCTCCCGGCACCACCCCCCGCTGCGCTTGTCTGTGCCACTGATGTGGTGAGGGTGTCCTCCCCCTCTGTCCAGCCCACCTTGCCTGTTCCCCATTCTCCTCCCCTGGTGGTAGGCACTGCAGAGGAGTCCACTACCACCCTGTCTGACTTGGGCACTGCAGTGGCGGACCTGTCCACTCCATCTGCAGGGTCCACTGCAGTCGTGCCGGCACCCACAACATCTGAGTCATGCCCCCCAGTTGTGCCGGCACACACCATGTCAGACACCTCCACTGCAGTTGTCAGTGGCTCTCCACCCCTTCCCTGCTTCCTCCTGGTGAGCCCTGATCCTGTCCCTGCGGTGCCTGGCCTGCCCCCCCGGTTGCCCCTCCTAGTGGATTGTCCCTGGTTTTGTGCAGGCATGCGTAGGGTGACATATGCCACTGTCACCCTGTTTGGACTTTGACAATGGACTGGCCATTGGCCTTTGTGTTTTTCTGGACTTTGTTTTCATTACACACATATGCTGAATAAAGCAACTTTCTGTTCTCTAGTGCTTATGCTTCTGATGTACATGTTGTTGATGATGCTAACCATGCCCTTGCTGCAGTGATGGTGATATCTGGTCTCATGATAATGAAGTGTTACTGTGCAGGAACCCATGTGGTCCAGGGGGAATGTGTCCTATCCTGTGGTGTATCCATGTCATCCAAAGCAGCATCTGAGTGTGTCATGTGTTCAGTATTTGGCAATGGGATTTCCTACTTAGATTAGCTATTTCACATCTGTGGCTTCCACCCCTGCACATCTGTTGTGCCTGCCATTGTTCAATTCGTCTACTTCCCTGACCGTGTGGCCATCTCCACTGGACATGCAGGTTTGGGCATCAATGGGGAAGGACTCATCTGTGTTGTCGGTGCAACATTGCTATACAAGTGTGTTGGATCTGTGCTGATGATTTCGTTGGCACTTCCATGACCAGGCTGATGTGACGGGAGCCCTCATTTGGTGCTAATTGTTGATTGTGTGACCAAGTGCTCAGCTGACATGATGGGGACCTACTGAGGCAACATATGGCACAGCTTTCCTCACACAGGAGTGGAGTCCCCTCATGGCAGTGTGTACTCCTGTGACATTGCCTGCGCCCAAGGTGTGTGTTGTATGTGCATGTCTGTGTGTTCACTTCCGTTTAGCTGTGCATGCTGTGATCCCTAGTGTTGTACCTCTTTGAGATGCTTGCTGAGTTGACCTATGTTCCCCCAAAGACTTCTCCCTGGGTTCTCTGTGATGTGGGTGCATGGCACATTACTGGTCATCAGGGTGTCACCCATAGGTGTGTTTGCTGTCAGGGCTGAGTTTGTGTGCAGACGCAGATGGGTCACAGTCAGGTTTCCCCTTGGCACTTGTTGTTTGCCCCTGTCATGTGATTTCCAGTTTGTGTTATCTTTCAGTGATTGTGACACGTTGTGTGTGTGACTGCTGGCACTCCTCAGGGTCCAGGCTGCAATGTTGGTTGTTGTCTATGTGTGTTCTTTGTGGGTGACCTTGGCTTCTTCATTGGTGTGTGACTGTGGCTGGGATCCCTTTGGTTGGTGTGGTATTGCCGTCATGTCCATGTACAGCGTAGTGTGCAGTGTGTCAGACATTCAGGAGTCTTGTTGAGTGGCCATGTGTGATGTGTTTCGGCACCTTGGTTCCCACCCACCACCCTGGAATAGTCATGGGTGCATGTGCAATGTCACCAGTGCATGTGTGCTTCACTGCTTCAAATTGTTGGAGGTCAAGGGGTGTGGTGTTGAGTGTGTGCAGATGAGAGTTGTTGCCCGGCTAGGCCCCTGCCTCCATGTTGGCCTTGGCTTACTGGCCATGCTGATTGATTTGTGCTTGTGTAGGTGTGATGGTAGTTTGTTGCTCAGGACACATGACTGTGGTTCACAGTGTGAACGACATTTAGCTTTGTCATCACAGTGGGATTATAATGCAGCCCAGGGTCACCACATTGTGGGGGCCCTGGGGGTAGTGCTGTGGTGTGTCTGTGTCTTGCTGTGTCAGTTGCTGTTCCTACGTGCCTGTGTGACATGTGTGATTTGTGCTCCCTCTCATCTGACAATGCCTGCTTGCCCACATAGGGGATTTGGATCCATGAGTTACCTTTGTGTGGCACTGTATGGACATCTGTATGATTGGTATTCAGGTCTCCTCATGTGTTGTGTGGTTGTCTGGGGACACTGGCCCCCCCTCACCTGTTGTGTATGATGTGCAGTGTGGGTCTGCCTGTTTGTGTTTGTGCATCTGCACCACTGCATTGGCATATCTTGGGTGTGCCATTGGCTGTATGTAGTTTGGTGGCTTTCCCCTGCTGTCCCTGGGACTCCTAGGTCATCGGTCAGCACAATGATCATGGTTTGTGTGTCCCATTGCTGCCATGGTATGGTATCTGTTCACCTCACATCTACAGTCTCCACAGGGTATCTGCATTTGTGTGCCCATTGGTGCAAATATGTGGGTCTGCATTCTGATGGTCACTTCTGTCATTGTGTCATTGATGAATGTTGACAGTGTCAGCCCCCATGGGTGTTGTTTGTCTGCACATGGCCAAAGGTATGTCTTATTTGCACTGCAGTATTTGGCTCCCCCAATTTATGTTGCAATGGGACACATGCACTACTTTGCCACTGATGTGTTTTATGTTCTGTGACCAGGAATCATCCATGCAGTTTGGCAGTTGCAGCTCTTTCTTTGTCAACACTTACCTTTTGGTCACTGTGATGATGGGGGTTTGGACCCCATTGCCACAATGTTCAAAATGTGCTTCAGCTATGGACCCCACACTTACCTTTTGGTCACTGTGGTGATGGGGCGTTAGACCCCATTGCCACAATGTTCAAAATGTGCTTCAGCTATGGACCCCACACTTACCTTTTGGTCACTGTGGTGATGGGGCGTTAGACCCCATTGCCACAATGTTCAAAATGTGCTTCAGCTATGGACCCCACACTTACCTTTTGGTCACTGTGGTGATGGGGCGTTAGACCCCATTGCCACAATGTTCAAAATGTGCTTCAGCTATGGACCCCACACTTACATTTTGGTCACTGTGATGATGGGGGTTTGGACCCCATTGCCACACTGTTCAAAATGTGCTTCAGCTATGGACCCCACACTTACCTTTTGGTCACTGTGATGATGGGGGTTTGGACCCCATTGCCACAATGTTCAAAATGTGCTTCAGATATGGACCCCACACTTACATTTTGGTCACTGTGATGATGGGGGTTTGGACCCCATTGCCACACTGTTCAAAATGTGCTTCAGCTATGGACCCCACACTTACCTTTTGGTCACTGTGATGATGGGGGTTTGGACCCCATTGCCACAATGGTCATGGCCTGCTTGCATTGTGGGGGCCACACACATATATGTGTGGCACATGTGCTAGAGGGTCACATTGTATGTTCAAAGTCATGTTCAGTGTTGTAGGCATTTGACACAGTCTACACACGCTTGTCATGGTGTTGGGGGGATGTCTTTTTCTTGCATTCCCTAGGTTGTGGTGTGCTGGTTGTGTCATGCATTGTCCATCCTATAAGTGGGGGTGGTGTTGGTGGTAGGCATCCAGCCCCCATGGGTAGAGGTGGTAGTAGTGACAGGCATCCAGCCCCCCTGGGTAAGGGTGGTAGTAGTGGTAGGCATCCAGCCCCCCCTGGCTAAGGGTGGTAGTAGTGGTAGGCATCCAGCCCCCCATGGGTAAGGGTGTTAGTAGTGGTAGGCATCCAGCCCCCCTGGGTAAGGGTGGTAGTGGAGGTGGGCATCTGGACCCACCTGGCTAAGGGTGGTAGTAGTGGTAGGCATCCAGTCCCCCCTGGGTGAGGGTGGTAGTAGTGGTAGGCATCCAGCCCCCCCTGGCTAAGGGTGGTAGTAGTGGTAGGCATCTGGCACCCCCATGGCTAAGGGTGGTAGTGGTGGTGGGCATCCAGCCCCCTGGGTAAGGGTGGTAGTAGTGGTAGGCATCCAGCCCCCCTGGGTGAGGGTGGTAGTAGTGGTAGGCATCTGGCACCCCCTGGCTAAGGGTGGTAGTAGTGGTAGGCATCCAGCCCCCCCTGGGTGAGGGTGGTAGTAGTGGTAGGCATCCAGCCCCCCCTGGCTAAGGGTGGTAGGAGTGGTAGGCATCTGGCACCCCCATGGCTAAGGGTGGTAGTGGTGGTGGGCATCTGGCACCCCCTGGCTTAGGGTGGTAGTAGTGGTAGGCATCTGGCACCCCCTGGGTAAGGGTGGTAGTAGTGGTAGGCATCCAGCCCCCTGGGTAAGGGTGGTAGTGGTGGTGGGCATCTGGCACCCCCTGGCTAAGGGTGGTAGTAGTGGTAGGCATCCAGCCCCCTGGGTGAGGGTGATAGTAGTGGTAGGCATCCAGCCCCCCTGGCTAAGGGTGGTAGTAGTGGTAGGCATCTGGCACCCCCATGGCTAAGGGTGGTAGTGGTGGTGGGCATCTGGCACCCCCTGGCTAAGGGTGGTAGTGGTGGTTGGCATCCAGCCCCCTGGCTTAGGGTGGTAGTAGTGGTAGGCATCCAGCCCCCTGGCTTAGGGTGGTAGTAGTGGTAGGCATCCAGCCCCCTGGCTTAGGGTGGTAGTAGTGGTAGGCATCTGGCACCCCCTGGCTAAGGGTGGTAGTAGTGGTAGGCATCCAGCCCCCTGGGTGAGGGTGGTAGTAGTGGTAGGCATCCAGCCCCCTGGGTGAGGGTGGTGGTAGTGGTAGGCATCCAGCCCCCCCTGGGTAAGGGTGGTAGTGGTGGTAGGCATCTGGCACCCCCCTGGCTAAGGGTGGTAGTAGTGGTAGGCATCCAGCCCCCCCTGGGTGAGGGTGGTAGTAGTGGTAGACATCCAGCCCCCCCTGGCTAAGGGTGGTAGTAGTGGTAGGCATCTGGCACCCCCATGGCTAAGGGTGGTAGTAGTGGTAGGCATCCAGCCCCCCCTGGCTAAGGGTGGTAGTAGTGGTAGGCATCTGGCACCCCCATGGCTAAGGGTGGTAGTGGTGGTGGGCATCTGGCACCCCCTGGCTAAGGGTGGTAGTGGTGGTTGGCATCCAGCCCCCTGGCTTAGGGTGGTAGTAGTGGTAGGCATCCAGCCCCCTGGCTTAGGGTGGTAGTAGTGGTAGGCATCTGGCATCCCCCTGGCTAAGGGTGGTAGTAGTGGTAGGCATCCAGCCCCCCTGGCTAAGGGTGGTAGTGGTGGTTGGCATCTGGCACCCCCATGGCTAAGGGTGGTAGTGGTGGTGGGCATCTGGCACCCCCCTGGCTAAGGGTGGTAGTGGTGGTTGGCATCCAGCCCCCCTGGCTTAGGGTGGTAGTAGTGGTAGGCATCTGGCACCCCCCTGGCTAAGGGTGGTAGTAGTGGTAGGCATCCAGCCCCCCTGGGTAAGGGTGGTAGTGGTGGTGGGCATCTGGCACCCCCCTGGCTAAGGGTGGTAGTGGTGGTTGGCATCCGGCCCCCCCTGGGTAGGGGTGGTGGTGCGCATTCAGGCCCCTGTGTGCATATGTGGCATTGGTGATGGGCATCCCGCCCCTATGGTGCTGCTGTTGCTGGTGTAAGTAAATTCTGCATCCCTCTGTGTGTGTGTGATGTGTCGTGTACGTGTTGTATGTGTTTTGTGGTTGGTGTCTGACTTACCTTCTGCGCCGTACGCGTCCGTGCCTGTTCCGGTAGTAAATGTAGAATATTGGTATGATCGGGACGAAGGGATTCATGGTTGGTTCGTGTCGTTCGTCCTTCTCGTTGCTTCGCGTCGTCCTCGTCGCTTCGCGTCATCCTCGTCGCTGGCGTGTTCGCCTTGTAGCTGTGGATCGTGTTGTGGCGCGAATCGGAGCTTATGTGCGCCTCTCCCGGATGCTTTGACGTGCCGTGCGTAGCGACGGGTTCGGCACGTACGGAAAGCGCATCGTACTTGTTCGGCCGGACGGAGCTGCATTTTCCCTTCCGTGCGACTCGATTCAGCGTTTCCGGATTCGCCTCGGTCGGAGAACAGGACCTGGATTGGGTGAGTACGACTCGGCCGGATTCTGTGCTGTTGTGTGCATCGTACTTACTCGTTCGGTCTGCTGTACGGATCGGTCAGGAAACAGGCATTCGCATGGCTTTTTCCCGACCGAATGGTATTAGGTGCGCCTCCGACCGAGATCGGAATCGGCCCCTTAATGTATTAGTTATTATTTTTAAATATCTTTTAATATTTTTAGCTATATTTCTTTTAATTATATGTATTATTTACTTAATTTTACATTATTATTAAAACATTAAAAAAACGATATTTTTAACTTCGATATTTTTGACAACGATATATTTTTTTCGATATTTTTGTACTTACCTTTATGTAGATTGGACTTCGATATTTTTGACTTCTATATTTCTGTGTCAATATTTTTGCAGGCCGATTTTCTGTCTGTCGATATTCTGTCATACATTCATGGACAGTAACTTGTGTGTCTCTCCCCCACGACCCACATGGGGAATGCAGTTTTAATTCACCTTCACGATGGCACTCACTGTGATGAAGTTAAAGGACTACCATACCCAGAAAGTCAAGCATTGAGCATGAAGTCCCAACAGGGCGGGGCATATGGTATTTAAATCCACATGGCTATCGGGATTGTTGCAATTAGCCAGTGAACAAGGGCATGGAGCCCGAAATGCATATGGCGCTTTGGGGGAGCAAACGATGTAACTGTGTAATGAGGCGCAGGAGTCGGTAAAGAGTAATAAAAAAGGTTTAATTCATAAACCATTAAAAGACCCACTGGTGCATCGGAATAACACGTCCAGCTTCCACCAACTCCAACCGCTTCCCCGCTCCCGTTCCAACCCATGACATAAGCACATTCCAAAATGACCTAATGAATTGTGACATGAAACGTTCTACAGAGCGAGGAGGTACTATGGTAACAATAGATGACTAAACTTTATTGCAAAGTGGAAGTGTGAACACACCACATGTCCCTTTTTTTTTTAACAAACAAAAACAAAATAAAAATAAAACTACTCCATGAGATAATCCTCAAATCTCTTAGGTATTTTAGCAATCCTTTTATGTAAAGGCAAATCTCTTTCCAGATTACTATCCTCTTTGGTACCCACACCCAAATGATCTCCCATCTGCTCACCAGACACTAAATCCATAAGATTCCCAGCAGAACACTCAGAACCTTCAGAATCATGTCTTATAGAAAAACTCGTCAAGAAATCATTCTTACCACCATTCTCACAAAACAAGGTACCATCACTTTCCAGCTTTTCTTTTTCAAAGAAATTCTCCTGTCCAGGCTTAAGTATAATGATAGCACTTTTGTTCCACCACCCTTTGTTTTTCAATAAAACAGCAGAATCGGTAACCCTTTCGACCAAAAAGGGTAAAGAAAATTTAGATGAACCCTTAACTTGTTGAGAAGGAGGTTTGATAACTCTCACCCAATTTCCAACTTCAACAGATTTGCATTTAGCATTTTCATATGCATCATGGTAATTCTTACTAGAAGTACGAGCCACACATAAATTGTCTCTCGCTTTATCAATACAACCCTCAAAGGATAGATTCATGCCAGTTTTGACAAAATCAGGTGTGAGAAAAGTTCTACTCCGTCTACCCCTCATCAAGACATAAGGAGATACACCAGTACTCGAGTGCGGAGTATTGTGATAGCTCCAAATTTTCTCCTTTAAAAATTCAAACACATCCAAATTGTTTTCCAAAGCTGATTGAATTCCTTCTTTGAAAAATCTATTGGCCCGTTCCACCTGTCCATTGGCCTTAGGCCAATACAATGGTGCCTTCTCTGAACGTACACCAATTTTTTTTAGAAAACTCTGCATTTTAGCAGAAATAAACTGCACCCCATTATCAGACATAATAATCTTAGGTGCTCCTTCTTGCTGAAAAATGTTATCTAAAAAAATACCACCTCATCAGTGTTGGGATGCTCAACAAACGTGTAGTACAACCACTTGGAGAAGTTGTCAATGACCACGATTAAAAATCTCTTTTCTCTACCTAGGCAATCATAAGGACCAGCAAAATCTATAGAAATTTTCTCCCAGGGTAACTGGGGTACCTCTTGAATGCTCAAAGGTTCTGTAGACACTTTCCAATGTTTATCTGAACGAATACAAATTTTGCAATTATCTACAAAACGTTCCACAAAAGCATCCATCCCTGGCCACCAATAATGCATTTTAAGTAATCTTTTAGTGCCAGAAATACCAGAATGTCCCGAATGAGCTAAACTGACAAGTCTGTTTCTAATCCCAACAGGTGGAACAAACAGATCATGCCTCAATAACATGTTGTTTTCAATAGTGAGCTCATTGGCCACTTGAGCAAAACTCCGAAAGCAAACCTCCAAATTTTTACTTGGTGGCCAACCATTGACCACAAATTGTTTGACTTTGGTTAAGACTTGATCTTGATCAAGAAATTCACACCACTCTTTCTCCGAAATGTCCATATTACCAACACTAATAGCATCTACCACAGCTACAACACACTCATGAAGATCAATGATCTTCTCTTCAGATGCACCTGTGGGAGGAAGTCTAGACAAACAATCAGCTGTCACATTCTTCCCTCCCGCAATATGCCTTATCTCAAAATTAAATTCTTGTAACCATGCTATGAGTCTCACTAATCTCGAGGAGGCATTGCCAGATCTTACTCCATCCATCCATCATATATACAAGAGGTTTGTGATCCGTAACAAGAACAAAAGGGCGTCCCCACAAATTTTTTAAAAAATTTTCTACAGCCCACACACACGCAAGAGCCTCTTTCTCAATGGTACTGTAATGTTCCTCAGCTCCTCTTATTCCTCTGGAAATGAAAGAAATAACTCTCTCCCTACCGTTTACCAACTGAGTAAACACAGCCCCCAGACCTATAGTACTGGCATCAACCGTGACAAATGACTTGCCAGTAGGATCAAAAGTATTGAGACCTGGAGCTTGCGCAACGAGTCTTTTGACTTGATTAAACGCTTCATCATGTACTTGTGTCCAGACAAAACTTGTGCCTTTTTTTAGAAGTTGCCTCAATGGTTCCACCACCAAAGCATACCCCTTGACAAATCTAGCATAGTATTCCCCTAATCCTAAAAAAGAACGTAGAGAATCTTTGTTATAGGGTTTACTTGCCTTATCCAAAGCATTAACCAAATCATCTTTGGGAAAAATGCCGCGACTAGAAATCTTGTGACCCAAGTAATCAATTTCTTCAACAAGAAACTTACATTTGTTCTTACTGACTGTCATACCTTTAGATTCCAGTATATTAAGGACAGCCTCCAAAATGTTGTCATGTTCTTCACACGTTTTGGCAAAAATTAAAATGTCGTCTTGAAACGACTGCACGCCTTTTAAACCTTGAAAAAGAGCCTCAATAAGTTTTTGGAAAACACTGGCCGCTGACGCCAGACCAAACGGCATTCTTACAAATCTAAAAACCCCAAACGGCGTAACAAAAGCCGTGAGGTCTTTGGATGAATCGTCAAGAAGCACCTGATGATAAGCTGATCTAAGGTCAATAACCGAAAAATACTTGGCATCATTAACGGCAGCTAATAGTTCTTGAATTCTAGGCAGGGGATAGGTTTCAACAACTATGTTCTTATTCAATGACCTAAGATCCACACACAGTCTCAGATCATTATTTTTCTTAAGTGTGATCACAATAGCCGAAATCCATTCTGAGCTATCAGTAGGTTCAATAATACCTTCTGCCACCAAATCATTTAGATGAGTTCTCAAATTCTCACGTACACTCAACGGAACCATACGTACTTTATGTTGGGTGGGCATGGCTCCTTCCTTAAGCTTAATCCTGTGAGTAAAGCCTTTTACTTGACCCACCTTATCCACAAAAACTGCACTATGTTTAGCAAGAATACAATCAACATTGGAAACCTCAGCATTGATTGAGTTAACAGAAATATCCCTCAATCTAATGGGACAATCTGTACCAGGACACAACATAATCCCCAACTTGCCCAAATCTAAATTTTGGTAAGAACCTCACGTCCTTTAAATTCTAAAATCTCTTCAAAATACCCCAACATTTTGATGTCAAAATTGCCAAAGGCTTTGGGATTGATATCTGTGTGTTTAGGTTTAACATCATCAGTCCAATTCTCCTTAAAAAAATATCGGATAAGACTGTTATGGGCGACCCAGAATCAGCCATAACATCTAGACTCACTTTTCCAATATGTACAACACCTAAAGGTGCTTTAAAAGGTACACTTACATTGTTAATAGACCATTCTGACATGGGATCATACAATGTTAAGAGTAGATTATCCAAATCCTCTTGAACATTAGATACAGCATTTACAGAAACATTAGGAGAACTTCTTATGGACTTGCACAAAGTTTGAAAATGTCCAAACCTGTTACATTTTAAACATTTTCTTTTTAAAGCAGGACAATCAGGAAAATTTGCAAGATGCGTCTTTGACCCACATCTAAAACAACTTAGCTTACTACCCTTAATAACTCCAGACCTAATTGGTCTTTGAACAGATTGAATAGCACACACATGAGAAGAGGTTTTAACTTCCTCATTCGAAATAGCTCTAGCAGATTGAATAGATCTCTCTATGCCTTTCGCAAGATCTAAAACTTCAGTTAATGTAGGGTTGCGACAAGCTAAGAGTCTTTCTTGCACCTTCTTGGACTCGCAGTTAAAAACAAATTGATCCCTTATGCAGTAATCAACATTAGCCCCAAACTCACAGTTGGCTGCCAACACCCTAAGAGCAGCAACATAGTCTTCAATAGACTCATCCACATGTTGTTTCCTTTTGTGAAAAGTGTGTCGCTCTATCATTACACTAGGCTCATCTACAAATTGTTTTTGCAGTCTTGCTATTGCTTCTTGGTAAATGTCCCATCCTTCACCTTGACCAGCTATAGGAGCTAAATTTTTAAAAATGTCAATGGCCGCTGTACCTAAAAAACTAAATAAAATTGCTTTTTTCCTTTCAGGTGAGAACTTGACGCCATCAATACCCAATAAATAGTTTTCAAATGTGTCAAACCACTTTTTCCACATCAATTTAGGTTTTCCTGGAACTTGAAGAAATATGGCGGGTTGATTGCAAAATTGTGAACCAGCCATGCCAAACTGACTTCTTTTTAAAAAAAAAAAAATGTATTTTTATTTTTTTATTTATAAGATGAGAAGTCCTAAAAGTAAAGTGGAGTGCACGTGAATAAAGTTCAATGCTAATAGTAATTAATTAGAAATAACATAAAGTAAAGTAAGTTATACTTCCTTTTAAAGGTGTGCACAACCCAGGTTCAGATGAGGATTGATGATACACTGAGATGAAGTTTAACAAAACGATTAAATGTGTGTATCACTGCCGAGAAAAAAAAATTGTAGTGTGCACATCACTGAAATGCACGTAATAAAATTATAGTGTGCACATCCCTGAAATGCACATATTAAAACTGTCAAATACACTGTAAATAGTGTGTAGATAGTGTGCACGTCACTGAAATGCACTTGCATACACTTTAAGCTGGACCGTAACCTTAAGTGTGGCTTTAAATAGAGTAGGAATGTCTTCGGCAAGCAGCTTCCATGGAAATCCAAGATGGCCACAGCGTGACGTCTCTAGCGTGCTGAGGACGTGCGTTGTCACGTAAACACAGCAGGCGTCAGAGTGAAACGCAGCCAAGGATTCTGCCGGTGCGCTAGATCGCTCGAATGAACACAGCCGAGGATTCTACTGGAGCGCGAGGTCCGCTCGAGCCACTGCGGATTTGAAATAACGAGCTGGAGTGCTTCTCAACTGCCAACGGGTAAGAAATTCAAGAAAACAGTACCTTGTCTCCGATATACATGAAGTCGGAATAGTAGACAGGATTCAAAAGTCTTCTTTCTAAACGCCGGCAAAGAATGTCGAAATGCCAAGCAAGGTGAAGGCAGCACACTCCAGCGTGTAGGAAAAACAAAAGTAGAAGGATACACAGTGGGTCAGCAAAAACCACTCGTCGCCATTGTAATGAGGCGCAGGAGTCGGTAAAGAGTAATAAAAAAGGTTTAATTCATAAACCATTAAAAGACCCACTGGTGCATCGGAATAACACGTCCAGCTTCCACCAACTCCAACCGCTTCCCCGCTCCCGTTCCAACCCATGACATAAGCACATTCCAAAATGACCTAATGAATTGTGACATGAAACGTTCTACAGAGCGAGGAGGTACTATGGTAACAATAGATGACTAAACTTTATTGCAAAGTGGAAGTGTGAACACACCACAAACTGCAGCCTGAAATAAATATTAGGAGTTACTTACCGATGGTGTTGGCGTTCTGAAAAGGGCAACCTTCTTTTTGTGTAACTAATTTGCGGCGCGCCTCGTCGCAGGAACGCCCCGCCGCATCTACAGCGGACCAGCGGCACTTGGAGTTCCTGGTGTCAGCAGGAGTCGGTAAATCCACTATTTCATGGCGTATATATGGACAGTAACTTGTGTGTCTCTCCCCCACGACCCACATGGGGAATGCAGTTTTAATTCACCTTCACGATGGCACTCACTGTGATGAAGTTAAAGGACTACCATACCCAGAAAGCCAAGCATTGAGCATGAAGTCCCAACAGGGCGGGGCATATGGTATTTAAATTCACATGGCTATCGGGATTGTTGCAATTAGCCAGTGAACAAGGGCATGGAGCCCGAAATGCATATGGCGCTTTGGGGGAGCAAACGATGTAACTGCAGCCTGAAATAAATATTAGGAGTTACTTACCGATGGTGTTGGCGATCTGAAAAGGGCAACCTTCTTTTTGTGTAACTAATTTGCGGCGCGCCTCGTCGCAGGAACGCCCCTCCGCATCTACAGCGGACCAGCGGCACTTGGAGTTCCTGGTGTCAGCAGGAGTCGGTAAATCCACTATTTCATGGCGTATATATGGACAGTAACTTGTGTGTCTCTCCCCCACGACCCACATGGGGAATGCAGTTTTAATTCACCTTCACGATGGCACTCACTGTGATGAAGTTAAAGGACTACCATACCCAGAAAGCCAAGCATTGAGCATGAAGTCCCAACAGGGCGGGGCATATGGTATTTAAATCCACATGGCTATCGGGATTGTTGCAATTAGCCAGTGAACAAGGGCATGGAGCCCGAAATGCATATGGCGCTTTGGGGGAGCAAACGATGTAACTGCAGCCTGAAATAAATATTAGGAGTTACTTACCGATGGTGTTGGCGTTCTGAAAAGGGCAACCTTCTTTTTGTGTAACTAATTTGCGGCGCGCCTCGTCGCAGGAACGCCCCGCCGCATCTACAGCGGACCAGCGGCACTTGGAGTTCCTGGTGTCAGCAGGAGTCGGTAAATCCACTATTTCATGGCGTATATATGGACAGTAACTTGTGTGTCTCTCCCCCACGACCCACATGGGGAATGCAGTTTTAATTCACCTTCACGATGGCACTCACTGTGATGAAGTTAAAGGACTACCATACCCAGAAAGCCAAGCATTGAGCATGAAGTCCCAACAGGGCGGGGCATATGGTATTTAAATCCACATGGCTATCGGGATTGTTGCAATTAGCCAGTGAACAAGGGCATGGAGCCCGAAATGCATATGGCGCTTTGGGGGAGCAAACGATGTAACTGCAGCCTGAAATAAATATTAGGAGTTACTTACCGATGGTGTTGGCGTTCTGAAAAGGACAACCTTCTTTTTGTGTAACTAATTTGCGGCACGCCTCGTCGCAGGAACGCCCCGCTGCATCTACAGCGGACCAGCGGCACTTGGAGTTCCTGGTGTCAGCAGGAGTCGGTAAATCCACTATTTCATGGCGTATATATGGACAGTAACTTGTGTGTCTCTCCCCCACGACCCACATGGGGAATGCAGTTTTAATTCACCTTCACAATGGCACTCACTGTGATGAAGTTAAAGGACTACCATACCCAGAAAGCTAAGCATTGAGCATGAAGTCCCAACAGGGCGGGGCATATGGTATTTAAATCCACATGGCTATCGGGATTGTTGCAATTAGCCAGTGAACAAGGGCATGGAGCCCGAAATGCATATGGCGCTTTGGGGGAGCAAACGATGTAACTGCAGCCTGAAATAAATATTAGGAGTTACTTACCGATGGTGTTGGCGTTCTGAAAAGGGCAACCTTCTTTTTGTATATATATATATTTACTTGCCTGGGAAATACTTACATATATATATAACACTTTTGGGTATTGAAATAATGCCCGACGCTTGTAACTCTCAGTGCACTGGTACCTAACCAGTGTTGGTAAGTATAATACAATTCAGGAATTTACTGAGAATCAATATTTATAATAATAATGTCCCACAGTTGAATCTTGTCTGTCACGATTTCTTTTATTCTCGAAGCCAATATTTTCAAAACGGCCAACACGTGTTTCGCGCACTCTGCGCTTCTTCAGGCCTTGTTTCTGTGTTCCTTCTCATTTGTGTAAATTCACTCTGTATGTACGTCACATTCCGTTGTTTCCATCATTGTTCCAAATTTCTATTTGGATAATCCCTTCATATTTTAGGGCTACAAATTCAGTAGTGCTGATATAAGGGCTGGAGAATGTGTTCCTGTATGCCAAATTATTTATCTGAATTCCATAGCTTATCATTCAGCTTTGTCCTTTCCTTCTCCTTTTCAATTATTTTGTGGTTCTGTCAGTTCTATTGGTTTTGTGATTTGCTGTAAATCCGTTAAGTAGTTGCAGAGTTATTAAAGGAAAAACAAAATGGTATATCTAGGGCCACGGACCCTCTGTGGATTTGAGAGATCTCATGCTGAGATCTGATTGGCTGCCAACACTTCAATCAGAAGTGTTCGCAGCCATTTTGGGAGTCGGACTCAGCTGAGTCCCCCCCAAAAAAGTAAAAAAAAGGAAGGGGGCAGGGTAGGAATACCCTGACCCCTCCGCCTGGTGGTGGGATCCTCCAAGGACCCCGCTAGGGACTCTGCCAGGGCCAAAAAGCATTTGTTTTTTCAATTTTGCAGCAAAATTGCATGTGGGTCCACAAATTTGTGGCAAAATTTGAAAAACAAAACAAGCGCAGTCTCCCGCGCTTGTTTCTAGTTGAGCCCCCTGGTGGGCCAGGTCCCGGGTGCATATATAAATATGTAGTTTGGGGAGTGGGGTGCATGTATTCCCCTTCCAAAACAAAGGTGCCACTTAACTGCCGAACTCTTACGGACGGGTGCTCCGTGGTGAGAGTGGCCTCACTATAGATTAAAATCTTGGCTTGTACCCATTGAAAGGTGAATTGATCATTGTGGTATTAGACATTTATCATATAGAAACACGAGCACATGGTATATCACCATTGGGATTAAAAATAATTGATTACACATGCTGTGATGGCTGATGAAGAATGGAGTATTTTACGATGATTGCTACTGTCCTCTTTCAGCTGCCACTCAGCATCCTCCAATGGGGGCTCTTCAAGACGCATTTAAAGACTTGAAATTGACATCCTTAATTTTTAACCAAACATTTAGAAAGTCATTGTCGCCGAAACGCGTCTGTTTGGTATTCTTTAAATTGCTTATTTTGGAACCCGCTTGAGTGCTCCATACTGTTCTTGTGGAACTTGATTTTAATCTATAGTGAGGCAACTCTCACCACGGAGCACCCATCCATAAGAGTTCGGCAGTTAAGTGGAACCTGTGGTGCAAATATATATATATATTTATAAAGACTTTAAACTTACCTGTGAAATACGTGCATTTTAGTTGCACAGGCATGCGTTGTAAAGGCATATGCGTGGTAAAGACTTTATTTGTAATGGCATGCATGGTAAAGGCATATATGTTGTAATGACCGTGTCGTAAAAGTAATGCGTAGTAATGGCATGTGGTTCCATCATACAAGCAATATAAATGGTGCGATGCAATACCGCAGGGCATGAAACAAAACGTGGACTATTCACTCCTCTAAAATTTTACAAACTGAAACTTTAAACCTACCAATTTCTCAAAATCTCAAGAGCATTTGGCTCAAAGGCAGCAGCGTCTGGCCTTTCACTTCCTCAAAGACGCTCTGTGTGCATTCCAATCATTCACCCAGGCAGTAATGCAATCTTTCAACGCAGATTAGTGAGTCACAGTGCATTTCCATCGCTGTGCGTGTAAATCATGTTTTTGTGTACATTTGTGTATGTCCCCGGGCAGTCGCTTTTTAAAAAGTTCATCTTAGTGTCTTGTCCGTCGGCGTTCTTTGCCAATGACGTATGGCCTTGGCTAAGCCTTCAGCTCCTTGTCCCTGAATAAAGGTCCCACCCATTCTTGAAAATGAGAGTATTTTCCAGCGTTTCCAGCACTGTATACAATCTTATGTCGGCTACAATGAAGGGTTAATGCGGCTGCTGAGACAGTTATTTTCATCACCAGTTGAACCACGAGACAATCAAACTGAAAAGGAAAGAAACATAGGGCCTCATTTATGAAAAGTGTTGCATCGCTGAAGAAAAACATTTTGCCCTCCTTGCGACAGCATGGATACACCTTATTTACACTACGGCGCTCCATGTCGCATGGATTGACCAGATACGTCAGGAGTCCTGACGTATCTGGTGGCGCAGTAATGACGCATTGCTGGAGTGTGTCAGTAACCTGACGCAACTCCAGCAATGTGTCATTACACATGTGCGAGTCCCACGTGAAAGGTCCTGCGTCAAATCCTTACGCCTGCTTCAAGCAGGCGTAAGGATTTGTGCTTACGACTTGCAGGCGTAAGGATTTGACGCATTCAAGTCGTAGAAGTGGCCCCTTCTACGAGTCTTTTTTACATGGGAACGCCCACCCTGCATACATTATACATGTCGCAGGTATAATGTAGCGCAGGCATTTGCAAAGTGATGCATCGGCCTACATGTGTCACTTTGTAAATAGGGCGCAGTACGGCGCATTGATTACACCGTCGCAGCGTCACTGAAAAGTGACGCAATGGCTGCATAAGGCCTTCATAAATAAGGCCCATAGAATTGGGGAGACCGCTGGGTGCTTCCCAAATAAATATTACGTAAAGTATCTGTCTGTTTACACTAGTATTTTCTAACTAATCTGCTTCACCGGGGTAACTCGTTACCTGATTCCCTGAAGTCCTTACTAGCATGCCTGAGTCGAATGTGTCAGCACATGCTCTGTCTCTACTACCTTTGCAATAGATATAACTTACATCATCATACTCTTTTTATGGCCAATCATGCACATGGAAATGGACACTCTGACCTACATGCATTCCGGGCATCTTCATAAAGTGAGTTTTTGTGATATGTATATTTCTTTGGACTCTTTCAGCTTACATCTACTTCAGAATTTGCATATATTGTGTATCTTGGTTGAAAAATATACCATCGAAATTCTTAGTGCTTTGGAGTTATAGCGTTCAGAGACCATCCCACAGTTACTTAGTATGGTCAACGTGAGAGTTGATAAATATCCATTCTTACATTGTTTAATACTTAGTGATGTATACATACGATAATTACAGCTCAACCAAATTTAGTCACTGTAAGTTGTCAGTTATGGAACCGCCCCGTCTTATAGTGCATCACGTAATTTCATACTGAAAACTTTCTTATGTTTACTCTTTTCCATACATTTGGTATGGCTTTAAATTATTTAGAGTTCTTCCTTAACTAGCTTGTATATTTAATTTGATTGTTCCATCATTAAAATGTATGTCTTTCTCTTCGGACAGTACCACTCGAAAAAACTATAGAACCTTTAAACTGATTTTTCCATTTTTTCTTCACTTATGGAAATAAATGTTAATTTTAAATACTTTTTTGCAATTAATAATCAACATAAGCTTTTCTTAATTGCGATCCTGTTTGCATCCTAATAAAGGGAATAGGAAGCACATGAACAAATTACAACCATAAATGAACTCTAAGAATAACTCAAACAATTTGAATCTGAAAATTAGAGCTTGAATGTTCCTGTGTCTATTGTTTAAATAACTGCATTAATGACTATTGAATGGGTACTCGCAAACATTTTTTCAGGGAGCAAAAAGTATGGTCTGTGGCATGACCGAGGGCCGCATCGATGCCAGCAGGGTGAGGGTGCCTTAAGGTGGGTGTAAGGGGAAGCGAAACATGTACATGGTGTGGACAACACAGAAAGCCTTTACATAGCTTCTGTCTGCCACCCACACGCTAACCTCATGCACCACAAAATAAAGACAAAGAATTAGCTTTTGATGTAAAACGTGAAAGGGAAAGCAATGCTCATCTTGTGGGTGGATTGCACAGTGTGAAACCAGAAGACCTGGGATCAATACCAGCTTTCCCACTTGACCAAACTGTGTGATTCTAGGCAATTGTTTTATTTCACTTTCCCTCCTTTTTTTCTTCATTACCGCAAATGAGAGCATCCTCAAATGCAGGACTTCAGGATATGTGCTGTACAAAACCTTCTCTTGTGTTTGATATATTAAATGATAATGTTGTTCCAATAATAATAACAACCTAGGCCACACAGAGGGTGCACCTGATAAATGACTTGCCTCTTAGTTGACTTATGCCATTGTTGCCCAAAAGGGAGGCATGAATGTTTCTAAGTTCTTGTTTGAAAATGATCACTTCTAATAAATGGCTCTAAATGCTTTAGTGCTCAGTGATTTAATCTTATGTACTAAAGTGTTTAAGGTGTTCCTTACGATAAGATGTGCAGGACATCTTCTTTGCATCTTTTGCTTGCCTATTTTATAGCTTTCTGAATGTTCGTGCTTTATGAAGTAAACAGCTCAGTGCTGCTGTGCACGAGGGGGCCACCTAAAAAGATCAGGCCGTACTTTGAGTATCCATAGACTATTGGATGTGCATGGTTTTTATTAACCTCATACACGATATGACTATTGTGTTTTGTGTTGTTTTCTACCTTACAGCTTTGAAAAAGCACCAGATGTTGTGAAACGTGTTGGCTCTTTTTTGGTTTGTCTGTTGTGTTAAAATATAAACTAGCCCTAAATTTGTGCTTGCGTGTTTTTAAAAGAAATATATATGATAATTTGTAAGATAACAGTTAAAAGAAAGTAATTGCTAGATTACAATTGACAATATGAGCAACATTTATAACTGTACAATTCCAAATGAATTATCAGAATGTTGAGGCACTATATCAAAACTTTCAAAGATTTTTTTTCATAATAAATGTGAGACTAAAAATAATTAACAGCATTCTGGATTTGTTTCACCGTAGGTGCCTCTTACAGTGTTTTATTTACCTTTATAGTAAATCTATGGTTATATAGATTTTTGGTTCACAATATTTAGACCTCAGTATTTTGCCTCCACAATATTTTGTACTCAATATACCATGTTTTCTTTCCAGGGTTGTCTTTTCACAATTTGATATGTTTTGTTAATTGTAGTCATGGTTTGCTTCCATCAAACCTATTCGCGAGATCCCTAATTACCAAGAATTAGTGAGTTGTGCAAACACCAGCGGACCTTGCTCAGGAAGTCATTTTCAGAGAATGGAATGACCAGAAGAATTTGATGATGGGTGCATTCATGGTGCACAACTTCCAAACAGAATGGCGATGGACGTCTGGTTGACACGGACAGGTATATATTAGGGGTGGGAGGTACATTCCGCTCCGCCGGCAGAGTTCCCAGAGTTTTGCCCACTCCGCGCTACGCTTGGACCGCGGAGTTCGGCAAAAACTCTGCCAACTGCTGTGTGGTGGAGTTTTTCTCACGCGTGGCTCGCAAACATTAAGAGCTAGAAAAAACAAGCGCTAGACCACCTCCCGGCAACATTTCTCAACATGGGCGGTCACGGCAAGTCACTACCGCTCATGTTGAGAAAGTTGCCACTCGCGTTGCGAAAGCAGCTACTCCAGTAGAAATTCTAGTCGAGCGGCAGAAAGAAGCAGCACCCTCTTGCGTGCCGCGCGGTGTCGTTCACGCTGTAAAAAGATTTGTACAGCACGTGACAAGCTCCCAGTGCTATAAAGCAGCACGAGAAGTGTGACGGACTAGAATTCCACAGCTCGCTGAACTACTCGAATCTTGTGGAGTTTTTAGGTAACTCCGTGGCATTCAACAAAGTAAAATTCCATGAGTTACTTCCTCCTATAGTATATATCCTACTGAACCTGGGCATGTGTTGGATTTAGTCATTCACTAATGGCAAGTGTATATTTAGCCTGTGTCACTCTGTTGTTATTAAGTAAATTCCGTCTCTATACACATCCATGCAGGAGTAGCTCAATTATATAAACATACGTTTGATCAAGGAATCAAGCACCACAACGCTATCATCGTTAGAAGAAGCAGAATTCACTAGCAGCACTTTGGTCACAGTACGGAGAAACATCTATGAGAATGTCAGAAAGATTCAAGCCAGAAGATTGTACTCCTTGATTTGCGGTAACTCAATACTTTTTACAACACTTGCAATATGGCATTCAATATCATATAGATGCCTTCTTGTTTCAAAGCTGAGCAAAGCCTGGATCTGTCAAATTCACTAATTCTAGATTGAAGGATGAAGATCATTGAGATATTCAGCCAGAAAAGCCTGGATCCCATCTTCTCTTGTCTTCTGTTCTTGTCTTCACATTAACCAAGTGTGGAAGGTCCAATCTATGGGAGATTAAGGCCCTTTCAAGAACTAGGGACACAATAAGTATTCAAAACATGGGTATAGTATGTTGAGTATCAATGTTGCAAGTTAGAATTTACAAACTTTTCTCTGGATACAAGCATATGATTCACTTTTGGGCAACATATCCTAGAGCACGGAGCAGCCCTGCAGACCGGCATTCAAGAACTGTTAAGAAAACAGGGCCAGGGTTGGGAGCCCATTTTTGCTTTAATGGAGTCAAGCTTTCCAAATCTCAGTTCATCAAAATACAGACATTCTTCTCACTTGCCACAGTTTGTCACTCGGTTCTCCCCTAATCCCTGCCACAAACGTCAGAGACCTTTGCATAATTTGGGACCCTGAGATCAAGCTAGTTAGTCAAAGCAACTCAGTCCTAAAGTTCTTCTGTTGCCAGCTAGGAATTATGTCCCATAGTTCTACTTTCCTTTCTTCCTCTCAAAAGGCTCTACTCACCAATGTTTTAAGTCAGTCCAGACCAAACCACTGCAATGGCCTGTATCTTGGTCTGCCTGAGAAAGGCATCCAAAGGCTTCAATCTATTCAAAGTGGAAGGACCAGGACAAAGTTGATAATGGGCAAATAATGACACCAATACTCTCTTTAATTTTAAAGAATACGATCTTGCCTGAGAACATTTCAAGCAGTTTCTATGGTTTCCAGTCCAAAGTGGAATTCTTGTTCAGTTATCATGTTTAACACACCAAGCCTTCTAAGACCTTAGCACTAAATTCTGAGTCAAGAAGTTCCAAAGACATCCTCCTAAGAGGCAGCTTTCCTCTAGCACTTTACCTCTGCTGGACCTACCTGCCACGAGATATAAGTGCTGGGGCAGCAATCTTTCCGATTTCAAACTGTCTCTTCATCTGCGTCTTACCCCTGACCGCTTCATATTTAGAAAGGTCTTAAAACCTGGTTGTTGGCACAATGAGAATTTACTACAGATTATAGATAATGCCATCCACTCACCATTTAATTTGATAGCGCCAGGAGACCCCATTGGAGTGAATGCTGCACATTACAAAAAAATATATATATATATATAATAATACAAATGAAAAACCTTATTATGTAAACAATAATTGCTCATTTCATATTTGGAGACACTGAGCATATCTTACCACTGGGGCTAATGAGAGTGGCTCTCAGCTCATTAGATCGCCAAGATACATATGATCATGCGCCAATTCTTCAAGCAAATTATAAATTTCAGAGATTAGCTGCATATGAGAAGCACAATCCTTTTAACATACTGCCTTTCAATGTGAAAACTGCTCCAAGAATATTTATGAGTGCTGTTGCTTCCTTTGCAGGGTTATTGATTTTGTAAGCAGTATTGTTCCATCTTTATTTCGATGATTTGTTGTTCATGATCTACCTTACAAGCCAATTCTCAAAATTGAGAAGATATGTTGGGTTCTTCAAGAGTCTAGATTCCTGATAAACTACAAAAAGTCTCAGTGGCATAAATATATTAGGGTTCCCTGCAAGGTAATTCAGCACAGCTGCGGGTGCAATGTTCTTGTAAGAACTTAAGAAGAAGATGCCCCATTTGTCAAAGAAGCTGCAGTTAATAATCAAGACATATCGAAGTGCACAGGTCACATAGCAGCAACAGTGTGCATTGTTCCATGGGTATGTTTTCACGTAAAGTCTCTTGTTTGTTGTCATCTTGCTCAGTACCATGCCAGATCACATATCTTCAAACAATTAGTGGCGCTGATTGAAGATGCAGTTAGTAGAGGTAAATCTACAATTGACAAAAAGGCAGTATGCCTATATCATTGACATCTCCATAACAACACAACATCTGGGGAGTGTGGTTAGAGATCTATTAAAATGGCATTCTCTTTCCATGCTGCTCTTTCTGGAAGGAGGCTTTCCAGCAAATGCATTTAACACCTCCAGAAGCATACTGGTTTCAATATCCGACAATCGAGTTTGCTCAAAGAGAATTGGATGGGAGTCAATGGGTCATAGGTCATGCAGATTCATTTTAATTCATTCTAAACCCCTCGCCCCAATGTATCCTAACTAGGGAAGCATAACACTAGTAATTCTAGACAACATTGATTAGTCAGAAAACCTGCCTTGACCCTCCCTAGCTGTCTATAATCTATGTATACATGTTAGGCAAGTGTGAACCAATAAAGGACTAATAGTGAAGCACAGAGGTTAGTATCACTTCTATAGAGGTAAAGTTGAGTCATATCTCAGCCTTGGCAAGAGCATCGAAGGAATACCTCACTCGCTTTTAAAGAGATCTTGCAAGACAAGAGTTGGTTTGTGGTCAACATCTAGTCGCAAAACATGATTTAATCAAAAAGTAATGCATTACATTAAATATCTGAAATGTACCCACTTTCAGTCAAATATACATGTTAGTTAATTTAAGGCTACAAAGTTTTGTGATAGTCTTTGACAATTGTCACTCTGATTTAAATGTAAGAGGATAACTAGGAGAAGTCCCATATTGTGGCATTATGTTTACCGCAAGTCCGACATATGGTAACACCACAGTAATCAGGGCTTACAGATCCACCAGGCTTGGAACCCTCTGCATGCCTAATTTCACAATTGCACTCTTCCTCTGCAGATTTACCTCTTTAAAGCAAAGAGAAGCATGGGTCAGGGTGAACAGAGTACATCTGAGGATAGGCAGTGTGAGTCTACCCTACACAGAGAATGGATGCAGGTATGGAAAGAGTAGCAGTGGAGTTGCATCTCATGGCAGAGGGCGGACAGAGCCTGGATAGGGGCTGGTATAGTGTGCCTGGGGTTGTGCAAGGCACTATTGATAATATACAGAGCATTGATTAAAGAGTGGAAATCAAGGACGTGACATGCAGAGCATTGATGAAGGTGTGGAAGGCAAGATTGATGAAATGCAGAGCACTGAGGAAGGTGTGGAAGGCAAGACTGATGAAATGCAGAGCACTGAGGAAGGTGTGGAAGGCAAGGCTGATGAAATGCAGAGCATTGATGAAGGTGTGGAAGGCAAGGCTGATGAATTGCAGAGCACTGAGGAAAGTGTGGAAGGCAAGGCTGATGAAATGCAGAGCACTGATGAAGGTGTGGAAGGCAAGACTGATGAAATGCAGACCAATGCTGAAGGCATGTCTAAAGTGTGTCAGTGGGATTTAAGGTTATGCTTATGTGTGGCTGGGAGTGGCTGGGGGTCTGTAGAAAGAATGAGCATATGCCGAGTGGCCATGTCTCTTTGTGTGCATTAGTCAACATGAAGGCAGGTTCAGGACTCATATTTCAGTAGCATTATATTGTGATTTTCTTGATGTAGCTCAGCAGTCTACCAGAAAAAAGAACTTTATTTGTAATACTGCTAGTATCATTTTCAAGCCCACTCCACTGTGTTGTACTCTAGCCAAGATGTTGCCTCAGAAATGTCCCTTTTATTTTTTTCCAACAGAGCCACGTGGTTCCCCTCCCTGTGAACTGTCCTAAGTTGCACGTTCCACTGTTTTTAATCCAAAGCATCATCCTAATGTTGAGGTTCAATGTTCTTGAGCAGATGTGAGCCCTCCCTACCGTTGCTGCTTACCCTGTTCCACCCACCCCTCTCCCACCCGTTGTGCCCCTCACTGAGGAGGCCAAAATAGGCTGAAACTCGCCTGGGTTTGCTAGTGTCCACCTCTGGAGAGAACCAGGCCTGGCAAGCTCTGAATGTACTGTTGCTTGGAGGTATCTTACATTCTGGCTGATTTCTGTCTTATCTGGTACGGAGGGAATAACAAGATGGACTAATTACCAGTGGTTGAGATTAATTCAAGTATTCATCAATCATCTTATTATTTTCCTATGTGTATTCATTTTTAGAAGATAATGTCATGTCCTTCCTAGACCTCAGAGTTAGGCCACCCTACAATCTGTTCTGTGATTGTGCTTTCTTGTGTAAGCACACATGATATGTGAGTAACTTCCAGCTCTGACAACAGAATATTGAAATTACCTCTCCTGTGCTCCATTTTTTTCACACAGCTTAACTGTGGAACAGATTTACTCACGTTTCACGCAGCGTAGCACTGCAACCAGAGCTGCTGTACTGCGTTGCGTGAAATGGAGAGAGTAGAACAGTGACATATCTAATATTTCACTATTCTCTTCTCTACCTGAGCTTGCACACTGTATGCTTCCTGCACCACCATAAGCGTCCTGTCAAGCATAGGTTTTGTACAGGAAGGGTAACCTTCTAGCACACAATACTACACTTAGACATAGTTTTACGCTTTTCTCACTTTGTATGTGTCTTGTACAGTGCAGCCCACAAGCAAAGTTTGTAAAGTTTGGAGAAAAAAAGCATTTCTCCTCTTTTAACGGCAGCCTCGAAGAGGTGTTATTTTTGGCACGAAGCCGTGTCTGCAAAGTTTAGTAGATAAGCCTTTGCATCAAACAACATGGGTGTGCTGCATGAGAACGCCCACGCACCACCCATTGTACGGCCTCTTGACCCTAAGCAAGTTAAGCAGTGCTAATGCTTTACTTTAGGGCTACTTTAATTAGAAATAAAAATTTGCGCAGGAAAGTAAATCCCAAATCAACATTTTACGTCGGTTAATATCGTCTATGTGAGGCAAACCTAACTCAAATTTTTAGTAAATCTGCCCCTATCTGTGTTTTTTTCACTATCGCAGTGGATGTTTGCAATGATGGATGGTATCAAAACTTGGGGACATGTCCTGGCACTACCTTGCCTTGGTTGGGCGGGGGAGCTAAGAGAAGTCCTGAACAATATTTTAATACCAGCCCAGTATGGAACACGCCATCATACTTAGCGCGTCTGACACAAATCAGGCGCGAGTAGTGCCTAACCCCACACCCCAAGGTTTCCTTTTATTGTACACAAGGTTACATTTATTGATAAACAGTGACATGTTTTACTGGCAGTTTTTTTAAGAGAAACCTAAAACATATTCCAATAATTCTGGGCTTAACACATTACCCTTTGTTACTGTATCTATATGAAATTTACAACAGTATCAAGGCATGCTTTTTAAATCTTGCCTGAGACAGTGCATGCACTGACGCTTGTGCCACATTTTGTGTTAGCTGAAAGGGGACTTAGAGCCCGCCCATTGCTTACCGCTCATTGGCTTCATTGTTACACTTATTTGCTGGCTCCTGATTGGTCAGCTTGTGCTGCTTTCACTTTCTCTTTGTTTATTTCTACTTTCAGTGGAGAATGGATCAAGAACATACTGCTTTTTTTTAAATGTCCTTCCGAAGCTTGCGCTGGGATTGTGATACTTTTTTATGTTCCCTTGTCAACGTAGTTGCTGCTTGTTCCTTCTTCCCCCTTCCACGTCGTTGCTTGCTCTGTCGTTGTTGCTTCCTGTTAGAAATGGGGGGCTCTAGTTGGCAGAGGTAGGTACCTTTGTCCAAGTAAGAACCCTTCTTCCTAGTCAGGGTAAGGGGGATACACTTCTCATATAACCCCTGCTCACCCCCTTGGTAGCTTGGCACAGGCAGACAGGCTTATCTCAGAGGCAGTGTGTAAAGCATTTGTGAACACATACAGTGATACAGTGAAAATACTACAAATGGACACCGCACCAGTTTAGAAAAATAAGTAAAACTTTATCTAAACCAAACAAGACCAAAAACGACAAAAATCCACCATACAATACTGTAAAAATAGTTACTGTGCAAAATAACCTTTACATTGCAGAAATAACGTGAAAAAACAGTTCCTCCAACTCGGTAGCTCCTTTGGGGGCTACCGCGATACTGAACACAACAGAGTCTAACAAATCCAGCCAACCGCGTCGGTACGGGTTAGCTAAAGCGTCAACAGACTCGGAGACAGTACCTTTCTTGTTGTGGCCGACACGATGGTACGAGCCGGACAGAGGCAACCGTTGCGGTTGCGATGTGAGATGGAAGCATTGCAGCGTGCGGTGTCCTCACGGCTTGGCGCAGGCAGCGGCTCGTTGACGGGGTGGGTGAGACCAAGGCTTGCGTTGCAGGGTGAGGTGGTGCTCGATGCGGTGCTAGCAGGTCATGGTGCGGCGACGGAGCCGGTTGATGGTTGAGCCGGGCAGCGGCGGAGTCGGTGATGCCTGTGCAGCGTGTAGTGAAGCAGTGCGGAGTGCGGTGCCCACAGGATGCGCTGTAAGCAGTGGCTCGTTGAAGAAGTCAGTGAGACCAGGAATGCATTGATAAGCGAGGCGGTGCTCTCTGCGGTGCCTTCAGGACACGGAATCCTGCGACGGACTCGGTGACAGAGTCGGTTGCCCTTTTCTTCTGTGGCGACTGGAACCAGCGGAACCAGAGACGGTGCCCAGAAGGATGGTGAGGTCTTTGCTCTTCCTGAGACCTCTTGAACAGGGGGCAAGCTCCACTTCAATCCCTTGGAGATACTTTCTCAAGCAGGATACACACCCAGTTCCTCTCCTTGGCAGAAACAGCCACTGCAGGCCAACCCCAGACAGCACACAGCAAAGGGGCAGTACTCCTCCTCCAGTTTCTCCAGCTCTTCTCCTTGGCAAAGGTTCCTCTTGAAGTTCAAAAGTGATCTACAGTTCTGGGGTCTGGGCCCCAATATTTATACAGCAAAATCCTTTGTTCTCTGGTGGCAGAGAAGCCCTGTGCTCAATCAAAACCAGTTCTGTTCTCTCTGTTGCAGCTTCCTGGCAGGAGGTGAAGACAGCATTGTGGAAGGCAGACCAGGCTCATTCAGGTGAAAGGAAATCCCCTCCCCCTACTCTAAATGCAGACCAGGCCTATTCAGCCCAGCTCTGACCCATCCAGACTCTCTGGAGCCACTGCCCATTCCCAGCCCCTGTCACTCCAATGCCAGACAGTCAATACACATCCGAGCATGAGGCACACTAGATGGCTAAGCAAGAAAATACCTACTTTCTAAAAGTGGTATTTTCAAACACAGAATGTAAAAATCACCCTTACTAAAAGATGCATTTTAACATTCTGAGTTCAGGCTTACTAAACTTTATTTTCCTACCTTGTTCCCAGGGGTAGTTATGTTTATAAGATGTTATAAGCAAACTCCCCATTCTATCCTATGGGAACAGGTAGCCTTACAATAGTGAAAACGAAATTGGCAGTATTTCACTATCAGGACATGCCACACACACCAGGGCATGTCCTATCTTTCACATACACTGCACTCTGCCCACAGGGGTACCTTGGGCCGACCTTAGGGGTGACTAACATGTAAGAAAGGGGAAGGTTAGGGCCTGGCAAGTGGGTGCACTTGCCAGGTCGACATGGCAGTACCAGACTGCACACAGGCTCTGCAATGGCAGGCCTGAGTTACATTTACAGGCTGCATATGTGGGTGGCACAATCAGTGCTGCAGCCCACTAGCAGCATTTGATTTACAGGCCCTGGGCACACACAGTGCACTGTACTAGAGACTGGCTAGTAAATGAAATATGCCAATCATGGAACCACCAATCCATAACAATAATTTACAAAGGGAGCACTTGCACTTTGGCACTGAACAGCAGTGGCAAAGTGCCCAAAGCATCTAGACCAACAAAATGAAGTCCAACACACAGCAAAAACACAGGAGGCAAAGGCAAAAATACTGGGGAAACCCATGCCAATTATGCCAGGTCTAACACTTTCCCTCTGACGTTGTTGCTTGCATGTTGTTTTTGCATCCCATTGCCCACCCATGCCTTCCCACGTCGTTGTTAGCCCCTTCATTTTTTGCCCATTGTTCCTTGCACTGTTCTTGTTGCTTCTCCCATCCCCACCTCCCCCCATTGTTGCTTGCCCCGTGACAACCACCGCCACTCCCTCCCACACCTCCCCCTTCCTTCACGTCTTTTTAGCCCCTTTATTTCTTGCCCATTGTTTCTTGCACTGTTCTTGTTGTTTCTCCCATCCCCACCTCGCCCGTTGTTGCTTGCCCCGTGACAACTAACACCACTCCCTCCCACACCTCTCCCTCCCTTTGTTGCTTGCCCTGTCCCACCTGACCACCTGTTGTTGCTGACCCCGTCTCGCCCGCACTTCTGCTGCCACAATATAAACATTGACAAAGCCAAATAGCTCTCGCCTGTGTGAGAGCTATTCTGCTTTAACAATGTGTGTTTTTAGTATAGTTGAAAAGTTGAAACAAAATTCATTATGACTCAGCCAGCGATGACCCAATCAAAGCAATGTTTTTTTACTATCAGCCATGCTCCAAAGCAGCCACAGTGCTGTACATCATGGCTAGAAAAGAACAAATATTGGCAAAACCAATAGATCTCGCATAGGTGAAACCTATCGCCTTTGCCAACGCTTGTTGTATAGTGAGGCTATAGGAACGCAGTACGCCATTCTCTATAGGAAACTTGCATGTCGCTCTCACAGACCTGCTTTTGACTGGACAGGCTAAGATCCTTTTTGTCTATCTAGCCTAATTCAAACCACTGACCCCTTGCCTCCGGTGGGGGCTCACCTGATTCCGGTAGGGTAAATCCAGCCCGGTCTATATTTAATCCGGTACGGTGAATCCAGCCCGGTCTATATTGAATCCAGTAGGATAAATCCAGCCCGGTCTATATTGGAACTCTATTTTCTACACGCCTCTATTTAGGTCACTCAGGCATTTTATCAAGCTGGACGTCGTGAAGGGTGCCCCATCACCCCCATAATACTCCACCTTCCACTATTAATTATACAGATACATAATTACCAGGGAGGAGGTGTAATGGTTCTGGCCATAACTGTGGGTCCAGTAAGACAACATTTGGCAATCTTTCACCTAAGTGCGAGGCTTCTGAACACATTACTGGGAGTAGACAACCAATGTACGGAGAGGTTGTAGCTTTGAAATCCAAGACATTGGGCAACTGAATTCATGATTACAGAATATTCATTTATTTGTTCGAAGTTTTTTCATAGTAGAAGCCAGTCAGGAAATGCAAAAGAGAACCATAAAGAAAGAACAACAAATATTGGGTGACTGTCTGAACAGTTAGTAGAATTCTTAGAAGATAAAGAGTTCCTGAATTATCGTGAGCTAATGTCACAGTGTACCTTATTCTATAGTCAATAAGAATATTTTTTAGTTTCTTCTTAAATATTAATAACGGTCTATTTCTTCTGCTAATTTTACTAAAATTCCTAGAATATGCACTTTAATTCTAAATGGAAACCAATTATACTCTTACTCACTGGGCGTTGGTGTGGGATGTTTGAAAAATATAGGGAGCTCAAGTTGATGGATGTGTAATCTTTTCAATAACTGGCACCTGGTTTGACCACACAAGATTACTGATCACCAGTAATCCTCTGGAACTGCGTATCCATCACGGATGTCACCCTCTATACTTCAGCACCTTAACTACTGAGGGTAGTTGGATTGTAAGTAATTATCGACATATGTAGACCACGGGCTTTACTATACTTAGTTTGCACTGTCCCTGTTTGATCACTTTGTACTTTCAACTAGCTGCTCTGGGTGCAAACAGGAATAGTACACTCTATTACAGATAATGCGCTGCCACCAGGACAACCGTGAACTGGCATTTTGGGGCAGAGTATGAATAAAAGACAGACTGGCTGTTTTTAGCAGTCAGTCTACCTTTCACCGTGCAGGCAACTTATGAAAGTGGAACAGAGATCCCACATCGGCAGGTGCAGTGAGTGGCTGTACCCGCTTTCAGGGGTGTACCTGGGGTATCCATGGCACCCCTATCCCATCCTTGAAGAGGTAGCTCTCAGGGTGACATTCTGACAGTGTGCCACCTCTTTGTGGTGCATAGCCAGTGGCCTCCTGACGGTCTGTTTACCTCCACACCCGTGTTCATAATACGGCAATGGTGCAGAGGCAAAGTGTTACTCTTTGCATGGGGCCACCCCCATGCTAATAATGGAATGCCCCTTTAGAATCATGTTGCCGCTCTATGTGTGCCAGAGTGATTTGTACTACAGAAAGAACTGCAAAAGCATTTGTGGCCCCTTCTGTAATACCACATTGCCCCGGGGTGCAGAAAGCAGGCTCACATGCCCGTTACACTACCGGAGCACTTAAGGCCTGATTACGAGTTTGGCGGATGGGATACTCCGTCACAAATGTTACGGATATCCCATCCGCTGTATTACAAGTTCCATTGGATATTATTGAATTGTAACGGGCTATCCGTCTCGTTTGTAACAGAGTAACCCTGTCCGTCAAACTAGGAATGCGGCCTTTAATACTATATGGTCGCAGATGTCTAATACTATTGTGGTTTATCAGATCTTACATCTCTTCTGCTTTCATTCCTTAATAAACGCCTACTTGAACAACAACGAATGATTGTAATGATATGATCCAATTCCCATGCTCCACTTTCCCAATTTGGAGTGGAGAACTAATGTAGCACCCCGCAGGGAGCTCCTCGACTCCCTTGGGAGTCGGCTGTGCCCAGAAAAGAGTTGTTCAGATGCTTAAGTATTCAGATAGGTTCTTTGGGCTTAGGTTGGTGGTGGATCCATTGATGTGAGTTTTTTCGAATGTGATAGGTGTGGGATGCAAGGTTATTCTTTCTAGGATTGGAAATAGTCTGGAAGTTATATGCGTTTCACCTTCCTTTCTGTTCTGTGAATTTTCAAAATAAAAGGCACTGCCTCTGAGGTGAGCCAGTGCACGTGTGCATTTGGGTCTGCATCATGTTTATGAGACATAATGTTGAGAATGAGTCAGTGTTTAACAGTTCCTCTGTGTTGTGAGTAAATGGGGTGGTAGTAGTAGTGACAGTAGTGACAACTGGGTGTAGAGTGGATGCCACAAGTTGTGTTTTTAGCAAGAAACATACTATTAAACATAGGCTGCATTAACCTGTTGACCCGCAGCGTTTTGCAACCTTTTTATTTCAAGATAAATGTTACTGACATGGGCTTGGCTGGATATTGGTCAGGTGTTTGTGTGTCCATGCGCGTGTGTGCGTGCATGCATGTGTGTGTGTGATTTCATCTCTGCATTTCTTTCATTTTTGCATTGCAGTTACAGTGGCTCTCCTGAGCCTGTGTGAGCCACCTCAAGGTGGCAGCTAATATTGCAACTGAGTAACATATTGAGAATGTATCTTTGGTTTGGTGGTGGAAGCAACTAGTGGTTGTAGATAGTGGTCCTGAGATGTATAGGTTTTGTGCTAATGGGTTGAGATACTGGTTAGCTGTGTGTAGTTTGTCTATCTCATGCTGCATTCTTTGACAGCTAGACTGACTGCCCCCAGTGAGCATGCATGACAGAGAAAGAGTTATTGCCGGAGACTAACAGGAGTTGTGTTTGGACTGTTGATATGCTACGTGTTGCATACGATACATTTAAGACCCTCTCTCCACTGTTAGCCATTTACAGTCCCATGACTCTTTCCCTGACCAGCCATCAGGGCTGGCAGCAGGCCAATCGGGACAGTGTAACTTTGCAAGATGATTTCTGACCTGCCTTATCTGAGAAGCTGAGGTTCAGAGGTCTTTCAATTCTTAATAACTGAGCCTGGTTGTAACTTAACTTATGATTCTCTGCACTTGCCATGAAAGATTTCAGGTGGCCCTTAGATGATATTGACCAGATGAACAATTGAATTAAGGTATTCCGGTGGAAGGATCAAACCTTGACAGCATTGTTGACCAACACTGGTTTTTCCAAGAGTGTCTTCTACGGTGCTTCTCTTTAGATCAAACTAAGGCCACAGACTTTTGGCATCTTTCACTCTTTATCCTCAGCTAGTGGAAAGTGCAAATACTTCACAGTTCAAGCAGTGGCCTGTGGGAGTATAGGAGAGGCACCCTCAAACTCCAGACACTTGTACTACAGCACACTCACCACCCGAAAACAAGCACTGGCAAAACCAATAGGCCTGGCATTGGCTAACAAAGTTTTAGCATTGTCAGTGCTTGTTTTGTTTTGTCAAAAGTTGTGCAAAACTTCATTGTTTGGGAAGCTGCAGGGCCTCGCCAAGCTAAAAAAACAAGTGGCTGAAAGCAAATATATTTTTTTTTAGAGGTCGGGGAGGGGGTCTCAAGAAACAGCCATTGCCAGAGTAGTCTTTGGAAGTGAGGGAAACTACTTGGTGTGTGGTAGCTCTCCTTGTGAAAGGGAAAAATGCTGTTACTTACAATGAAGTTAACCAATGGCTGAAGTGGGCCGGCCCACTGCCCTATGCTGTAATGGGCGCAGCACAAATGTGAATGACAAATAACAGACCAATAGATGCAGTATGGCATCTATATTACTACTATACTACCCATTCCACATATAAATAAGCATATAATATACATAATATTAGAAATATCAAAAAGTCTTGGCTAAAGCCAAATCTAACATGAGTCATACGGCAAGCACCTGTATCTAAGCAGTAGATGTGATCATCATAGGAAGATGGAGGGAATAATCAGTATGCCTGATAGTGAGCTCCAGTCGCGGCCGGCATGACTCACGGGTGGGGGAGTCGGGGGGTCACGCGGGGAGGGCTTAATTTAATAATTAAAAAAAAATTAAAACTTACCTTCCCGCCGGCTGGGTCCCGCGTCGTCTCTGCTCCTCTCCTGCTCCCGGCAGGAACAGGAAGCCAGGCTCCCACCCCTAAGCCAATCACAATGCTGCAAGCAGCGTTGTGATTGGGTGGGACGCCGCGCAGCCAGGGGCTAATGGCCCGGCCATGTTCTCCATGTAGGTTGCATAGCAGCCCACATGGAGAAGGACAGAGTGCGCATGACTGGTTTGGTCGGCCCCAGAGGGCCGACCAAATCAGTCATGCGCACTCAGGAGTGGGCACACCACTCCTTTCCTGCCCAGCTCTGCTTGCAGAGCAGCCCCGCCCACCCTCCTGCCCGCAACCAAACCCTTCTGCTTTCTCGCAGTGCGAGAAGCAGAAACATAACATGGTAGTTATTACCATTTTATGTTTCTGCTTCTCGCACTGCGCGAAAGCAGTGGGGCGACGCTCCTCCGCCCTAGTGGAGGAGCCGCCCCTGGTGAGCTCCCATGTGTCTGCCATTTGGCTAGGGGGCCAGCCTAGTCATCTGATACCCAAAATACTGTACCATCGAACCTCACAGTTCAGACCTGTGACTGCTGACCTCAAGCCCTTTGTTCTGGTATGAATGTCATTCAACCACGAGTACTTATGACATACTTCATGAACCTTTTCTGCATCCGGACACCACAAGTCGCACAAATAGACCTGAGCAAGAAAGACCACCTACCTGCTGCAGAACTTGAGGTCTCCCCCCTTCTCAGAAGCCTGCTAAGCCCTTTCAGTACCAAAGAGAGAGAGCGAGAGAAGAAATATCTTCCCTTCCAGTAACTGCTCGCTCATGAACCAGATCGCTACGGCCCTGGGTGGGTTTGGGACCTTTTTGTGGCGATTTGAGCTTCTAAACATTAAGGGGCATATTTACTAATCTTTCATGCAATTTAGGGCAGCCAGCAAAGTTGGTGCGCTGCATTGTGTGAAATGCAGAGAGCAGAAATGCTCCATATTTACAAATATATGGAGCATTTTTGCTCTCTCCTTGTGCTGATGGACTCTACGCAACCTAGCACCAACATAGGCACCCTTGCACTAGAGTGAAAGGGTGCCTGTGTTACAGGCAGTATTGTTTTTGTGCAGGAAGGTATACATTCCTGCACAAAAACAATCCTTAGAGGAGGCATTTTATCTTTATTCGTGTGCTGCAGAATGCCACCTCACTGGGGAAGCATTGCATTTTGATGATTTCCCAGGTTTACTAGCTTTAGCAAATCTGGGAATTCATCAAAATCCATCGGTGAATGTATGGGAACGCGACGTAAGGAGAATGCGAAGGCCTTATAATCTGGGCCTTAATCCCAATGTTGGCTACCTACAAAACATTTGCTCCTTACGTGCAGGCCAACCATAATTTCAGGTCCATATAAAGAATTGTTTGGTTACCTTAGATCTGGTTTTTGATCCTGTGTATATTTATATATAATTATTTCTTGTGTAGGACTGAAAAAACTATATTCTAATTTGAAATGGAAAATACCTATGACTCTCTTTATTTAACTGGCATTGTGCTACTGCATTGTCTTGGCCTAGAGCATACCTTTCCAAACACAATGCCAACACTTGTGAATATATAAAAGATGGCGCACAAGCAATGGCGTTTCATTGCTGTAGTCACCCAGATGGGCGTTCCACAATCAGAGGAGTGCTTGAGATGGGAAGGATAGCTGTGTGACTGTGGAGTTCTGCACAGGACAAAGGATGTCAAACTTGGGCTTCTTCTTTGTCTGTTATGCTGACTCTATCACTACAGGAAAGTACCGAGAGTGAACTGCTGTTTTCAAGATGATGCTCCTGCAAGGACTTCTGCATGGAGTTCCCAATCTAAGATGAACGTAAGTCATTTTCTGTGATGTCAGTTCCTGTTTGAATCATATATAAGAAGGCTATTATGAGTGATGAATACGTTTCAGTACATTCATTCCCTCATTTCTTTTCTTGTTTCTTGCTCTTTTGCTACTATTTGTGTCCCTGGTTTTGCTGTTCAGAGTTGGAGTCTTTCTTGGATCTCCTAGTGGATGTCTTAGCTTGACTCATTGCTCTTATCTGATGTCAGGGAGAGATTGGTGCCTGGCAGCTACTTCTGCATTAATCTTCATCATCAATCAAAGACCACAAGAATGTCAGGGAGGTTTTTTCCTTAAACTGGGACCCCCTACAGAAGACACTTGACACCTTGCACATCAACTATTCTCTGCAGGGCGGCACCGTGGCTACTAGGACAAATTGCCTTTTCCTCGGGCAATCAAGAACAAAATTTAAGAGACCTTCTCAGCGTCCAGTCCTTCACAGCAGGTAGGCTTGAGCATTCAACCTTCTAATTATTGCTGAACCAAGAAGGTTCCGGTAACTTGACTTCTGCTATCCTCACCGCACCATTTCACCAGATAGAAGCTGGTAAAAATCCCGACTAGGAAAACAGCCAAAAATGGGAAATTACCATTGAAATTTGGTGTAGCAATTCTGATTCCTGGGGTAACTCTCAATCTCAAGGGGCTGCTCAGGGAACAACTGTGGTACTTCTATATCCTGTAATTACCTATATCAGGTGTCTCCAACCAGTCTATTGGATGCAGGCTACCAGAGGCAGGTAGATACCTTCAGAGTAGCTCCCATCCTTGAGTTTATCTTTAAGTACGCTCAGGATCACATTTTCCTTCTAAAGTTAAGGGAAGGCTGTGTTTATTTTACATTATTATCACCAGGCTGCAGATAGCAGGGCCTGATAATGAGAAGTGCTGGAGACAAATTTATGACACAGGCTGGCTCACAGAGGTGATGAACTAAAGCACTGATGTATTCAACTCTTAAATAAAAGTCCTTTTCATCTCAATATTGAAGCAGGAGAACAAAAGGATGAATCTGAATGCTTTTAAATTGGAGAAAAAGAAAAATGAAAAGTTACCTTAATGATTAAGTTCTTCATTTTAATTTCCTCCCATTTCAAAGTGTCATATTTACAAACAGCAGGCCTCCTTTTTTTAAATGGGTGAAATTTAAAGTGAAGAACATTTTTCTGCACTTTAAATTTCTCCCATTTAATGATTATATATTTGTGCTATACATGTAAAAGAGCTCCATATGGCGAAAGGTATGTCCTGTGTCACAAGTACATAAGAAATAGGTTTTCAGTCACCCACACTCATATATTCCATTCATACTCACACAAGTGCATACATCCCCAAAGACCATGATCTCACTGACACACATAGCAGCCCTGTCATAGTGCCCTAGCCAAAATATTTTGTTCACACCATAGTATCTGGCTCTCTGGACATTCGGCTTAGTCAATGAAGCAGAGCTTGGGGGTGTCTGGTAACAATGTGTGAGATGCATAGCCTTCAGTAGCTCACGATGATTTTCACTGATCAGAAAAGGTTGGAGACCCATATCCTTGGTATTGATAATTCAGAGTGTGGGAATACAGATGCGGTATTCCCACCCACTTTGGGCCTACATGATTGTGAATTTCACATATTCCTACCAGTTACAGTCTGAGAAAACCCACAACTACACCTACATTCATGGGAGCAGAAGATACTGGACTGTATGACCATATCTGGAACAAAAGGAGTTAAAGGCTGAAGAGGCAAAAAGGAGCAATGTAAACATCACAAAGTGCAATATATGTGAAATAAACAGTACCACAGCCCTTTGAACCACCATAAGGATTACATCTGTATCCAAAGGGGCCATGCAGATTTACATACATGTTGCCCAGGTCCCATCACTTCTCCTCTTCAACTGACAGAATCATGCATATTTTGGAAGATACTGTGGAAGATATACACATATTCATGCAGTCATACCTAGGCAGTGGTACACTGCATCTCAGACACATTTCAAGTTACACTGCAGACACTAGTGAAGTCACATATATCTACATTATGGTTGTTGCATGGGTAGGCGCCCAGAAGACGCACATTCCTGGCACTGATTCCCTTGAGTGCTTTATGCCTTTTTTATGTAATGCATAGAAAGCATATTGCCCTTGACTAATGAACAGGGTTTAGGCAGACAGAGATCAGTAGGTTTTAGAATGCTGAACAACTCAGTCCTCACTTATTTTTTGGGGTTAACGGGGTGACTCTGTGGAGGTTTTATCATAAATGATGCGGGTAAAACGGTATGGTTTAAGTCTACATTTAGTTAGGACAGTTCAAGTGGGAAGGCCTTGATTTAACAGAGACCCTCATATGAGTGTATTGAGAAAGATTAGGCACTCATTCACGCTCTCATTCACACAGGACAACTTCTGACTAACCTGTTGGCTTCTGTGGACCCCCACTGAATCATCACTGGAATCCGGGGACCCCCACTGAATAATTACTGGAATCTGGGGACCCCCACTGAATCATTACTGGAATCTGGGGACCACCACTGAATCATTACTGGAAACTGGGGACACGTCCCTAAGCAATTTCTATGATTTAAACCTCAAAACAATACATAAAAATACAAAAACAATTATACATGAAACACATTCACAAACAATGATATATTTGATTTAATTCACAAATACAGAAAAATCGAACTTTTTCTAAATCCAAATTTTATTATAACAGATGAAGGGTTATGCTGGGCTCTAGCATATCACTGTCCTTTTTGCTCCTAATGCTTGCTCTGGATGTATCGCCTGAGCCAACCCTTTGTCCATACTATATTGTGTTTGCTGTACTTGAGCTGCTCCCATGAACAAATACATTTTAGCTTCCTTCAAATTTACAGAATGTTTTTAAATTTTAAATTTTACATTTTGATTCTTTATGCATACTTTATTAAGCTGCCAATATCTATCTAGATGCAGACCCCCTGAGAAGGAGACGTGTGGACTGCCAGGGGTCCGCAAACCACAGTTTAAGAACCACCGCGCTAGACAGTCCAGCGGGCATTAGTTTTTGATGATGGACAAGCTGCGTAATTCTGGAGCTCGCCCATGGTAGAGCTTCCGCAGGGTCCCTGCAGCTCATCTACTTCAGCACCCATGCCAGGAAGAACCCGCCTTCAGTTTGAGTCTATTCGGGCAGCTCATTCAAACAGCCAATCAGAGCACTCCTATATAAGACATGACACCTATTCTCCCCACCTGATTATTGTTTTTGTTTCCACATGGTAGCTTTTTAGAGCTCTGCAGGAAGTAGGGGAGAAGAAGTTCCGGTTGTAGACATTGATCACCAAGCTGACATTGGAGAGAATAGGTAGAGAGTATCTAGTCTGAACAAGCATTGGAAAGGATAGTCTTTATTCTATTCCCTTAGTAAAACACAGTTATGGATACAATGCATAACCTAACAAGCATTGGCAATGCGAATAGGCCGTGCCTTTTGGCTGACAACGCAGACCTTTTGTCTTTGCCATTTCTTTTTTGCTGATGCTGTTCACCATCAGCTTTTTTTTGCATATGCTGTTCAGCATTGGCGAAAGAGAACAAAAGAATGACAATGTGTACGCATGTGCACATATGCTTCATGACACTATGGAGGCCCTATGTGCTGACCTATATGAGTGCATGTATCACCATACATGTGTGCACATATGGCATAACGCTGAAGTCATTTTTAAATTTATTTATTGTTCCAAGATGAGGGAAGCCCATCTTGGAACAATAAATAAAACTAAAAAAAAGTTAAATTTGAGCAAAAGCCTATTTTGAAAAAGGAAGGAGCGGCCAGGCCCCTCCAAAAAAGGGGAAAAAATAAAATAAATACAACAGGGAGCGATGTGTGAACCACGGTAGTGAGGGCAGGGGCTGAAGGGTTCACTATGCAATCATGATTTGGGATGGCATTGCTCTTTCAAACTTGGTAATTGTAAATTGTAATTGTAAATTGTATTTATATAGCGCTTACTACCCTGGACGAGGCTTTGAAGTGCTTTGTGGTGAGTAGCACTTTACTCCTGAACACAAGCCTTGCGGATTATTGGTGGTAAGTGCATTACGCTAGTGCTCATTGAGATCTCATGCATTTACTGTAATTGTCAGAGGATTCATTGAAATGGATTAGTAAAGGGAAGAGTGAGATTTTAATGGAGGTGATGTACATGTGCAACTGTTAATTGGATGAATTAGATAAAGGCGGGAAGAGTTTGCAAGGGTGTTTTGGAGTCTATAGAGGTTGGAGACGTTTGGGGTGAGTCAGAGAGCGGAGATATGAGCAGAGGTTGAACAGGAAATTACCAGAAAGAAGCATTTCCCAAAGATAACTTTAGGTTGGGTTTATTTTTATTTAAGGAGTGTGCATTATATTTTACAGGCTTTTATGGGCAGGTGAAAGGCCAACAAAATAACTACAGAATATTTTGTTTTTTTCTAGCCACGCCTCTGACCCTACCCCCACACTATCTGGCCCCGCCCTCATTGTACTCAGGATCACAGCTCCCATACTTTTATATATGCACTTCCACGCTGTTTGTACAGACCTATTTTACTGATTTTCACCAAAACAAAGGTGTATTATACTGCTTCATCTCATCCATGTTTGACAAAAATCTATCCAACGGTACTTGCTATAGATACAAGTTTTACCCTGTGGGAATTACCATGGATTGTAGCAGCGTTTGGTCGCTTCTCTATCTTATGTCCAGTTGTATGGTTCTGCATGAAATATAGCCATAATTAGTCACTATCGCCACTCTGCCTGCCATCCATCCATCCTATAGCCTAGTACACACCCCAATGTCTATTTGCGGTGTAGGAGAACACGACCTAGGAATCAGACTTCACACTGCTTCTAGAGGGCACAACCCGGTTCCTAGTTTTTTTTCCTAAACTTAAGGTGAATGACTTCACTACTCATGCTGAGGTTAAATAAGGGTGTGCCAAAGCAATGCCCCGGCCCTTTAGAGGCTCTCCAACTCCTTTAGAATATTTAAACTTAGGAATTGCACAGCAAGAGTCTGGAAGCCCAAAGAAGGTTGACCGGACAAGTGCAATTTGGCAATGTATTTCTTAGAAATTATGATTCTTTAAAATGTATGGTCCATAGAGCATAAGATTTCCAACGCAGTCCATTTCAGATATGTTGTAGCATTTTGTTTTATATAACAAACTTTATTAAATGTTTGAAATCCACCAGCAAGAATACATCTACTTCTGTATAGCAACACCAAATTACACGTCAGCATCAAGAATCACAACTCCAATCTGTAGTAAGCTCATCATTTCCCCCAGATGTTATTGTGTTTTTGCGGGCAACCCCACGCAGTGTATACAGGTTTGTTCAATTGGGCACACCAGTCTACCCCGCCTCTCCATCCCACTATGGAGGGAGCGTTTGGTGAGTTCCACCGTTGGGCAATGTCCTGCTTAGCAATCAATGAGGCAATCCCTATAAACTGAGGATCCGCCCGGGTGCCTCCAAGCTCATCGATAATGTCCATGAGTTCAGTTTGAGGGCTTGCCCCAGTACCTCTGGGAGTTTACGTTGTATCTGCAGCCAGTAGGGCGGGAGAACAAGGCAGGATCAGACCATGTGGTAGAAGTCAGCAGATAGTGTGGAGCCCTGAAAACAGGAAGGTTGAGGGATTTTGCCCACACGATGCAATCATATCGGGGTTAGATATGTCATATGAAACTAATTTACTTGGATCAAACGGAGACGCGCTGGAATGCCCAGCACAAGTGGGGCCAACCTGGCCTCGCTCCAGTCTGTCTCATCCAGCTCACCAATCCACCCCTCCCAGCAGTGTCTGGGTGCGTCAAACCCATGTGGGGCATTAACAATGAGTGAGCGGTACCATTGGGATATTGTTGTAACCTTTTTATTGCTGTAAGCCTGATCAAAGACTATTGTCAAAATATACGCTGGATATTAAAACAGGCCACCATTAATTTTTGGAGAAAAGCCAAGAAAGGAACTATAAGCTTGAAGAAGCATTGGAACTCAGAGACGACTGAGAAAATTAATCTAACAATTGTTTGTGAAATACTGAAACGTATGCATTTTTTCACACATTTGGGAGGGAGTTAATTCTGGGGTTTTAGTTCTGTCTGGAAAATTTAGATATTATAAATTCCAAAACATCACTTCAACTAGTTGGTTTCCTGAAATGAGTTTATCTCTCGTGAAAGAGATTCACAGCTTGAGATTACAAGAGTAGGGTCATTTTTGGGTCTGAGAATCTCGTTTCTTAAATGAATTTGTCAAGATGTTTTGAATAGGTGATGTGCTGAAACCTGTAGGACAAACTTAATTTGAAAATGTCTCCTCAGAAGACTAAAATCAATAAATATTACTGAGTTCACATTATACTGTACATGCACCGCTTTAACAATGTAGCATTACACTGCTTTTTAGAACTGTACTAATTTTTTTATTTTGAATAATCACGGGACCCTTTTATAGACTTTGCACTTATTGGAGATCTGTGTGTCCTGACCACAGGGCGCCTGTTGTCTGACGCTGCTGACAATTCACCCGCTGGTTGGTGGCGGCCATCTTAGAAGTAGAATTGCCATTGCACAGAAATTAAAAACAATTCACTTTTAAAATGTTGCAACTTCCACACCGAGCTTAATTTAGGGCCATTGGGCCCACCTTGTAGCCTCCCTCCAAGTGACTCTGTAACCCTCATATTGACTTTTCACCCTCCAGGTTATGAGGGCCAATTTGCTGATGGCATTGCAGATTTTGTTACTATCTATATTTGCAAGAGCTCCTTTATAAAACTGAGAAACTTTAATAGGGGGATTGAGATTAAAATAATTCCATCTATAAATACATTTGGTCCCTTCACCCATGCTGTCAAACACCACGTTGGTATTTACTCTTCTGTCCAACACCATTATTCAAACACTAAACAAGTAAAGAAAAATATTTTTTAATCGAAATCTCAAAAAGTCTTGCCATTACCATGCTGGTTCAACTCTAGGAATTCTAGTATTAAACGCATGCCGCTGTACAACCCAGATCTGGTATTCGCCCAGTTCTGTGCCAGGGCCAGGGCAATTCTGCATTCACTGATTGCCCTTAAGTCCATGATCCTCAGAAACAACACAAACCAAAATCCATGGTTTGCAAAGGTGCTTCGGCAAAGAAAAAAGTGTGTCAATAAATGAGAACACTGTCAACGGCTCAGACACTTGCAGGATGTTTTCAAAAGACAAGATGCATAACTTGATCTGTAACCCAAAGAAATCATACATTAAGCACTCTAGCAAATATATGATATGTTGCGTCTTTCCCAGGCTATATAGGTCTCTTCTACCATGACTGCCATTCCAATGCAACTGTTGTGTAACGAGTTTGGGTCCAATTTTAGGACCAGTCACATGTATCAGGAATTATAAAGCCCCTTACCAACCCTGACCCTTTTATGTCAGTGGAAGATCAGATTAGTGATACAATTTAATGCCATTCTATACGGTCACATTCATCCTAAGGTCCTAAACTGATTTGCCTTTTTACTAGTAGAGTTGAGGTTTTCAGATTATGAAGGTTATTTACAGTTGGGTGGACGGCCAGCCAGGTCAGGTAAGCCTATTGCCTCCTCTCCCCAGGCAGTATGTATAGATTCCTGCAACCCAGGCGGGGATCTCAGCCTCTTCAACTGAGCCACCAATGTGGCAGCTCCACTGAAGGCACTGAAGTTTTTTGATTTTCAATAATAAGCCTATTATTGAAAAAATATATTGGCCCAGTCTTAATACAAGTTATTTCAAGGCTTTCCCTGGCAGTCCCAAACATAAAAGTGTGTGTCGGAAGGACCGTCTTAAATAGGGCTGATGTTCTCATGTGCATTGACTTACAGCCCTTTGGAGGATAAGCCATTGGTCAAAGATTTCTGCCAGCAGAGCCAACTTTGGGTCCACCATCCGTAACCCGGCACTGCTCCAACTCAAAATAGAGTAAGTGAACTGCAAGTTTGGCAGACGGGGCATCTGCCACTTTTTGGCGGATGCTTCACTGCCGCCAAACTTTAAATGACCCCCTTTCTCTTCACTGTTTACATCCACTGTGAAATACTCTGCTTTTCACGCAAGACTTACTGGTAATCATCCCTTAGCTGCATGGCAATATTTATAAATGGCGGCCCCTTCATTCCTTGTAAGATAACTCATCTTGCTGTGCCTTATTGCTCTTGGATGTATGATCTGTAGGCATGAAGACTAGCAGGCAACCTACAATGCATCATGTCTTTATCCCACCTTCAAGATTTCACACTTCATTGACTATGTTGCTTCATTAAAGTTATCAAAAATGTTTCGTTTGACCACGATTTAGTATGCCGTAGACTTGTTATTTGGTGTCAATAGTTTTTGCTCTTTTTCGTTCCTTTGCAGGTGTAGTTCTCTAGCTACTTATTTCATATGTTTTCCTGTTGGAACTCTCTGTGGTCAGCTAAGAAATGCATGTATGCATGTATGGCTTTAGAACATTCTGGATCAATAGGACCATCAAACATCAGACTCCACGCGATCACAGACTTAACTTGCAAAACAATACATTTGGAACAGTCCTTGATCTGGGATTAATCAGAACTGATAACAGAAATGTTCTATAAATGGTATCATTCCCAGTGTTGTCGAGCAATTGCAAACATAACAGGACAAACCTCTGTAGCTCTTCCACATGACACAAACTTCACACTCCATTCAGCTTATGCTGCTTGTGCTTGGGTATACTGCAACTCATGGAACACTGTACATATAAAAGTGATGTCTGATACACCTAACCAGAACGCACTCTCTCTCTTTGATTCTATAATTAGCTTCAGACAGAATAAATCTGGCATTGGCAGGTGCAATATGGTTCCACAAGCCACGGAGGGGCCAAACAGTCTAGACGCCATAGATTGACTGAATGAGCAGGACATAATGAATGTGACATTTGGGGGTATATCCAACCTAATAGATAGAAACCACTGCGTAACAGAATCTGGCGATCAAGCTATCCATGATGCCCACTCAGAGAGATCATACCCACAAGAAACTGGGGTAACAAACGCCTACGAGACAGAGGGGCACGGCTGCATAACCATGCTTGACCAACCTTTTAATACACCTACATACTTAAACCCTGAATGTATGAAGATGGTCTCCTGGAATATAGCCGGGCTCACACAAAAACTTATTGAGCCAGACTGGCAGGATTATATTGGCAATTTCGATCTATGCCTTTTTCAGGAGACCTGGGCAAGAGAGCCATTACATAAACTAGGGTATAGAACATTTAGTATAGAAGCCCTACAGTCAAAAAGAGGGAGACCATCAGGTGGGCTCTTAATTTGGATAAAAATTGATATAAATGCAATTATAGAAATTATGTCCACAGGCTCAAAAGATATTTTGGGGTTAAAGCTAAAGTTCCCAAATAAGTCCCAGATGCATCTCTTCAACATATATATAAGACCAAGGGAACGCTCGAAAGAATCGTTAATAATACAACAACTTGAAGAGGTTCTTGAACATATTGAACCAAATGGGGTTACTATAGTGGGAGGCGACTTTAATTGTTGCTACGAACCGATGACTGGATTAGATACTATTTTTGAGGAAGAAGACATAGCAAGGGGGATCCCCCTCCTTATGATAAAAAATACGGTGGGGTGCTCCATTTCAGCCATGCAATTATTCCATCTCATTATTGAAAGAGGTCTAAGGGTATGTAATGGTCGATTTCCTTCAGACCTCGAATGCTCTCACACCTTTTCGAGAGGAAATTCCTCATCTCGAATAGATTATGTCATGATAAGTACAGCACATTGGGCATATGTTCAGGATTTTAAGGTTGACAAAAGAGGGGAGAGTGACCATTTTCCATTGTGTTTAGATCTAGTTGGGAAATGGTTTTTTTATCCATCCAACTCTTTCAACTGATCTGGGGGAAGAGACTATGCCGCCCTTGGTAAGCAATAATCGGCGGGCAGTTAAGTGGCCTGCTATAATGGACCAAGTTGAGCCCCTCACTAATATATATAATGTTTTTAGTGAATTGCTAACTTCTTACTTAAAGTCAGGTCCAGAACATATACAGATAACACAGATCCACCAGAGATTGGTAGAGAAGATGAAACCCTACCTAACTAAACCCCAGTCAGGAACAGGCAATCACAGGGTTATAACACAGCCTTCAAATCCTTGGTTTGACAAAGAATGTGTAGTGGCCAAACAACGTCTTATTGGGGCTCTAAAGACCAATAAAATAATTGAGATTAGACGCGAAAGGAAAGAATACAAGAAAACACTGAAGATAGCCCGTAGAAACTGGGATGATGCAAGCTGGGAAGATCTTATAAAAGCTTCAAAGACCGGTGACCAGTCTATGTTTTGGAGGATAATTGCCCATGGGAGTAAACTAAGTAACCCGGTCTTAGACCACTTTCTAGACCCCTGTACATGGGAAAGACATTTTGCTAACTTATATGCCATCCCAAATGAGCCAGATAGAGATTCCTTAAGTATTACTGAGGGGCCCTTGACACTAGCACAAATCATGCCTTTACAGATTAGTATCGAAGACACCACAATTGCTATAGCTGCCATTAAGTTATCAAAGGCGCCCGGACCTGACAAGATACCAGGGGACCTACTAAAACATGCCCCAGAAGTGTGGGTGCCATATGTAAATCTACTATGCAATGCAATAGCCAAGGGACAGCCCATTCCAGAATCCTGGAAGGGTGCTGAGATAGTTCCCATTCATAAAAAGGGCAGCAGGGATGATCTGGCAAATTACAGGCCCATAAGCCTGATAGACATTATGCAAAAAGTTTATGCCAAACAAGTTTTGGATCAGTTAAATGACACTCATAAGGTTGCACAAGGGTAATTTCGCCAAGGTGCGTTGGGGTAAAGGAGGGGAGCTCACCGATGAGATCCCAGTCAGGATGGGTGTGCGCCAGGACTGTGTCTGGCGCCAACTTTGTTTCTTTTATATGTAAAGGACATGGTCCAGTATTTGCAAAATTCCCAACATGATTCTCCAAAGCTTGGAGGGACTCACATCTGCGCGTTAACTTTCGCAGATGATACAATTTTGTTCTCCCAAACTCCAAGGGGTTTACAAAATCTTTTAAATAGCCTTAACAACTACTGTAAATCAAAAGGTTTAGAAATAAACCCTATCAAAACAAAATACATGACCATGAGACCCCATAAATGTTTTAAAAATAAAATAGCTTTGAATGGAGTGACCCTGGAGCGTGTTACCAACTTTGTATACCTGGGGGTTACTCTCGATTCAAAACTCTCATGGAACCCACAAATAAAGAAATCAATGGCTATTTTAATGCAAACTTCTGTTCCTATTGTAAAGAAGCACTATTCGACTGCGTCAAAAGCTATTACCCCCGCCTTGGAAGTTTATAAATATAGAGCCCAAACTGCTGCCCTGTATGGCTCAGAGCTATGGGGGGGTGAAACCCTTTACCCATTAATTGTTGGGGAAAACAACATTTTGAGAATGTTTATGGCTCTTCCCCAAAATACCCCAGTGATCTCTTTAACGTATGATTTAGGCATAAAACGATTGGAATACTTGGCTATATGGAGAACATTGTCATACTGGGTTAGAATCTGGTCAACAGTGGAGCTAAAAATCTATAGACAAACCCTGAGTGAGTTATTGGTACTGGATGCCCATGTTACTTTTCCCTGGTTGGCCCATATTCGGAAGTGGCTCCTTGATTTAGGTTTGAGCAGATTCTGGATAAACCCGAGGCTGTTGACGCCCGAATCAAAGTGTGAGATCAAGAATAGTTTTTGGAATTTCATTTTGCACAAAGTCACTTTAAAAAGTACATCAGGAAGGCTTACAACACAATTTTTAATGTTCAAAACGACTCCTTGCTTTGAGTCCTTCCTGGATGAAATAGAACCCCAACTTGCAAAAACGTTATATCTAAAATTTAGATATGAAATACTTCAGATAAATGCTTTAAGATATAAATGGGTAACGCCACAGGTTGGGGGAAAGGACTCTAACTATCAGCTATGCCAACTAGGAGCAAAGGAGGATATTGCACACGTTTTATTTTTTTGCCCAGTGTATGTAAATGCCAGAAGAAAATGGATAAAACCACTAGGTAGAAGCTTGAATGTTAGAAAATACAATGAGATGTTACGAATATTAAAAACTGATAGCTCTAAACTCATTGTATTTGGTGTTAGCAGATTTTTACTGGCCATTAGTTATATAAGGAAAAAGAAAGGGCAAAAATGTTAAAAATAGAAAAATAAAAAAAATAAAAAAATTAAATTTAAATTTTAGATTGGGGCCTGACTTTTGTATTTTTGTATTCTTGTATTTTTGTACTAGGGAATTTAATATAAAGTATGAGTGTCCGGACCGAAATTTATTCAAGTAGAGTAGTTTGATCAAGAATGTATTATATCGATATCAATGAATTATTTTAGCATTATTTTTAATTGTGTATTCTTAAAGAAGCTTATGTTAGTCTGTACTTGCACTTTACATGCATCTTCCTACAAATATCTTAAATAGGATACATATTGTTCAGTAACAAGATGAATTGAAGATGTCCATCTATACAATTATTGTGTATTTTACACATGATGAGGATAGTGCTTAATGTAAATAATAATGGGAATAATGTATTGCATGTGCTTTGTAAATGTTTTAAAATATATTTTTTTTAAATGCTTTGATAATTCTATGAATCGAATAAAGTTTTTGGAACTGACCTAACCAGACCCAACCCAAAACCAAAAAGGGTATACTTTTCAAATGGGGCTATTAACAATACATTTTTTGAGTACAGGAAATAACACTAGTGGCACTGCTTCCCGTACTCACAGATGCTATTCACATGTCTTGTGTCAGTGATGTCGGCCTCTGCCTCCCCTATATGGTCCGTGTGGAGATCTCGGCCACAAGTGCAGACATCTTCACACACAGAAGTCTCCAATGTAGTAGTGCGATATGGTGAAAAAAACGGACACGATTTTATAGAGTTGCATGTAGGAGAACTTATATCACTATTTGAGAGTTTTATATAGCGCTTTACAATTATTTAATAATAGGCAAAAATTGGTCTGTTACTTTTTCAACAGAAAGATACCTTCCTTCGGCTTTAACTAAGAGAGGGAAAACTTTGTCCAACCCCAGCACCGGTCAGGACTTCTGTTCTCGCTCTCCTCCTCTGGCGGCTTCCTATCCTGTTCGTCGTTCCTTCTCTGCGCCGCCTCCTCTCCCTATTGTCCCTGTTCTATCTCTCTCTCTGTGCCTGTGCTCCGTCTTTCTGTCTTCTGTTCCTTTTCCTGTTGATAAACTGTGAGTCTGTTTTCTGTTTTTACATGTTGATTTGGTCTTTCCTCTAATACTATTTCATTTCCCTTTTCCCCAGGGAGCACTGAGGCTGATTTGGAGCTGGCTGGTGACAGGATATCGGGTGAGTATAAAATCCCATCGCCGTCCCGTTCCCTGACCCCCCTCACAAGTAGTAAATGTAGGAGAGACAAGGGGGTGTGGTTGGAAACTTGACAATATTTACAACAAAGTGGTAGTGGTTTAAGGAAATTAAAAGAGGGGTTTCGCGAGGGACATGCAAGTACAAAAACACGCATAAACGAGTAAGCCATTGTAATTCACAAGAGGTACACCAACATCCACTACAGTAGTATTTCAGACAAAACAGGCTCAAATATACACCAAGCCTTGGAGTGAGTCATGCACTCAAATGGCCAATTACTGGTACTAAAATACACTCTCGTAGAAATCAACAAGGGTAGGGAATTATGTTTTTCGTAGGTGGTGTTTATAGTTACTACTACGAAGAACATAAATAAAGTTTTTTAAACGTAAAATTATAACTAATGGTTTTTAACTAAACGTCAATGGTAAAACTAGTTTTGGATATTTTTTTTACTTTAAATATGTCATTTAAAGAAAAAGAATTAAAAAATATATTTTTTACAATACATTACAAAATTTGGATTTAATTTACTTTAGTATTTATATTTTGTAAAATTAAGATAATACACATCTTATACAAAAGCATCAACACATTCAACACGCCTGAAACTGCAAGAGGCACAGTAAAAATAATAAAGAAAACATTTTAAAATACTTTATTAAAAATTAACATTTAAAAAAACACGTAATGTATTAAACATATTGCACCTAAGCTTCACATGCATTCAGTATACCTGATACTGCAAGGAGGGAAGTGATTTAACAGGCAGGACTTTCTCATCCCCATGAACACCTGAAAGTCATTGCAACATATGTACTACACTGAGATTGTATGGAAGCAGACCGTGTAATCTCCGGCACTGATCAAAAATAAAGGTAACTACAAAGTCTGTCTCCTCCTCAGTGAAGTTCCTCGTCCTCTTTAGTGGAATAAGATGCATCTTAGGTTCTAGAGCTGGTGTGTTGCATCCTGTTAATGAGATAGTCATAGGGAAGAGTTTGATATGGTTGTTAGACGTAAATTGTATTTTTTATGCCTAATTTGTGTGAATTTAGGCTAGTTGTGTTCTTATTCTCTATTCCCTTCTGAGTTGTCAGGGATCTCTGGCCTGGAGGGAGTAGGACTCCCTAAACAAACGAAAGGTTTGTTTTAGTAAGTTTACTGTTGTAAATCTGGTCAAAAGAGGCTCCCCTCCCTTATTTGAGGGGGTGGAGACTTGTTATTCTAAACTGAAGTGGTGATCTCCACACGGAATCGGTGAGTAGCACCCATGAATACATCCCCACTTGGACATAGGAGGAAATCTCTGTGTGTAGAGCTCTCTGCATGGACATTTTCCATTGTGACTAGGTCCCTTAATTTTCTCGTAATTGGCCTGGGCATGTTCAGGAACTTTCTCATGTATGACTTTTGCTGGGCTTTCTCCCTAGTTTAGTGTAATTTAATGTGGTATCTTTTTTGTCTCCATACAATGAACCTCATTCGAGATTCGACGGATGCTAGAAAAATGTTCTGCAATGAAAGCATCAAAACGTCGATACTTTTTAACCTCCCAATGTCTATTGTGTTGATTCCTGTCTTCATTTGGTTGAGACATTGAACCTTACTTATTGCCATGATCTTTTGAATATTCGCAACACTCTATGAGTTACTTTAGAGTAGGGAATGGTTATGCAAAGATGAGATGAAGGAAGGACGGCAAAATGAAGAACTGGAAATGAAACAAAATGTCTTCATGTTTTTGGATTCCAGCAAATGTGGCTCCTCTCTTGTGAAAACCTGCAGACAGTTGCACAGAATTGGTGCACGCGCATTAAAACAATATCTTACAATAAATTATCTTTGGAATTTTGGTACTCACAGCAGGGCGGTATTTGAATATCCTATACTTCATGTTGGTACATAGCTAGTCGTATTCTAGAGGTAGGCCGGTCCAGAGTGTAGAAGGTCTTTGTGGGTGATGCTTTAAGTTTAATATATCCATTCTTTAGTAGCCTGTGCAGGATGTTTAAGGCTGGTTTAGCGCATTCTAGAAGTTCAAGCTAACACACCCGCCTGGAGGTTTTGATCTGGATACGCTAAGGCTTGGTGAGAAGAGATGGGAGGCCCATGAAGGGGGCATTAACATAGAGCGCTGTTGAAAGAATTATGGTCCAAATGAAGATGATACCCAGGTATAGCAGAAAGATCAAAGCGGTATTCCGGACCAAACTGAGGTGATAGCTTACAATTTGTTATCAATTTATTTGTTAATTTCGCAAGGGGTTCAAGGATTCAAATATAATGCTGGGGTTACAAGTAGCATATCTCGCTTCAATAAGTGTCTTCTGTCATAGAACTATGGGAAGCGTTTACGGTGGGCTGGCACCCCCCAAGGATGCTGTCCATTTCTCTTGGGTTAGTATCTCAAAATTAGGCATGTTGTTTGAATGCATCTTTGACGGGCAGGGCAGTCCTGCTTGTGATAGGTATTATTCTGCACTCCAAGGAGTGCAAGATAAAATCCCTTTATCCCTCCTTCATCCAATGTTTTTTCAAGTCCTACTGGTGGGGCCACCGTGGAGTTTTCTTTTGTGCTTCTCTCGTGGGCCCATCTCCATCAAGGTTTCAAAAGCACCTTCTGATGGCTTGTTTGGCTCTTTTGAAAATTCAATAAAATATTATTTATTAAAAATTCTCTTCTAGGAGGGTGAAGTCTCTCGGAAAAAGATGGATAGGTAGAGACTATCTGGAAACTGGCCAGACAGACCTCCTTTTTCCTGCTACTTTGCATGCATCACTTCTCACTTGTTGCTCATCTATGAAGACTAAACATAACTTTGGTAACTAACAAATACAGTCTCCTGACACATTTTCATGGTGATGGGGGCAAGAGGCTGATCATGGCCTTCCAGTTTGGTCAAACCAATGCTCGCCTTCTATTTTATTGTTTTTGACTTATCCATCCTGACATTATGTCGTACCCTCCCTTTTCTGCATACTGCCTTATCCTGTATTTTTCTCGACTATGATATTATTGTTTGTATTGGTTTATTTGCCTCTGCTCTCTGAACAATTGTAAAGCGTACCCTGCCTTTTCTAGGTACTAACTTATCCTGTAATTTTCCTGAATATGATATTATTGTTATTATTGCTTTATTGTCTCTGTCCTTTAAATAATTGTAAAGCGCTCTGATACCCACAAGGGTCATGTTCACGCTATATAAAGCCCTAAAATAAAAATAATAATAAGCTCGCTGGACGTTACCTTTTCTAATACTCGCATTTATTTTTCCATTCAGTTTAAAGGTCCCCGCCCACATGTTGACTTTGTGGCGCTCTCAGATATGTGTGTGAAATATTTTCCATTATTCTCTTTGCAAGTCAAGTGCTGATTAGAAAGCTGCTCTACAATGCCAGCGTGTGTCATCGCTCTTACACAACTCATTTGTACTGAGGACTGCGGCAGATGCTCGACTCCGCCAGCGTTTCAACATCGTCTACTCAGAGACGGAAATAAATCTGTTGGGCCAGACAGAAGTTCACTAAGGGACAAGCATGGGAGGAATCCTTGGAGAGAGCCTCAGAGGGCTACATATTGCACCAGCAGAGCATCCTTCGCCAAGAAGGAGTCACTATTTGTAGCATAGGCGGTGTCCTGTCATTCATCGAATGACTTTTCGCAGAATAAATATTTCATTGGAAAAACATTGGTTGTACCCAGTACAAGCATTTGCAATGCAATAGGTCTCGCATTTACGAGAGTTTGAACTATTGGCCTTGTAAATGACAATGCCTTTTATTTATGTGTTGTTTTTAAAACAGATAAATAAAAGGCATTGTTATTTACAATGCCAATAGCTTAAACTCTTGCAAATGCGAGACCTATTGCATTGCAAATGCGTTCGTGCTGTAACATTTTTAAAAAAGCGTTAGGAGAGAGCGTGTCCTTCCTGCAACAGCAGGCAGGACAAGGCTATTTGAGAAAATAGTGCTCGGAGGCTGTAATTAAAGCCTACCAAGTAATAACACACGTAACAGGGGGTGTTGCCATGGGAGGTTACAAAATGAGACAAGGAGGGACTACTAAGCCTATTGACCAATGAACAGCCACAGTTTACAGTGGACAATGACACAAGTCAATGAAAAATATGGGCGGAGAGTGGGCGGAGCTTCAAGTCCCTACTTGAATACAGCATGCCTCGCAGAGCAGCGCATACGCTGCCCAGGCTCGACCTAAAAAGGAGGGTAGGCTTGACAATTGTTCAGAGAGCAGAGGCAAATACACCAATAAAAACAATAATATCATAGTTGAGAAAAATACAGTATCAGGCAGTATTCAGAAAAGGGAGGGTACGACATAATGTCAGGACAGATGAGTCGAAAACAATCAAATAGCAGACGAGCAGTCGTCTGGCCAAACTGGAAAGTCATGATCAGCCTCTTGCCCCCATCACCATGAAAATGTGTCAGGAGACTGTACTTTTTAGTTACACAGAAAAAGCAATTTAATGAAATTAGGATATTCACTTTATCCGTGTATTTAGGGTTTTTGTTAAGCACCTTTAACCACTTTAAGGTAGCCTCAGGGCGCTACGAGAGTATGCTACCTATAACAGTGAGCTGTTCTACAATGCCCTTCACTTTTAGAGCATGTTTCACAGGAACTTCACAGACTCACTGCCCATTGATTTTATTATTTTTTAACACAAACACCTTTTTTTGGTCGAACTTACTTTATTGGTCTTTGCACATATCAAATAGCGACAGTTGGTCTACATCAGACACCGACATCATACAAAAAACCAGCTAGATTGGCTAACAGTTTCGGCTATGAGAAGGCATCTCCAAATGGAACAAAAAGTTTTACATTACAATGCTGTCAATCAGACCTCCCAATAGAACACCCATTTTAGCCAGTAACCTCCCCCAATCCCCCAAACAAAAACCTTTAAACTGAGGTACTTGATTGGGATGTTGTCAGTGGCATGCGAAATGGCATGAGGTGAGGCAGACATGAGAAGGGCTCAAGTGTGCCGCAGGGAACGCAGCATCCTGGGAGGATTGGTGAAGGTCAGTAATACTAGAATTGAAAAAGGTGAAGTGCCCTCGTGCGTGTAGGGCATGCACATACTCAGAGGCCTCTTGAAAGATAGTCCACTAAGGGGCCCCAAATATATTACAAGTTTTTGTAGTTGTCTAAGAGAATATCTCCCATCCTTTCCATAGTGACGGCCTGCTAGAGTCGGGCGTGCCACTGAGACAACAATGGCGCCTCTTTCCTCTTCCACACGGTTGTCAGAAGAAGCTTAGCAGCACCTAGGCACAGCCACAATATCGCTCGATCACCAGATGTTTGATGCTTAAGAGAGTCATCACGCAATCCTAGTAGGGCGAATCCCGGGGAGGCCGGCATTGGATACCCCAGGATGTCTTCAATTTGGGCCAATATTTCAGACCAGAATGGGCGATTGTTTAGACAATCTCTCCATATGGGATGGAAATCCCCCAGCAACGCACACCCCATAGATCAGATGAAGCCGGGGAAACAAATTCAGCTTGGTAGGGTAGATGTACCAGTCAAAAAGTATTTTGTAGTGCGCCTCTCTCATACCTATAAATTGGTTAAACTTGGGGATGTCTCTCCAGAGTTTATGCCACTTCACGTCTGGAGTTGTCTCCCTGAGAGTTACTTCCCAAAGGCGATGTGACGGGGGCTGCTGGGTGATAGTTGTTGTAAGCAACAAGGAATGAAGGAGATACACCCTCTCGATCCCCCGCCCATCTAGCAAATTGTTCGATGACGTAAGATTCCTAGTGGCTGCCGCCGTAACACCTGGGCGGAGCACCCGATGTTTCAGCTGTGTGTAGCCAGGGCCATAAACACCTTTTAAACTTTTTCATGTAAATAAATATGCAGCACCTGAATTTTTCTATAGTATGTTTTTATGCAGTGTTTATTTTTAAGGCGTTGTATTGAAGTTGCATCTGCAGAGGTCTTCAAATCATTCTCCTTTAAGAGGCACAGAAGCGCTTTAGGGGACAGTTATCACACTATACCCAGGAACACTGGAATGATGTGATTCTACGGCTGCAGCTTTTTTTTGCATAACTACGATTTGCTGCATTTGCCACATAATCCATCATCTGCTGTATAATCTGCAGATTTTAATAAAAAAATTGTTTCTAGCTCAAACAGATCAAAAGTTACAAAAAACGTGGCAACATATGCTCGTCGCCCTCAATGGAAGGCGCTTCACAAACTTTAACTGGTCATCTTTCAGTTGCTTATTTCTGTGTTTGTTTGTTAAACTGGCACTAGCGAGGTGAAATCTTTGCCCAGACTGTATTACCATGGGTAAAAATGACAAAAAAATGAAGTTATACTATAAATAAATGTGCTGCATTATGCCCAATAATTTGCCTTTTCTTGCGGCGTAATTTAGTCAACCCCAACGCATAATTTGGTGCTGCCCTGCCGCATAAGTCTAGTGGCCCTGACTATACCATACAGTTAGAGTCGGTTTTTGCCAGGATATCGCCCTGGGGGGAAAGAGATTTGGCGCCCTCCCTGCTGCTGGTGAATAAAATGAGGCTGGAGGGAGCCCCTTTTGTGTTCAGGGGTCAGTCCCTCGATGATTACATAAGAGTGACTGATCTCTGAACACAAATCTACGTACCTCTCCCAACTCACCTGAAGAACTCACAGATTAGCTCCTCACGCTGGTGGCAAGTTGCTTGGGGGAGTTAATATTGTGTGGCAGCAGGGGGTGAGAGGAAGATGGGAGGGCAAGAAAGCAGACTGTTGGTGTGCTAAAAACAGCGCCTGCAGCAGGTTAAAAAAATGAGTGAAAATATTTTACGCACCTCTGATGATTGGTGCCCTGACCCAACACGCCCGTGGCAAAAGCCAGCCCTGCATACAGTATGCTCGTTTGGAAGGCTAGTGGCTCTGTTGCTCTTATTGCTATTTTGGGGTGTTAAACTGCTACTAATGAGATGCAACCTATGCCCAGACAGTGTAAACAAGTGTAAAAATGAAAAAATAATGAAGTGAGACTGTTAGAAAATGTGCCGCATTACTCCGCATAATTTGCCTTTTCTTGCTGCATAATGTAGTCAACCCGGCCGCATAATTTGGCCATCCCCTGCTGCATAATTCTCGTGGGCCTGCTTGTAAATGAAGTGTTTCAGTTCTTTGTGGGACGACTAGAAAGTGGTGATTTTGTTCTGTCATTTGTCGCTGTGGCGTGTAGTGGGTCAGACAAATATTGCTCCAAGAGGTAAAATTCATAATCTATTTATAAATTATTTTAACTAGTCGGTAGGTAACTCCACCATTCCTACGTCAGTTATATTGTAGCCAATTCAATACAGAAACCTGGAGCATAAGTCATCTGAAATCTTGCAATATATTGTAAAATGTGTTTTTTGATGTACAATACAAAAGGAGTAAATCTTATTTGCGCAAATAGGAAAGGAGTGGATTGTGAGTATGGCCCATGCAGAAAGAGTTTCGATTTATAGTGATATACTGTACTATTTCAAATGTTTATTGTAAATGGTTTTATAGGTTTTGTTCAAAACCATTAATCAAAATCGATAAAGTTTAAAAGTTAAAAACAAAAAGTCCGACAACGAGGCTCTGCCAGTTGAGTTGAGTGGAGATCTCTCTGCCAGTCCATGGGAGGTGTTGTTGGCAGACTAGGTTTGGGAGGAAAATGTAAACTACAGGGAGGCTTCAAGGCTAGCTGTCCACAGCTTTATTCTTGGTTCTCTCGGCATCACAAGGACCTATACGTATATACGTGTGTATATATATATATATATATATATATATATATATATATATATATATATATATATATATATATATATATATATATATATATATATATATATATATATACTTGAAGATGGAGGATCACAAGAAAACAACAGCCAGCCAGGGCAAAAATCTGGATCCCAAAGGATACAATGAGTCACAAAGAAATAAAATATCCAAGAAAGAAGTGACTCAAACAGATAGATTCACCAAAGAACAAAAATATATTTCAACTACAACGTTTCAGCTTCCGCCTTCCTCAGGTAGTACAAGATGGTTTGCTCAGTGGCTGCACAGATGACACAGCTGAATTTTCAAAAAGCATCATGAGTGAAGATTCTATTTGGAATGTGGAATCAATGCAGTCCTGAGAGCTCTTGAGATATGCAGTAATCAGGTTGTATTATCAGTAATGTTCAGTCCATCTGGATGCAGTGATTTTAAACGGTACATCCAGAAGTTTAAACATAAATATATATTGGGTGCGATTTAGAAAGAGCATGCACATACCATTACATATTACTACTAAAACTAGTACCCTGACTTAAGCTATTCAAAGGTAGCCAGCATCAAAGTAGGCCTCCATCTCACTTACAGTATTAGGTGCTTGCAATCTGATCCTCACATGTCTAAGTGCCCTGTGATTGGCTAAGCCCTCTTGAACATTAAGGATGCTTTAAAAACACAAAAACTAAGGGCCTTATTTATGAGAGCCCTGCGTCACTTTTGCACCGTGTAAAGTGGTACATGCGTGAAACAGGGCTCTCAATCCGATTTATGAAGCCATGCAAAGCCACCCTGCGTAGCAGTAAGTAGCCTGATAATTCTTGAATAAATCTTCAATAAGGCAATGCAGTGCAAATCGCTGCGTGGCCTTACTCTGTGCCCGGGAGGCGTTCCATGGGCGTTGCGGTGGTTTTTCCCAAGCAACACTCATGCAATTTGAAACTGCCCCCGATTTACAAAGTGATGTAAACATGGGGAAGTGTCAAATCTGTAGGCCTCTCTAGGTGAGGCGTAAAGAGGAGAAATATGTTCATTTCTCCACGTTTTTTCCTCTTTCCATGTGTGCTGCATTCAGAAAGACGAAAACACCTCCTAGGATAGTTTTTGTGCGAAGGTGCGTCTTCCTGCACAAAAGCAATCCTGCATGCAATGGAGGTACCCTTACAACATGGTGCAAGGGTGTCTATGGTGGTGCTAGGCTGCCCAAACTGCGCCAGCACAAGGAGAAAGGACAGGAATGCACCGTAAAGCATAAATTCGGTGCATTCCTGCCCTTTCACTTTGGCGTAGGGCAGCGCAGCAAGGTGTCTTGCAGAACTGCCCTATGCCAAAATCCCATAAATGAGGGCCTAAGGGACTAATGGCAATAAACATTACTCATCATTAGGAACACCTGTGGGATGGGGCCGCAGCACCTGGCGGGATAAACCAACTGAGCAGGCATTAGGGGCTTCCCCATGACCCCTCTATTACCACACTAGTTAATTAGTGCCCCTAGTCTTTCTCACAAGAGAAGCTGGTTGTTAACGTCTGCAAAGATGGAGCCGTGCAGGGCTAGGATTACTGCACACACAGCCAGTACAATCCTTAAAAGGAATGTATATCTTGTAATGGAAAGATGACGGATGGCCTTATATGGTAAATATTCTTGGGCTCACGTTTGTAATGTTGATTAAATTAATTGGCAAAGTTTTTTTTAATCTTCTTAACTGTAAAAAGAAAAAAGCATTGGCAAAGTCAGTAGGATTGGCCGTGGCAAACCTTCATGTGTTCTTCATTTTTTGCGAATAAAGGCAATAGACAAAAAAGTGTGAAAGTAATAAAAAGTTAAAATACTGCCATGTAAAGGTGGCACATAAAGTAAAAAATGTCACACTGCAAACATCAATATATATGAAATGGACTAGGTTCAAGGCGGATGTACAAATGTGCAATAACAAAATGATGTCACTCACATTGAAGACAACCAATGGGTGAAGTAGGCTGACCCACTGTCTCATGCTTTAAGCTGTGGTGAGAGGAAGCAAAATGTACATGAGGCTGGAGAGACAGCTAAAGCTGTTCCTTGGGCAGACGCTTTGTTATTCAAATATTGGGACAGGATCAAATGAATCTTGCTAGAATAACTGGTCCTTTATTTACTGTCCATATTTCCACATTCTAAAATGCAGTAGGCATGAGCTGGCATGTATACAAATCACTGACCACAGAGGATCTGCAAAGATTATAAAAAAAAATGTAAACAAAAAAATTATAATTTGTAAGGTTGATGCAGGCATGGGTGCCAACTACACCCTTTAACTAACTTCTGAAGAATATACCTGCATTAAAAAAGAATTACAGCTATCTGCGATTCATGGAGGAAAATCTAGTCAAATTATCTTGAGTGATTTTTGAAACAGTTTGTATATTTAAAGGTCTATGCATCCAGGAATATGCACAATTTGAATTCAATCAATTAATCAATCAGGGTTTTATAGAGCGCACCACTCAGGTTAGAAATTCAGTCAAAACATGGTCAACATTGGTGAAGCGTGTCTGCACCGTGAATAGTTGTGCAAACACAAGGGACAGGCACGGCTGCTCCAAGAAGACTGAAATGAGATTAAAAAGGCTGATGTGAAGTTGACTGCCTTCCTTCATCTGCATGTCATAGTTAACAGAAGCGCTGTACTATGACGATGCATCCAATTGCAATCAGACTCAGGGGCGATAGGGATTGGAGGGTTTAGGGCCATGTAACGATCACTTGTTTAACAGATCTTTTCCATACCCCACCTGGCGAGGACCAGTTGAAAGTAGATGACATGGCCTTCAACTGGGTTTCTGTGGAGATGGGCAAAGGTGGAAGCAGAGCACAGGTGGAGGGCATGGAACGATGATCAGCTTTGTGAAGTGCTAAGGGCCAGATTTACAAAATTTTCATGCAACACAGTGTAGCAAGGCAACTTGCAGTGCTGTGTTGCGTGAAAGGGAGTGAGCAGAAATGCGCCATATCTACATAGCGCTGGCAACATTCAGGCAGCCTAGGGTCAACGCAGGCACCTTTTCACCATGGTGCAAGGGTGCCTTCATTACACGGAGGATTGTTTTTGTGCAGGAAGGGATACCTTTCAAGGCAATTTCCTCTTTCTATGTGTGCTGTAAATTGAAGCACACGTAGAAAGAGGAAATAACGAGGAGAAAAAAGATATTACCCCTTGTTACGTCATCCTCTGGGAGGAGTAGCGATTGCACGCAATCCCAGGTTTACAAACCTTTGTATATCTGGGATTACATCAAATCCATGGGTGGATGCATGGAAACATCAATGTTCCACCCCTGGAACGCCTCTCAGAATGAAATGTAACCCAATGCAGCGCAAGCCTCTGTGTGGTGCTATTTCTTTTTACAACCCCACGCCAGGCGGCGCAAATCACCCTTTCCATGGCTTTGAGAATATCTACTAGCATTTTGCGCGATCTCCACTGGTTTCCAGTCGAAAGAAGAATAACCTTCAAACACCTCACCCTCGCATACAAGGCCCTTCACAACACCGGACCCGCATACCTGAACAGCCGCCTCTCCTTCCATGCACCCAAAAGACACCTCCGATCAGTCCAGCTCTCTCTGGCCACCGTCCCACGTATCAGCAAGACTAGAATGGGAGTAAAGTCCTTCTACTACCTTGCAGCCAAAGCATGGAACACCCTCCCCCTCCACATCTGGCAATCTCCCACACTCCCCCAGTTCAGAAGGACCTCAAGACCTGGCTTTTCGGATGACCCTAGCACTCAACAGAGCCACCCATCTTCCCCCAGCGCTTTGAGACCCTCACTGTTGAGTAGTTGTGCTTTACCAACCCTTGATTGATTGCTTGGCTGATGTGCTACAAAAGTGGTGCAACCATGATGCCATATGTTAGTAAATCTGGCCCTAAGTCACTGAAGGTTGAAGGCGGAAGCCGTTCAGTTCTTCCCTGACTCAGGCCACCCTGAATGTTATACCCTGAGATCCTTACTGCTTCATTAATGGGATTGCCTCATGGGATCACACTGCCTTCCCATAGATGTTTTGTAAGTCGATACACTGAATGTTCCACCCACAACATGCACTAATGCCATCACCAATGATCTGTGCTGCATGTAAGGTGACCTCCTGCAAGGTGCACACCCACCACTTTAGTTCATTATTGTGCCTTTGTTGGTTATGTTATGAAATCTTTGTCAACGAAGAGTGTTTCCAGCTGCGGCAGTGTCAGTCAGGCAGTCTTCAAGGGCAGCAGTTTTTGAAACCACCAGATGGGGCATGATGATAGGCCAAGAAGGGCTTGATGTCTCGTAAGGCTCTGGTCCTTACTTGGAGCTGGCCTGTCTGGCTTCATAACTGGCCGTGGTTTCTATTTACGGATGCATGAACCCTGTGCCAGTCATGGCTCTGAGCAAGTGCATGGGGGTAACTATGTACCTCTTGCTGAGCACTACAATAATGATGACAACTCAAGGGTGGCATTTAGGCCACAGGAGACGAGCTCAGCATGGATATCCATGGATGCCCACCACAAATGAGAGACATCACTGGCGGCTTTTCCAGACTCTGGTATGGAAATTGGTGACCTGCTGGTCTACTGCACACACCAAGTGGCCTTCTTAAATTGAGACTGTGGTCCAGGATCCCATTTAATAAACATAATTTCTGTGTAGGGCACCTCAGCTATAAGCCCGGCCCTCTCACTTCCACCAACAGACGTTTGGTGGGTCCAAGAGAAGTTAATCTTCTAAAGTAGAGATAAAGGAAACGCCTGCTTTCTCACTGGAGGTTAGCAAGTTAGGATATTGGTGAGTCTTGTGGCACCTGCTGTAGCATTTAACTGTGCTGGCATGGCATCTGCCTGCCACAGTGAGCCATCGGACTACCAGATGTTTTATTCTGTGTCTTTCAAAGGAATTTCCTATCTTGCCCATGTGGGAGGAAGGCACTTACCACTTAAAGGCGGTGGACATGACATGCCCCAATGAAGCCAGGACGTTTAGCGCCCCTAACTTATAAATATGAACATATGGGCATGAGTAACTCATGAATAGGCTTCTTCTAATCATTATGAGCCATTTTCAAAATGTGTAGCTCTATGTGAAGAAATGATTTCACTGGAGCAGCAGCTGAGGTCACTAGAATGAAACCAGTTGTCTTTGAGGATAATAGGGGTTATCCTACCAGCCCCTTTGTAGTAGCCACAATTTCCCAGCCAGAGCTATTGCAGCCACCACAATGTCTGCCAGCAGGGCTTAATTTGTAAAAGATGAGTGCCCAAAGCTATGGTCGGAAGCCAACAACCCGTGCAATTACATGTCGACACACTGAAAATCAAGGCTGCGTAGCCGTAAAACTACCTGATGCCACTTTAATCCACTACCCGACACTCCTTGTTCCTTTATGTCACTCTAGCAGGCTTCTGCTTTCCCCCTTTGGGATGTTTTGCCATCTTACTCTTCCTCCATCTTTCCGCTTTGTGTTTTTCCCTCTCTTGTTCTTTGGTTAATGACAGATGCAGAAAAATAAGTGCCGGTCCCCAACAAATGAGTGTCAGTGGCCCTCACTGGCAACAACTAGCTCAAATTAAGCACTGCCTGCCAGTGATCTGCATACCTTAAGGATCGTCATCTTTCTGAGCTCAAACGTAGTTCCCTTACATGAGCTCGAACTGGCCCTGTAGGAACCATAGTGAAACATGATCACTGCACACATTGGTCATTCCAATTCACAATTGGTGGTACAAGGGTCAAAACGTGCAGTGACCACAAGGACTAGGGGGCATATTTTCTGACATTTTATGCAACACAGTGCAGCAAATGAAGTTGCTGTGCTGCGTTGTGTGAAAAAGAGAGAGCAGAACAGCAACATATTAACAAAGATATGGAGCGTTTCTGCTCTTTCCTAGCGCAGGCGCACTTGTGGCTGCTTAGCGCCATCGTAGGCCCTCTTGCACCATGGCGCAAGGGTGCCTGCATTGTGGTCAGGATAGTTTTTGTATGGGAAGGGACCTTCCTGCACAAAAGCTATCCTTTGAGGCCATTTCCTCTTTGCATGTGTGCCGCAGAATGCATTTTGTATGACACATGCAAAGAAGAAATAGTGAGTAAAAATAAAGATATTTCTCCTACTTATGCCAGTTTAAGGGGGGCGCACCATTTTGGCCCAAACAAACAAGTTACTTACCTTCGGAAGCGCTTTTTCTGGTGGATACAGTATCTGCCTGTGGATTCCTCACCTTTTGAATGACCGTTTCCAGCATTCCATGGAAACATTTTTCATAGCTCTCCTACGTCAACGAGGATGTCACAATAGCACAGCTCCAATCGCGACTCCGCGTGATCTCATCGGAGCAGTAAGAAGACCTCGTCGGCGTGCTGACGTCAGTTCTACCCATTTTTTCCATGCCATCGAGGCGAGCAGGCAAACCGACAACACTTCACAAGTATACACAGTATAGAATACATGCACAAATATACACTAATATATGATTCAGACAAGAAAGGAAACTGGAAATTCTAAAATATAGACATTTCCTAGCAACAAGCATCATATCATTCCAAATGAAAAAGAAATACAAGACAGTCATACCCAAAATTATTTTCGGTATAAGTAGGTAGACAACGGTGAGGCGGGTGGGTCAGTGAGGAATCCACAGGCAGATCCTGTATCCACCAGAAAAAGCGTTACCAAAGGTAAGTATCTTGTTCTTCTGATGGATACATCTGCCTGTGGATTCCTCAACTTCTGAATTGAATCCCCAAGCAGCCCGCTCCCGGATTAGGGTGTCCAGCTACCTATACCAAAAAATCTTGCAGCATAGAACGTGCAAAATGGCCATCCCACCTCACCTCTGAGTCTAAGCAGTAATGCTTCGCAAAAGTGTGGAGGGAGGCCCAAGTTGCCACCCTGCAGATGTCTACAACCGGGACACCTCTAGCTAAAGCTGAAGAAGAAGATTTAGCTCTGGTGGAATGAGCTCGAATACCTTCAGGAGGCTCCTTCTTGGCCAAAGCGTAGCAGATCTTGATACAGAGGATGATCCACCTGGACAGTGTTCTCTTGTGGACAGCCTTGCCCTTCATCTTGCCCACATATCCGATGAAGAGTTGGTCGTCCAACCTGAAGTCTTTAGTCCTGTCCAGGTAGAAGCTGATTGTCCTATTAGGGTCCAAGCGGTGAAGTCTCTCCTCCTCCTTAGAAGGGGGAGGATAGAAAGTGGGTAAAGTGATAGATTGCCCTAGGTGGAAGGGAGTGACCACCTTAGGCAGGAAAGCAGCTCTGATCCTAAGGACCATCTTATCTTCATGAATGGAGGTAAAAGGAGGCTTCGAGCTAAGGGCCTGCAGCTCACTAAGCCTCCTGGCAGAAGTAATCGCAATCAGAAAAACTGTTTTGAAAGAGAGAAGCCTCAACGGACAACTATGTCGAGGCTCGAAAGGAGAACCCATCAGGAAAGTAAGAACCAAATTTAAATCCCACTGAGGCATAATAAAAGGAGTGGGAGGAAAACTATTAGTGAGACCCTTAATGAATCTCATGACTATGGGAGACTTAAACAACAATGGTTGTTCTGGCAAACAATGAAAGCCAGACAAGGCCGACAAGTGGCCCTTAACAGTCGCTACAGCACAACCCTGCTGAGCCAAAGAAAGAGAAGAACTAAGAATATCAGACAAATGGGCCTTTAAAGGATCAGTGGAAACTCTCTCCACACCATTTAATAAACCTGGCCCACCTACCAGAATAGACAGATTTGGTGGACTGTCTTCTGGCCGATATTATAACATCCACCACATCCGGTGGGAGAGAGAAAGAACTCAGGTTGCCCCGTTCAATCTCCAGGCATGAAGGTGCAGGCTCTGGAGGTGAGGGTGTAGAACCTGCCCCTGCGATTGAGAGAGGAGCTCTGCCCTGAGAGGGAGACGGAGTGGAGGGTGCGATGAGAGGTGAAGGAGGTCTGTGTACCATACCCTTCTTGGTCAATCCGGGGCGATCAATATGACTTAAGCCCGGTCTTGGCAAATCTTCCTCAGAATCCGAGGAATCAAGGGTATGTGAGGGAACGTGTAAAGAAGCTGAAAGCCCCAATCTAACTGAAACGCGTCCCCCAACGCTCCCCGCATCGGATACTGAAGACTGAAGAACGACGGGCAGTGCGCGTTCTCGTGAGTGGCAAACAGGTCCAACCGAGGAAATACCCACATTCTGAAAATGTGATGGACCAACTCTGGAGGAAGACGCCACTCGTGATCGGCCGAGTATTGCCGACTGAGACTGTCCGCACGCACATTCAGCACCCTGGCCAGATGATTTGCAATCACACAAATCTGATGGTTCTGAGTCCAGGACCAGAGTCGCAGAGCCTCTCTGCAGAGACGATACGACCCTACTCCTACCTGCTTGTTGATGTACCACATCGCAGTAGTATTATACGTCAGGACAAGAGCTGACTGACCGCGAAGGGAGGGAAGAAAGGCCTTGAGAGCCAAACGTATCACCCGCAATTCCAGAGACCCTTGATCTACGGATCCCCCAGATGAGCACCCCACCCCAGAGTGGAGGCATCCGTTATCACTGTGGCCACCGGAGAAGGAGGTTGAAACGCTTCCCTTGAGACAGGTTGCCTGGAACACCACCATAATAGATCCGCTGCAGTGTCTCTGGAGATTCTGACCACCTGCCTGAGAACCCCGTTGTGTTGAAACCCCTGCCTGTGGAGGCACCACTGGAGTTCCCTCACGTGCCAGCGTGCATGGTTGACCAACAGTATGCAGGAAGCGAATAGACCGAGAAGACGCAAAACCTTCAGGACTGGAACAGCCGCTCCATCTTGAGACATTGGGATCATAGCTTGGATGTCTAGAATCCTCTTAGGAAGCGGGAACACACAACTCTGAGTAGTATCCAGTACTGCCCCTATGAACAGGTTGCGCTGAGAGGGCACCAGGTGAGATTTTGGGTACATTTATCAAAAAACCCAAGGCGTTTGCAGCACCATCTCTGGTGACTCTGCTTTGAGCAGCCAGGCGTCCAGATAGGGGAAAATAGGAATCCCCAACCTTCTGAGATGCGCTGCCACCACCGCCATCACCTTCGTGAAGACCCGTGGCGTGGATGTAAGACCAAACGGAAGGACCGAAAACTCATAATGTTGAGACCCTACTGTAAAACGGAGATACTTCCGATGCGACTTCAGGATGGGAATGTGAAAATACACAACCTGTAAATCGATCGACACCATCCAGTCTTCCTGCTGCAGCGCCAGAAGAACCTGAGCTAGGGTCAACATCTTGAACGTCTACTGCTTGAGGTACGAATTCAAGATCCTGAGGTCTAGGATTGGCCTCAAACGCCCGTCCTTTTTGGGGCTCAGGAAATACCCGGAGTAGTATCCCTGACCCCTTTCCTGCTCCTGAACAACCTCTATCACACCTTTCTGTAACAAAGAAAGAACCTTCTGCTGCAGGAGCAACAGATGGTCCTCCAAACACCAACCCTGACAAGGAGGGGAAAGGAGGGGGAAACTCCTGGAAAGGAAGGGCGTACCCATTTTCTACAAGATTTAAAACCCAAAGATCTGATGTGACAGATTTCCAACTTTGTAGAAAATGGGACAACCGGCCTCCTGCAGGTCCAGCGTCAATGGAAACACTTCAGGAGCGGCTGGCGGTCCCGCACGAAGTCGAGACGGCGCCGTACCGGAGCCCGAAGGAGCCGGAGAGTAGTCCATCCTTCCCTCCTGGGATGGAATCGGCATTAAGAACCTCGGCGTGGGGAGAGCCCAAGACGGAGCCATGGGCAGAAAGGGCATGAACAGCGCCTGGTCATAATGTTGGGGAAGGCCTAAATTATAAGTGGTCCCACTGGCCAACCAGGCACGCCAGATGGGTTAACCGCCCTAGCAAACATGCCATACATCTCATTTAGAAAATGCGAAGGATCCGCACCTGGAGCCGAGAAAGGCGTGTACTGATCCGGAATCGCCTGGTCTGGAATAGGCCTCGGTCGTGAGGCGGGTTCTGGCTGCGGCGCCGGAGACACTGGATCCGGGATCGGAGAAGCCAGATGCGCAGGAGATGCTTCCCTGGGCGCCAGAGAGTCCCTCTGCGTCGGAGAATGCACCGGAGTCACCTGTGGTGAAGGAGAAGGCGAGATGTCATCCTTCCTATGACGCCACTGGACCGGGGACACCGACTTCAATGACTTGTCCTTCGAAGAGCGACGCTTGGACCCATGACGCCGCTTCTTCTTATGTTTTTTGGACGACCTCGAGGTGTGTGGAGTCGGAGACTTGGACCTTGGCATGGACCTCTTCTGACCTCTCTTCTCCTTCATCGCCAGGGCCATGAACAACTTCGCCTCCCTTTCTTTAAGAGCCTTTGGATTCATCCGACGACACGACGAGCATCCCTCGACGTCATGGTCAGACAATAGGCACCAAAGGTAATCTTCGTGGGTGTCCGTGACTGACATATGGCCCCCACATAAAGGGTTTAAAACTAGGCTTCTTCAGAGTAGCCATCATAAAGAAACAGTTTACAGGCAACTGTAACAAAGTAGACTACAAAGAAAGGGGGAGTCCTAGAAAAACCATTACGCATCGACGGTGCGGAAAAGAGGGAACTGACGGTAGCATGCCAACGAGGTCTTCTTATGGCTCAGATGACATCAAGCAGAGTAACGAGCGGAGACATGCTATTTTGACATCCTCGTCGACATGGGAGAACTATGAAAAAAGTTTCTGTGAAATGCTGCGCAAGGGGTAATTTAAAAGGTGAGGAATCCACAGGCAGATGTATCCATCAGAACTATGTTTACAAAATCTTTGTAAATATGACTTTGTGCTAAAAGACATGGGTGGATGCACAGGAACGCTATGCACCACCAACATAATGCCTACCTGATGTAAGGCATTGCAAGGCAGCACTATGGTTCTATTGCATTACTTTTGTTTTTTATAAAGCCACGCAAATTGGAATTTGTATAGCTTTGTAAGGCCCAGAATAGATTTTACGTGAGGCTGCGCCAAATAAGTGATGCAATCCCAACGCAAAATCTTAGTAAACCTGAGCCTTGGTCTTTCTACAAGTAGAGGGCTCTAAGTTTTCTGCATATCCAAGAAGTAGCAGCAAATCGAATGAGAGGAACTGGTCCCCAGCATTAGGCTGATTGCCACCTTCCCTCCATACTAGGCAGACGTGTGAAGCAAACCTGAGGAAACTACTGCATTATCTGAATTGTGTGAGGAAGAGGGCCTGCCTGCCTAAGAACAAAGGTGGACTGCAACTTCCAAGCCAGAAGCTTAGTAGTCTTGGACTCTGCACACTGATACTGGGCTTGAGGTAAATAACTCTTGGCCTCTACTTCTGTTGAGGAAAGGCTACTAGTTCCTGCTCCCCCATGCTGCATAGAGACCCTATAGGCATTTTCTAGTTGCCTTGGTCAGATGTCTTGGAGTTTTCTCAACTTCACACTCCTGGCCTGGCTTTTGGTGGGATGGCAAGGGAACGTTTGTATGGTTGCGGAATCATTCGAATTTTCATCTGTCCCCAACAGTACTGGTGATATCGCCATGTGAGCTCCTGGACTTACATGGTCTCGAGTAGTGTCCTTTTTTGTAACTGCCGAGTGACATGTCCCACTTCTGCTATGAATGCTCCACCTCCGGAATTTCTTAAACTCAACTTGTAGGTTTGAAGGTACAGGCTTGCCACTCTTTTTTTTACAAACTATGTGGGTCTCAATGCGTTACTAGAGCCTTGTTATGTTTTGTGTATTTGTAAAGAGCACTATCACCCGCCAGGGTATCCTGGTGCTGAGTTGGTGTGTGTGCCTAGCCGGGCCTAGGGTAGGTTGATTCACTGAAAAGCCAGGTCTTCAGCTTCCTGCGGAATTCAAGAAGAGAGGAGGAGGCTCTGGTGTGGAGTGGGAAGCTCTTCCATGCTTTAGGAGTGATGTAAGAGAGCACCTGTCCTCCTGATCTAATTCTGTGTGTGAGTTGGATGTGTGTGAGTAGGAGTCTTGCAGGGTAGATATGTCTGGGTGGTTGGTGGATGGAGAGGTGACTGTTCAGGTAGGTGTGGCCTAAGCTATGTATTGCCTTGAATGTGTGTGTGAGGAGTTTGAAATGAGAGTGTTTGTGTATTGGGAGCCAGTGGAGCTGCTTGAGGTGTGGTGATGTGAGATCTGTGTGGGAAGACTGAGGATAAGTCTGGCTGCTGAGTACTGGATGGCTTTTAGTCTTCTAGTAAGTTGCTTGGTGATCCCGGGGCACAGGGATTTCCTGTAGTCCAACTTGTTAGTGACTAGGGTGTGAGTGACAGTTTTTATAGTGTTGCTTGAGAGCCATTTGAAAATCTTCCTTAGCATGCCAAGGGTGTGGAAGCAGGATGCAGTGGTGGTGTTGACTTGTGCGGTCATGTCTAGTTTGCTGTTGATTATTTTGAGGTTCCTGGCTTGGGTTTTGGGTGTGGGTCCGAGTTCGGCCGGCCACCAGTTGGAGAACCGTTGTGAAGTGTTCTTGCAGAAGATCACAACTTCTGTCTTGTTGGTGTTGAGCTTGATACAGTTGACTTTCATCCAATTAGTGACTTTGATCAAGCAGTCGGATAACTTGTTTTTTGTGTTCATAATTTGTCCGAGAAGGAGAATATGAGTTGCGTGTCGTTTGCGTAAGAGAGAGAGTATTTTGATATCATGTGTGCAGATGCGTTGGCCAGAGGGATCATGTAAGTGTTGAAGAGGCTGGGCACCCTGCAGATGAGTCTGCGGGCTTCCGAGGAGTAAAGTGCCAGGCTGACAGCTTGTTTCCTAGCCGTTAAGAAGGAGCAGATCCAGGGGAGGGCAGATCCTTGGAAGGCAATATTGTAGATGCGCTTGATGTGGATGTGGTGTGAGACTGTCAAATGCTGCACAGAGGTCCAGGGGAATCAGGGCTGCCATGTCTCCTCTGTCAAGGATCATGCGCATGTCATCTGTGGCGGTGATGAGTGCTGTTTCTGTACTGTGGTTGTGCTTAAATCCAGACTGCGTAGCGTCGAGGAGCTAGTGGTTGCTGAGGTGGTCAGTGTGGTGTCGGTTGATTAGTTTCTCTAATCTTGACATACTATAACCCATACCAATAGCTTATGGCTTCAGGACTAATGGAACTTGAGTAGCCTGTGCTCTCTATACAGACATCAGAAAAATCAGGTTTTGTGACATATGCACTGAAACCTCATTAATTTTCCTTCATCAATACCTGAAACCAAATCACTGCAGGACAGATGTAGTGACTACTTCCCCTTCTCTCCTCTGGAGTGTAACATTGAAAATGACTACTCTTTGAAGTGTGCCTTTACTGAACTGTTATTTGAGGCTACTCTTCATACACCCGATCCTTTCAGACGTTCTGTTGCACCACAGAATCACGTATTGGTCTTTGCAAATGCCTTCCCATGATATAGCAATAGTAATAAGACTCCCATGGTAACTCATTTTTTTAGCTCTTTGACTGGCCCCATAATACTGCTTGGGGTCTTATGTGTGACTAGGAACGCACTGAAGTCTTGTTTTCGTTTCCTATTATCACTTAATGCCTTGCACAATCTACTTAAATACTTTTATATTATAATGTGAGGTACTGACTGTTATCTGTCACCTAAGTGTTTAATGTGGGCTGAGTGTCTAACTTCACATTACCTATCAGAAAAGAAACCCCCCTCTCATGTCTTCGATGACCCGAGAGAACTAGTCAGATATCTGGATGGCCCAACAGCCCAAGAAATGGAGATCTCCCAAGCAAGCACCAGTAAGAGAAGAGCTTCACCGGAGCTGGGGGTGGAGTGAGACAAATCCGGTAAAAGACTCGTAACGAACCACTAAAGCAACCATATCTACCTCACTAGCTACCTCAACTTTAACTAACACGCACTAGCTACCTCAAGATACCGCAAGCGTCACAAAACTGCACAATGTAACCACAATGGGTCTACAGATGCTAGTAGATCGGTTTGCGGACTTTTTTGCAGAAAGAGGGCTGACACAAGTCTCACCGAGGCCCCTATACCCCATGCACAAACGGGCACACCCTCTCTACGGGGCACAGCCGAACAGTCACCTCAGACCGTCGTCCAACAACCGACTGCTGTTGTGTCTCCCAACTTCCGACCAGTGACTTAGCAAAAGGGGGAACAGTTCCGGTGCACCGTGCGGGCGTACAGTGACTCAACCCTGCGCAAATGCTCCCTCACCCACAGATCACGGCGCAACATCACCTACCTCGCTAGAGACCTCTGCAAACTACCTCGACGTGACCGTGCCCAGGACAACAGACACTCGAAGAAGCAAGGAGCAAGCGGCACAACCGACACACTGCTTCCTCGCACGGAATCGATGACAATCATCATATCCTTTTTACCTATCCTGCCATGAGGGCAATGTAGGAGGGCGGGGGGGGAGACACTAACACAGACGTTGCACGGCAAAGAGACTGTAAGGACGCACTCTTGGGATAAGAGAAACACAGAACTAGTAATCAACAACTCCCAGTGAGACGGAACGGCGACCCTGTCGTCGCACGTTCAGCATACGTTGCTTTTATGTAGGGGGGGAGGGAGAGGAGGGGGGTGAGGGCACTGTTCTCTTTGTTTTCTTTTGTCGCTGTCGTCTTTTCTATTTTCACTTCTTTATCCTCACATTTCTTGACAAGAAGGTTCAATCTGACCCGGGTAACGCTCAGAAGCGAGAGACCTAACACTGGGGCTTGCACAAGACAGACACGCGACCTACATCAGGTGGCTGGGACATACGGGAGGGAAGGAACCACAACAAACGAGAGCTGGGGATGCAGACTAGGCTTACCAGACGTGACTCACCCTAGATAATGGCCCCCACCAACAATCTCAACCTGGCGTCTGATCTAAAGATAGTATCTCTCAATGTCAAGGGGCTCAACCACCCCATTAAACGCAAGAAGATACTAGACTACCTCGCTAAAAGTAAGGGGGATGTGGTCCTGCTACAAGAAACCAAATTGTCCCTGGATGATGTCAAACTAGTAAAAGGTAACTGGATATCACAGGTGGCGTGCTCACCGGCAGAAGGGAAGAAACGTGGGGTAATTACACTGATATCTAAAAACTCCAACCTAACCATAGAATCAGAATGCCACGACGAAGTAGGAAGACTCTTGATAACACACCTGAGAAGGGGGGAGGAGCTTATACACGTAGCCAACATATACGGCCCAAACAAAGTTGACCCCGCCTTTTGGGAAGGGGTATCGCACAAACTAGATAGCCTCCCACAGGACGACCTTACGGTGGTGGCGGGGGACTTCAACATGCCTCTGGACCACATTTTGGAAAGACAATCACCCTGCCAATACCAACCCACAATCGCACACACTACACTAAAGAACATCTGCTCCAAATTCAACCTCAAGGACCCATGGCGACTCCAACACCCGGACACTAGAGACTACACTTTCTACTCTAATCCGCACAATTCGTACAGCAGGATAGATTACATATTAATCACAGGCCCACACACACACCTTATAGAACATACTGACATAGCGCCTAGGCTAGTGTCAGACCATTCATGCATCAGCCTGAAGCTGAGCGGATGTCAAAACGAAGACATCCCCCGGAGGTGGCGTTTTAACAGTGACGTCTTAGCTACTCCTGAAAATAAAGATAAGAATGGGGAGGCCATAAGAGAATACCTCAGACACAATGATACACCGGAGACTAACCCCACTACCTTATGGGACGCACTCAAGGCTACAGTCAGAGGCACAATAATCGAAATTAAATCCAAAATTAACAAAAACACAAACTTACAGCTGGCCCAGCTCGAGCAGGACATCAAAAACCTAGAAACTGCCCATACCAGGGCCACTCACGATACTAGAACCATAACGGACCTAACCAGAAAAAAGTATGAATACAACAAAATCTTGAGCGAGAGGGCCGGACTGTGGGTCAACAAATACAAGGCCATTAACCTTTGCGAAGCTAACAGAGCGGGGAAGCTCCTACCTAAAACACAAACGTAACCAATTTACCATCTCATCCATCACAGATCCACACAACAAAACCCACACAAGACACAAAGACATCTTAAAAACCTTTCAAGAGTTTTATCAGGAACTCTATAAAAACGACCGGACCTTAGACCTGGAGGAGGGCACAAAATACCTTAACAGACTCGGCCTCCCACAGCTAACCAATGTAGAAGCACAGAGATTAGGGCAAGAAATCAGTACTGCCGAGATTGAAATGGCGGTCAGGACTATGAAGGATAACAAAGCCCCAGGCCCGGACGGGTACACAGCCACCTTTTACAAGTCCTTTTTGAGCACCTGAAACCCACCATGAAGAGGGTTTTCAACCACTGTGCGGAGAATGGGTTGGTATCACACTCCATGTCCGAAGCCAACATAATTGTCATCCCAAAGGACGGTAAGGATCAACTGCTACCCAAGAACTACAGGCCCATATCCCTAATTGATGTGGACTGCAAAATATACACAAAAATCCTAGCTACAAGACTAAACCCCGTCCTACCCAACCTAATAAGCAACTCACAAGTAGGTTTCCTAAAGACCCGAATGTCTAATGACAATACCAGACTCCTCTGCCACATACTAGAACATACAGCAAAAATAACAGAGCCAGCTGTGGCTATCACCCTTGATGCCGAGAAGGCCTTCGACAGAGTTTCATGGTCCTTCCTGGAGCAATGCATGCAATCCTTCAACCTAGGGGAAGGATACATACGGAAGGTGATGGCACTGTACGGGGACCCAAAAGCACGAATTGTCATTAATGGATCACTCTCCGAAACACTTACACTACAACGTGGTACTAGACAGGGCTGCCCACTGTCCCCTTCACTCTTTCTGCTAGCATTGGAGCCCCTGATCACCGACATCAAGGCAAACGCAAAAATAAAGGGGGTCAATATTAATGACGTGGAAATAAAACTGCCCGCTTACGCGGATGACATTCTTATTGTGACAGAGCAACCTAAGACATCAATTGAGGCCCTGATAGACACCATAGAGATATACTCAGGACACTCAGGATATAAGCTCAACAGGGACAAATCTGAATGCAAACCCCTCAACATCCACAGCACTAAGGACATCCTGGGGGGTTCGGGTCTGACCTGGCAAACAGGGTTCATCAAATATCTAGGTATCCACTTTGGTAACGACCTCATGAGCACACTAGGCCATAATGAGAAACTATTGATAGAAAAAATAAAGAAACTTTTGGAGACCTGGTCCCCCAAATTTATAACCTGGTGGGGCAGAATAGAAACGATCAAGATGATGATCACCCCAATGATCAATTACCTGTTGAGCATGCTCCCACTACTACTCACAGATGACTTCCACCGTAAAGTGGATAACCTGATTAGTAAATTCCTATGGCGTGGAAAGAAAGCACGAATAAGTATAAAAAAACTAAGGTTGGATAAAAAACTGGGAGGGTTAAATCTAGCAGACTTTAGAACCTTCCAAACCGCATTCCTAGCAAAACAAGGGGCCTGCTGGATGTCACCCCCTCATGGATACACGCCGGTATGGCTGTTGGTAGAGAGAGCCATACTAAACAATCTCAACCCAATGGTGCTGCTAACAGCTAACAAACACACTCACGCCTCCAGCCCCATTTTCAAAAACACAAAAATTGCCCTACTAAGAATAGACAAGAAAATGGAGAACAGCGTAAAGGACTCGAAACTGGAGTCTCTTTGGGCCAATAGCAAGATCAAATACAAGGGAAAATGCCTAGCCCTTGACACATGGATTGAGAAAGGCATCTCCTACCCAGCCCAACTAGAGGAAGGGGGCCACCCCATCACGTTTGCCATACTGAAAGCTAGACATAACCTACCGGACATTGAGTTCTACAACTTCCTGAAAATCAAAACAGCCCTAACCAAAGCCAAACTAGCACCTGCCGATCCGTCAATTATACAGTATATGGCGAAAATCAACAGACTAGGTCATCAGGTATCGCATCTCTACAAACTTCTACGCCCAAACTCCACCAAACTTAACGATAAGTCAACTAACTACTGGGTAAAACAAGGCAATATCTCACTTAATGAGCAAGAGCTGGCTATGTTTTGGACCTCTCCCTCACGCAATAAAATCTCCCGGTACTATCACAAACAAAATTCTGGCTACTCCACAAGGCTTTCTGGACCCCAGCTCGATTAGCCTCACTAGGCCTCAGGGAAGACGACCTATGCTGGAACTGCAGCAAGGAGAAGGGGGATCTAGCACATCTTATCTTCTACTGCCCAAAACTCAAAACGTTCTGGGAGAAAATCTTTGATTTTATAAATAATGGGGTGCACACTAACACCTGAATTCTCTTCCCTCACCACCGCATTTATGACCACAGGACTAAGATCACTGCATGACAGGGACCTGCTAGACCTCCTACTGACCGCGGCAGTGAAAATGGTCCTGTCCAACTGGAAGGACACAACTAAGACCTCATACAAAGGCTGGGTCAATTGGGTGACGTACCTCAGAGGCGCGGATAGCATTGCCCTGCAAAACTCACCCTGGAGGCCAGCAACCAGGGGGATGTGGAAGTCACTCGACACATATCTAGACTCCTACGAACCCCCGTGAGGCCGCTCTGACTCCCTCGCCCCCCCCCCCTAGTGGGGTGTTGGCTTTGACACAGGACTACAAACCCAGACTAGGCTCACTGCTATAGAACCTTTCTTGTATCCTCTCTCCACCCTGTCTTTCCTATTCTCTCTCTCTCTATCATCCTTTGCCTAATTTCCCAGCAAGTCAACGTAGAGGGGATTAGCTAAACATGTATACCAAAGTACCTGTAACTACTGCAACACAAGCTATGTTTGTCTGGAACCTCGTAACAGAAATGCTAATTTACTTGTTTATAAAAATGTAATAAAATATTTTGAAATAAAAAAAAAAAAGTAAAGAAACACCCCTATGTTGAACAATATTGGAAAAAGAACTGAAAACATCAGCATACGTTTCACATATTTATTGTAATTCTAAATATAATCAATATGAAAATATGTATTTATCAAATCTCTCATAAAAAAATTTCACAAGAAATATACCCATCATCCTTAATTCATAATTTTGTAATGCAGCAAAATTTCTGAAACAACCCTTCCTGTCTCTTGACATCCAAAAAAGATTATTAATCTTTTTAATTCCTAGAACCTACTTGTGTCTACAAGTACAGTTCATCATCCATTTGTTGACACTGCATTTCTGCTACCTTTTATCCATCAGTGTAGTAGTCTTCATCAGGACGTATTATGTTTCAACAAATCTTTTCACCATTGGTAGGATGCATAATATTGCTGTATTTGCTTATTTATTCCATCGAGCTCAACAAAGGCTCCTAACTAGCTTCTTTCTTTATCTGAGGGTGCAACATCATATATGTATTATTAGGACTGCAAGGAAATCTCAACTCTCAATGAGATTAGGCGAAATATATCAAAGTGACTTGACCAAAATGCTCCTCGAAAGTACAAAACGGGGTCAGCTCTATATCCTTTGATTTCCACTTTCTTAGCCCACAAACAAAAGAGGAGCTTTTTCTATTACTTATTAAAATCCAGGTCCACTGGAATTATGCGGCAGAATCGGACCAAATTATGACGTAGGGTTGACTAAATTATGTGGCAAGAAAAGGCAAATTATGTAGCACAATGCAGCACATTTGGTGATGGTATTACTTCATTATTTTGAAATCTTTACACATGGTAACACTGTCCGGGAAAAGATTACACCTTATTAGTACAAATTTAACACCCAAATACAGCAATAAGCAACTGAAAGATGACCAGTCAACCTTGCAGACGGGCCTTCCAGTGTGCAGGAACACGTTGCCAAGTTTTTAGTAATGTTTGATCTAGAATTTTATTTTTGATAAAATCTGCAGATCATGCAGCAGATGACAGATTATATGGTGAATGCAGCAAATCCATAACTATGCGAAAATCTGAGTGGCAGCAGAATGGCATAATTCTAGTGTTTATATCCCTTCAGGTATATCAGAAAACAATTCAACTAAAACTCCCTAGAAATGGGAAAAGTAGTGACCACCATCAGAATCCATGAAAGATGGCGTCGGCATCAAACAGAGTCTGCCTCACATCACTTCCTTGAGTAAGCCTTGGAATGCTCTCATCCGCTACCTTTGGAAAGTCAAGTGCTAAAAGGGAGCACTTTCATTCAAATTAGGTTTAGGTTCAATTTAGATTCAACTGCTTGGTGACACCGGGTACACAACACCTTCTAAATGACACCAATTGCCACAATTAATGCCCAGTAACGCAGAAACCCAAGAAAAGGTTCCCACATATATACCGATGACATGAAAAATTCACCTGCATGCGAGAGAAAACAAGGATCTACTCTTATCCAAATACCTAGATGTAATAGAGTCTTAAATGCGCCAAGCCAGCCTAAAACCTAAATGTCAAAAGACCTTCTGTAACACTTTTTCTGGTGGATACATATGCCAGCAACTAAATAAGTAAGTTTAGACCCAGCGGTCGGCACTGCCTCTTTCAGCCTCTACCCTGTCTAGAGGGACCATTTTGTTGCCTGAAATGTAAACTCTCCTGCCCTTTAAACAATTTACCTTTTCTTCCCAGTACCAGAGAAAGTCTCACTCCTCTCAGCACACAAACTATCATCCCAAACACCTCACCCACATACAGCAATGACATACCTAAGGTACAAAAGGCAAACCCTTTTATGCTAAATAGCCTTTATTTTAACATCAGGTCCATCCCCAAACACACAATAGAAATATGGGACTTGCTCACACACCTGCTACCAGACATATGTTTTATCACCAAGACATGGCACTTCCCTGCATTCCCATTGTGCTTCCTGACAACTATAAATTGGATCGGTTGGACAGGGAAGTAAGGCCTGGTGGGGGAGTAGCTATCGCTTTCCGGGACACTCTTAAAGTACATCTAATGGACTCAGGGCTCACCGACTGGGCAGAGATAGCTATAGGCAAAGTCAAAACCACCACCCCCCCACTCACTCCCCCATGGAGATATATGGCAAGGAGCCGTAGTCTATCGTCCCCCTGGTCCCAATAAAGATTTTAGCATCAAATTAATAAAACTAATAGCGATCCATGTGATATCCAAGGAAATGTTTCTTCTAATCGGAGACTTTAACTACCACTTTGATATAGCATCTGACCCTGACGTCTCTAATCTCTTGTCAAATCTTAAAATGCTTGATCTCCATCTACCAAAAACAGGTCCTACCCACTCAGCTGGCCACACTTTAGATCTCTTACTTTCTAACTCCCAGCTCATGCACATTGACGTGCATGAACCTCTCACCAGGACAGATTATTTTCTAATTAAATTTAAAATCCCTTTTGACCCTAGCCCTACCAAATCTAATACTGTAAAATGTGTGAGAGCAAGACGATGGAAGCAATTGACTGCAGAAAGCTTTCAATCTTCCTTCAGGGCCCCTGAACTGGACAAAATACCAGACATTAACTTAGCTTGGGCCACATTTCTAGAGCCCTTTTCTGGTGCTCTTGACACAGTCGCCCCCTACAGATCTCATACCAGGAAATCTGCCCGACCTAATGCCCCTTGGTACATGCAGAATTAAGAACCGATATATCAAACTGTAAGAGATTGGAACGTAAATAGAGGTCCTCCATAGACGCCCCCGACAAACACCACTACAAAATAGTGTTAGGTGCATATCATGCTAAGATTAAAACAGCATGACGACGCTATATCATTAATAGAATTGACTAAGCAGGAAACTCCGCCAAAGAGCTATTTAAGGTTCTAAAGGAGCACACTAACCCTTGTGCTTGCACCTCAGTCACTGTGGCCTCCCAGACACTCTGCGACACTTTAGCTACCCACTTTGAAACTAAAACAGATATCATCTACCACAATTTTCATAATAATACAGCGGCCCCGTCATCTAATTGCCCGGCCAACTCTTCGTATGATAACACTCAGGCAGCATTGGAGAGGTTTGAGCCTATTACACACACTCAACTGTTAGATCTTTTAGTCAAAACTAAATCTGGCTCCCTGGCTGACCCATGTCCCCCACATATTACAGCTATGTTATCCACCTCTCTTACCCCATCAGTCACACCTTTATGCAACCTATCTCTATCATCAGCCACAGTTCCTCAGGAATGGAATGCCACCTAAAAAGATGCATGCCGATCCAACGGACCCAGTAAACTACCGTCCTATCTCTCTCCTCCCTTCGATAGGCAAAGTGCTTGAATCCTATGTCAATAAAAAACTTTCCTCCTACCTGGAGACTCATTCCCTGCTGTATGCCTCAGTCAGATTATTCCCCTCCCACAGCACAGAAACCATCCTTTTAGCAGTAGTAGACTCACTCAGCCATGCTTTGGATGCTGGCTTACCAGCTATGCTGGTTCTTCTTGATCTGTCGGCAGCATTGAATACCGTGTCACATGCCATCCTGATCCAACGGCTCCAAGAGATAGGAATACATGGCATTGCCTTAAATTGGCTTACCGACTTCCTGATGAACAGAACTCAAATGATCAAACTTGGCCCTTTTCAGTCTAAGACTTTGTCCCTGAGCAAGGGAGTACCTCAGGGCTCAGCCCTGAGTCCGAGTCTCTTTAACCTTTATATCGCTACCCTTGCTCAGCTAGCCAAGTCCTGTGGATGCGAAATACGTTCTTATTCAGACGATACCCAATTGGTCATCTCTTTTGGGCAAGATACGGTGAATGTCAAACATCGCTTCATCACCTTCATGAGAAACATTGCCACGTGGATGTCCCAGAATTGTCTTCAGCTAAACGGGGCCAAAACGGAGATCCTGCTGTTTGGCAAAGCACAGCTCCACTGGACAGTGGATTGGTGGCCCGTGGAACTTGGTCCTGCTCCTTCTCCCAGATGCACAGTGAGAAACTTGGGCATTCTGCTAGGCAACAAGTTAACGGTGAAAGACCAGGTGACATCTACCTGTGGTATGTGCTTTGGGACAATGCACCTTCTTAGGAGGATTAGTGGCTTCCATTGAACTCTCGCAAGACCCTCGTCCAGACTCTGATAATCAGCAGCCTTGATTACAGAAATGCACTAATGGCATCATCAAATGCATCTCTTCATTCCAAGATAAAAGGGGTACAGAATACTGCAGCCGGACTGGTTAATAAACAGCCACCGGGCACATCCTCAGTCCCCCCTGCTCAGAGCTCTGCTCCCAATAAAAGAGTGCAATTTTTAAACTACCCTGCCAGACGTACAAAGCCCTATCAGGAAATGGACCCAAATACCTACAGGGCAAACTGGTTCCCTATCTTCCAGATAGAAACCTCAGATCAAGGAATCAACTTCTTCTTTGTCCCTGGTGTATTCGCACATCTAAACATGGCAGACGGGCCTTCGCGTACCTTGCTCCTTTCCACTGGAATAAACTCCCCTTCCTTATTAGAGCCTGCACTGAATTCTCAGGCTTTAAAAAACATCTCAAAACATGGCTGTTCTAACGAATCCTACTTCGCTATCTCCTCAGCTGGGAGAGTCGTTGCGCTATCTCAAGTATCCATTAACGTAACATAACAGTTTCTGCCTCTGGATTACTCACCTTTTGAATATACCCCATGCACAGCATTCCACAGAACATGAACATATGAACCGAGGCGTCATAGGGAACGAACGCTCACCGCGGCCTCAACAGTCAAATAGAATAGTGGTGCAGTTAGACCTCTGCCAATTGATTCCTTCAATCCTCTGCACCTCGTTCCTCCAGGAGGCTGCCTGGACTATGACAATGTCCTCGCCGGTGAACTGCCAACAGTAAAGTGTTTCAAAATGCTGACAATGAAGCAGGATGCCCCATATTCAGCCTAAATAAGCACCATTCACTGACTACCTCCGATTTTTCTTACAAGACCCTCTTAGCTAAATGTCATAGTGAGATACAGATATGTCTGACCGCGGAGTCGGAGTCTGAAGACATCATTGTCAGTGCATTTGTAACCATCTCCCGCTCTATTGCTGACCTACTGATGGTTCACGCTTCTAAAGGGCACTCAGATAGGGCCCCAAGATGGTTCGATACCACGTATGCGCATGCTGCTAGGAAGCTCAAGGAAGCATTACGTGCCATCCCTAGAGATAGCGCCCAAGTAAGAACCTGTAGAAAGCAGTATAAAAAAGCTCTGGCCAGGTGTAAGGAGGCATTGAAGGAGGACGCCTGGAGCAAGCTCATGGAAGCCAGTACAATTAAGAGTAGTTCTGGAGCATTGTTAATAGCCCCTTCCTGGCACTGGATACAGCTGATGCCCTTGATGTCCATATCACAGAGACTGAATGGGTTAGCCACTTTGCGGAAATGTTTGGGGGTCTTCCGGCCCAGTGTGCATCTTGTGGAGCGGGCACAGACATATTAGCCCTGATGGTCTCCGAGGGAAAAGTTAGGTTGGGAATAGCTGGGCTGTCGCGTAACAAGGCTCCGGGACCGGATGGAATCCCTCCTGATCTTTACATCTGCAATCTGGAGTTGTGGGCCCTGGTGCTTACTTCTGTTATCAATGCGGCTGTTAGGTCTGGTCCCCCGGCCTCATGGGCCACTTCCACCATTGTACCAGTTTTTAAAAAAGGGAACAGAGATAGCATGCATTGTTATAGGCCTATCTCCCTGTTGGACTCTGTGGTCAAAATGGTTGGATGGATTTTACTGGATGGGCTATCAAACTGGGCCCTAGAGAATAATATCCTGTCAGAAGTCCAATATGGCTTCCACCCCGGTCGCTCAACGTTAGACCAGTGTTTGAATTTATTAATTATTTTTAATAAGTACACAGTTGCCCGCTCTGGTACCATCTACGTGGCCTTTATGGATCTCTCCTCCGCTTTCGACCATGTGAACAGATGCAAGCTGCGACAGACCTTGCTATCCCTAGGGGTGAACAGGGACATAGTCCTCTTTTTACAAGATCTCCATCAAGACACCAAGGCGGCCGTTAGATACTCTGGCGATCTTAAGGTTACGCGCTTGTTCCCTATTCTGAGCTGGGTCCGTCAGGGTTGTATTTTGGCCCCCTTCCTATTTAACGTATACATAAAAAAACCTAGAGAAGGTGCTTCTGGAGACCAAGGTGGATTACCCCCAGATAGGACGGCGTGGCCTCCCGGTCCTGCTATACGCAGACGACGCTGTCTTGAGGGCTAGGACTGAGCGGGGCCTGCAAACGCTGATAAATTATTTTGTACAATATATGGGAGACCAGGACCTCTTTGTCAACAATTCAAAGTCCTATGTTATGCAAGTAGGTGCCCGCTCTAGTAGGCCTTACATCTTCAAGGTAGGGCCTACTCCGGTCCCAAGAACAAGCGTTTTTTCATACCTGGGGGTTCTGTTGGACGCCAAAATGAAATGGGGGCCCCTAATAATTCGCAAGAAGAATTACCTTACCTGGGAGATTGCAGCTATTTTTAATTTCGCATCCAGATTGGGAAAAAGACCTCTGGGGGCCATATTACAGCTTTATAAGGCAAAGTGTATCTCAAAAGCGCTGTATGGTATTGAGACCTGGGGTTATTCTATCCCTGACAATCTCCAAATTGCTGAAAACAATTTCTTGAGACAGCTTTTATACGTTCCCCAGGGCACCCCCACCTTCACGGTCCACGAGGAGCTTGGGTTGACCTATATCACTGACCTGATAGCTTACCGCCCGGTATCACTATGGCTAAAAATCTGGGTGCAGTACAATAAGTAAGTGGTCGCGGTAGCAACTCTTGTAGCGAAAAAGAAAATAATATAGCATTCACCACTCTTTCTATTCTTTTGATGCATAAATCCAATTTAATTCCTGGATCATAAACATCTAATGCGATTTTAAGTCAAAGCATTTGTTATTGGCAACACAGTTGCTCAAGCATATAACAGTGCGATAAGTATTTACAGTGCTCTTGATATAGAGAGAAAAGGAAGGGTTGGGAAGCAGGTGATGAACGTGTGAGTGAAGGACAGGGAAAAGGTGTTGTGACATATATACATCAGTTGTACATGATATAGAACCTCTCCGGCCTAACATAGGTCAATTGTTCCTAGGTGTACACATAACTCTAATGGACATCCACTTTTTGACAAATCTGTCATCAGAGCTTGTGATGGAGGTGTGTGTTGTCAACGTTTCGACCCCTAGAAAGGAGGGTTAATTCAGTCCTCACGGTGGGGTCTTCATCAGGACAAGGCTGAGAAGAGCACCTGTGAACAATCGGGAAAGTGTGTAAGTAAGGGGGACATTTAAAGGTATGTGAATGCTAAAGTAGAATGGGTAACCAATACCTACTCGGAACAACAGCAGGGCTACTCCGCTGTGTAGTCAAAAGAAAAGGGCTCGTGGATGGCTCCTAGGGTCAGAGAGAAATAGAAAATCAAAACTCAGATACCTAATGTCTAGGTCAAGTGCCTCACTGGTCGGTCTATTGGTTCCTAGTACTTACTAAATCAACAATGGATGGAGACAAACTTCTGCAGAGGTAAATCAATCGCTCACAGTGGGGACAAATCCAATATTTCTACAATATAAAAGAACCGGGTACAATCCATAAGTGGTGTTCTAGATTGAAAGATACAATTCTGCAAAGTCTGAATAAGGCGAACACTCACAGAGTTTTCCCGTGTGGGCCTTGATACTGAATAAATACATGAGAGCATATTTAAAAGTAGACAGCATTCTAGTGGTGTTCGTGACATCCATTGAGGAAATCATGCAATGGCTCTCTAAATAGAAATGGTACAATCATGCATAGTCTGATTTCGGCGATCGCTCGCGGCGTTTGAGCTGGTCCCCACGTGGGCCTTGATATCAGATACAAGCATCTGGGCATATCTCATAAAATCAAAAAACTCATTAAATCAAAAAACTGGGCAGCAGTCTCGTGGTGTCTGTTGAAAAGGAGAACTCTCGCAATAGCTCCCTAAATCGGTAAGTTACGTTTGGGTGAGAATGGGGAGGGGACCCCCATCGCGGCTGCGACGGCGTTGGCCCCGCCGCGTAGAGCCTCTCCGAAAGGCCGTGACAGTAGTTATGCTATTCGACAGCGTCTGTCATCAGGCTGGCATGAGGCTCTGATGGTGTGTCCACAGACCTACTGACGAGAAGATTACAACGTGTTATGCATTAAAGGTACATTTAGGGGCTCGCTTTCCAAAAAAGCCAAAAACATTAGAGACCACGTCGTCCGTTCACTCTTGGACATGCCACCCAAACAGACCATCCAAAACATGTGGAATCTCCCCGAAGTGGTGGGCCATTTTAGATGTACCAGATGTAAGGCATGCAAGATGACCATTGAAACGAAAACCTTTTCCTACAAACACCATACTATAGAGCTCAAGGCACATACTAACTGCAATTCCTGTGACGTAGTTTATGCAATTGTATGCCCATGCAACCAACTATACATTGGGCAAACAAGACAAAAAGTTAAAACACGGATCCTGCAACATTGCAGCACAATTTGCTGCAACCCCACAGGGGCCCCACTAGTTGAACATTTCAAGGCCCACACACACTCACCAGATTCCATCAGATGGGTGGTTCTTGAGAAGGTGTCCCTTGGCGCACGGGGAGGGGATCTGGGCCCCATCCTCAACTTAAGGGAATGTAAATGGATGTATCTCCTTGACACTGTGAACAATGGGCTCAATGAACTGGACGGCACAAATGCCCAATTAGCTGGCTTGACCACTGAATGACTATGATCTACATGATAAACACTGTGTTTAGAACTGTTTAAACGTTGTCATGTTACATGCACACATCATCTGCCAACAATATGATGTCATTGTATATACAGTCAGGGGTGCAAGCATTTGAAAAATACCTGGAGAGCCAAACACACTTCATAATGGTATCACATATAAGGCCATGACACTAATGTAAGTGTGCCTGATCGATGCCGCAGAAGCACCACCATGTTCTAATTTCACTCGCACATTTGATAATGTTTTTACGGGGGTTTATATGTTTTTCTAAAGATTGGGATACATGCAAAAGAGATGGGGCTTTGATGTACACCAGATATGTATAGAAATGTACTTACGTTTCACTATGGGCATCAAGGAGATTGACATCCTGCATTGATGACCACCAAGTTTTTGAGGGTAACATTGCACGCATTGTGTACATGTACTTCTAAAATCAAGATTCATTTTATGTTGCGAAAATGTACATACATGTAAAAGGACGATAATAGATCCTAAAATTATCTTGAGACAGCTATGCGCCGAAGAACCTTCACACTAACATGTTTATTGTATGATGTTTAAATATATATGCATAACCAGTATAACAACCACAATGACACAGTCCCGACACTACACTCTCCGGATTCTTTACCCGATCTGATACTTTGTATAGGGAGGAGTCGATCACCGATCAGGCCCTCTCACCTTGGAACGTTCGTTCCACATTTATGCCTAGATGAGCCACCGTCCTGTCCGATTGGCTGCAACCAGACGAGCCCCCACGACAGTATCAAGCGGCGGCACAGCGCGGTGCACGCAAGCCACGCTGAGATCTTTTTAAGCACCAGCAGTAACACCTGCGATCACACACGAGCCGGACGGCCAGGGATGAGGTAAGCGCGCTACAGTCTGTTTTAGCTTGCCTGTTTTTCGGGTGAAGGGTTAACCGTGTACCTCATCGCTTTCAAGGAGCCTGGCATTCTTTAATGCCAATCGGGCCGTTGTGGGCATAGAATCGTTTAAGATTTTTTTACCCACAGTCCAATCCCTACGTTTGCCGATTAGTAAGGTACCTCTTATAAAGCCTCTCACTATTTGGTTAGATTTGCGCAAACCATGAGTGTATTTACACCGCCTGTCTCTTTTCCAGGAAATGCTTGTCACATAGCCCCTAAATGTACCTTTACTGCATAACACGTTGTAAACTTCTCGTCAGTAGGTCTGTGGACACACCATCAGAGCCTCATGCCAGCCTGATGACTGACGCTGTTGAATAGCATAACTACAGTCACAGCCTTTCAGAGAGGCTCTATGCGGCGGGGCCAACGCCTTCGCAGCCGCGATGGGGGTCCCCTCCCCATTCTCACCCAAACGTAACTTACCGATTTAGGGAGCTATTGCGAGAGTTCTCCTTTTCAACAGACTCCACGAGACTGCTGCCCGTTTTTTGATTTAATGAGTTTTTTGATTTTATGAGATATGCCCAGATGCTTGTATCTGATATCAAGGCCCACGTGGGGACCAGCTCAAACGCCGCGAGCGATCACCGAAATCAGACTATGCATGATTGTACCATTTCTATTTAGAGAGCCATTGCATGATTTCCTCAATGGATGTCACGAACACCACTAGAATGCTGTCTACTTTTAAATATGCTCTCATGTATTTATTCAGTATCAAGGCCCACACGGGAAAACTCTGCGAGTGTTCGCCTTATTCAGACTTTGCAGAATTGTATCTTTCAATCTAGAACACCACTTATGGATTGTACCCGGTTCTTTTATATTGTAGAAATATTGGATTTGTCCCCACTGCGAGCGATTGATTTACCTCTGCAGAAGTTTGTCTCCATCCATTGTTGATTTAGTAAGTACTAGGAAGCAATAGACCGACCATTGAGGCACTTGACCTAGACATTAGGTATCTGATTTTTGATTTTCTATTTCTCTCTGACCCTAGGAGCCATCCACGAGCCCTTTTCTTTTGACTACACAGCGGAGTAGCCCTGCTGTTGTTCCGAGTAGGTATTGGTTACCCATTCTACTTTAGCATTCACTTACCTTTAAATGTCCCCCTTTCTTACACACTTTTCCGATTGTTCACAGGTGCTCTTCTCAGCCTTGTCCTGATGAAGACCCCACCGTGAGGACTGATTTAACCCTCCTTTCTAGGGGTCGAAACGTTGACAACACACACCTCATCACAAGCTCTGATGACAGATTTGTCAAAAAGTGGATGTCCATTAGAGTTATGTGTACACCTAGGAACAATTGACCTATGTTAGGCCGGAGAGGTTCTATATCATGTACAACTGATGTATATATGTCACAACACCTTTTCCCTGTCCTTCACTCACACGTTCATCACCTGCTTCCCAACCCTTCCTTTTCTCTCTATATCAAGAGCACTGTAAATACTTATCGCACTGTTATATGCTTGAGCAACTGTGTTGCCAATAACAAATGCTTTGACTTAAAATCGCATTAGTTGTTTATGATCCAGGAATTAAATTGGATTTATGCATCAAAAGAATAGAAAGAGTGGTGAATGCTATATAATTTTCTTTTTCGCTACAAGAGATGCTACCGTGACCACTTACTTATTGTACTGCAATACTGACCCAGGTCGGGTAGTTTTTTGTGGGTTACCCCTTTAATACTCAACACATAAAAATCTGGGTGGGCATGCGGACATCATTAAACAAAATGATTTTAAGGGACTGTATGACTCTCGATCATCTCTCCCGAGTTCCGTGGCTCAAATACATCAAGGAGCATGGGGAGAGGAGACCTTTTTATTAATCCCGAATTCACTAACAAGAAGGACTTGATTAACATTAAGGTGGCTTTTTTTAAACAGCAGTCAATTGCCAGGGAAGATAAGGAGTTACTAAAGCCTAGTGTACGTCGTTTTATCATGTTAAGAACTACGCAGATGGCGGAACCGTACCTATTAGGGTTCGTAAATTCCTATGACCGTTTTTAATGACCAGGTTTCGGTTCGACTTCTTCCAACTCCTCCTTGCCCATCCAAGGGGGCAGTGCAAGGGCCAGAGTTTGCCGCCCTGTGGTTGTGACAGAAAATCCCCACAGGACATGCTTCATTTTTTGATGTTCTGCAGTTTTTATGACTTACCTAGAAAGACCTTTTTAGTCCCGATCTTGAAAAAGGCTAATTGTAAGCAAGTGCGCCCCGCTTTTATCTTTTTACAAATGCTCATGGGCAGCACTGTTTTTTATGTGCTTAGTTTGTTAAAATCTGCTGTCAGGCTTAGGTCTAGTTGGGACTAATCACCTTGTTTTTTTTACATTTTACTTATGGCACTATGCACTTTGTAATGTTCCGCTCACTTTTCTGCCTATATAATGCTTTTATCAGATGGGATTATCCGTTGTTAACAAGAGCGATTTTTTTCTACCTCGTATTGTTCGTGTGATTTGGTGTTATTTGTATTGTGTTTTTTATGCCCAGCTTAGGCCTCTATTCCAACTGACATGTTCTGAGGATTGCTTTATTATATTTAATGTGAGCTTTAATGGTTTTATTACATGAAACCGATAAAGATTATTTTGATTTGACTACCTTGTGAAGTCCAGAATTTCCTTCAATGATCTGTGTCTTGGTGGCTCTGTACCTACAGACCTTCCAGACAAGATCCAACACAGAGTATACTCTGCTCTCACACAACATTATCTCTTTGGAACCAAGAGAAGGAACTGTGCTCATGTAAAGCGCTCTAATACCTCTGGGTCTAGTTAGCGCTATATAAAACTCCACAATAAATAAATAAACTGTCTCACATCTCTGGAGCAGCCACAGTGGTGCCATTTTCAAGTCGTTCAGAGCAAACTCACAACCTACCTGATCTCTCACCAATGTTGAGCATTTATTCTGCCTCCTAGTTATAAGTGAGAAATCAGAACAGTTCCAATGCACTCTGCCTATCTGTTTAGCGCTGTACGCTATGGACTACTAATGTTAATGTTAAAGTCACACATCACAACGCTACCTTCCTCTCCACATATGTAACCATTATGCATCTACCATTGAAGCAATTAATCTAGGTAGTGTGGACTATACTGGAAAATAAACATAATACATAAACCAGTTTTGATCGCCACCATTTCGTAAAGTAATCACCACCCAGGTAACCAGGAACTAGCCACGGCACATGGACTCGCCAAAACCATTTACTGATCATCTCGCCAGCACAACCCATCAACGCCGAAAGTCATGTGGGTTCTAGGCCCTAATGCAAGCTATTTAATGATCAGCTAATCCATTGGAAAATAGTGAAACAGACATAATGTTAAGTCCTTTACCTGTTTCCTTGGGATGTGTGCACCTGTATGTGTGTGTTATCAGTTGTGCTTGCACATCTGTATCAAATTTTCCTCTGCATGTTTACATGCTATATAAGATCTTGCTATAGTCACAATTTTCACGCAAACGTGAAACATAAATCGAAATAACTTTTTTGTTCAAGATTTACATAGAACATCATGAAGGTTGATAGAAAGAAAAAACACTTTGTAGCTTCGCACAACCTCAACCTTTACCCAGCCTCCTGCCTGGAGCCCCCTCACGGAACACTGAACCTTACTTTGAAACTAAAACCACAGTCACCTCTCTTTTCAGGTAAAGGCAAAGCCAACTACCCATCCAACGCAGGTTTAGGGTCCCCTTCTGCCCCCCCACCTCAACATCTATCTCTAGTGCTCATTAACTGCAATTGTGGTGGACGTGGAGACTAATATTTACCCTCTGTAATGCTCTTTCTTTTAGAGACTCTATCTAACTGCAGATTCCTTACCTTTTGAAAATTCCCCAGGCATCAGACTGGATCCCAAAACAATTCAGCAGTATGCCTACGCACCAACAGGTGGTACCAGCAACTCCGTGTCAACATTGTTCCATGCCGGACGTAACGTGCACTGGCCTATATAGGCACTGCCCATGTGTGCTGACCTCCGTTGCTTTCTGACTTTTCCACGCCCCCAAGGCGCTGAACCAAAATCAAATCAATCGTGACAAGTGTGCAGATTTCTAAGATGCAACCTTATTATATGAAAGAGCCTGGTTCACAAAATGGGGATGCAGGGAGGATCTGTGAGGAATGTCAGTGTCTACCAGAATGTGTAATACCGAAGTTAAGTAAATTGTTCTTCTGATAGAGACTTCTAACTGCAGATTCCTTAGCTTTTGAATAGATACCAGACCAGTGTATTCTAGGAGGTGGGTCTGTGACCTGGCTCAAACCAAACAGTCCAAAAGTAACGAACTAGCAAAATGCCATTCCCGTCAGACCTGGCTGAGTAGATAGTAGTCAATAAAGGAGAATGAGGTGCCCCTAATTTTAATTTTAGGTCCTAGAGGAGGGGGAAGAAACATGTATGTACAAAACAACCTCTACCTGACCTATATTCCTTTTCTAAATAGCCAAAATGCTTACAGGAGCCCCATAAGAAAGAAACTTTTCATAACTATAGTAAAATCATATAGAAATGACAAAGCTGATTAAATAACCATTATTTTTTATCTTTTATTTATTATTTTTCATTTTCAAAAAGAACAAAAGAGATTTTTTTCAATTAAGAACATTCTAAAGAATTTTTTAACAGAAATATACAAAATTGAAAAATAAAACAAATCTATTCAGTATCATTAATATACCCCAGCACACTCATACCTACACCACAGCATACTCACTCCATACCATACCATTCATTCACCAAACATACAAAATGCAGAGTAAAAAATTTGATTAACAATTTAGACAACATAATGGGGATCCGACAGTGGAGGAAAGAAGGAAGAGTATCATCAAAAAATCAATTCATCTATAATAATAAAGCATTCCATAAATCACAGCAGTGTATAAGAATCACTGTTTCATTTCATTATTCTATGTGGATATCATCTCTATTTCTTTTGCAATGATATTTCACTAGACGGATTCCCAAAAGATAGATGGTCGACGTACGTTTCGGTGGTACTCAGATATTAACACCACCTTCATCAGGACCAGTGTCTATAAGAATTGTGCAATAACAACAATAAAACTAGGAGCAGGGGTATCTGAGAGAGCAATGGTTCAATCCTAGCTCTAGCTCTTATATTCAAAGGCCACTTTTTGCGAACTGCGAACAAAACTTCCAGTTGCTCAGAAGATGTCCATAGGAACGTAAGGGGAACCAAACAGTTCAGGGATATAGATATGCTACGGTCAGAAGCTCATAAACTGCCAAGCAACAGAAATTAGTCCATCGTATAGGGTGTAAATCCAAAAATTCATGAAGATCCAAACAGTGATATCTTGAAGGATCTGTGTGTGTGTTTGTTGGTGGCGTGTTAAGAATCCCAGCGTGGTTTCAGCAAAGCCAGGTTGGCATACATGAGTAGATAGTAGTGCCTTGTGCACATATGGAGTGACTCCCACATAGCAGCCTAATAAATGTCCAGAACAGGCATCCCTCACGCCAATGTAGTGGTAGCAGCCTTGGCTCTGGTAGAATGAGCCCGCGAACCTTCAGGAGGCTGCTTTTGGGTGTGTGTGTATCAGATCATTATGCAAAGTACGATCCAGCACGAGATGGTCCTTTTCTGCACAGCTTTGTCTTTCTTTGCTCCAGAGAATGCAATAAATAGCTGAGTGTCCACCTGGTGTTCTTTGGTGCGATCAATATACAATTTGAGAGCCATTTTCATATCCAGCCGATGAAGTCTCTCTTCCTCCTTAGAGGGATGAAGCAAATCAAAGAACGCCGTAAGGGTGATGTTCTAGCTAACATGAAAGGGAGTCAGTGCCTTTGGACGGAAGGAGGCTTGAGTACGCAGAACCAGCTTGTCTAAGCAGAACGTGGTGTAGGGTGGGTCAACAGACAGGGCCTGTTACTCACTCACCCATTGCGCTGATGTTATGGCGACAAGAAATGCTGTCTTGAGGGTAAGGAGCTGGAGAGAACAACTATGTAGAGGCTCAAAAGGAGCGCACATGATGAATGTGAGAACCAAATTCAAGTCCCATTGGGGCATAACAAAGGGACAAGAGGTAAACATATGTTGTAACCCTTTAAGGAAACGCATCACAATTGGTGATTTGAATGATGAGGGCTGGTCTGAAAACGGTAAAAAAGGCTGAAAGAGCTGACAGATACGCCTTAACAGTGTCCAAGGCAAGATCTTGCTGGACTAGGAACACAAACAACAAAACTTTGGACTGTTTGGCCCGCAGTGGCTCGATCTGCAGAGAAATGGGCCAGGCCACAAACTTGTCCCAACAGCAGGCGTATACAGATTTGGTTGACGGATGCCTAGCTGCTAAGATGATATCACTGACTACAGGAGGTGTTATATTCCATATAGGTGCCATAATATAGGCCCAGGTAACTTCATAACCCTTCACCTATATTCTTCCCTACATTGCACATATAAAGGTTTACAGGGACTGGCCTTTTACCTAGATACAACACTGCATTCAGAACGCGGGTTTTCCCTAGTTCGAAATCTCATACATTATGCATGAGGATTCTCGGAAGCACAACAGGACTACCATCTCCTGTGTAATATCTATGTATAAAGTTCATGCCCAACGTCATCCTTAGTCCGACACAGTACAGCGAGGTAGGACCCCTGGGAGACCCCTGGGGAGACCTATGGGTATATATACATCACATCTTGCTAAGATAGACAGAGGAGATCAGGACTTTCCGGCCAACACACTGACCAGAGACGCTGAGGTTCCCCGAAAAGCAATTAACTGTTGCGGAACTATGGGTTGGCCGTCATCATCTGAAGTTGAGTGCGAAGCCATCGGCCAAGGGCCACGCTAGTGGCAATAGCTCTTCTCAGAGAGTCAGTGGTATCAAGCTCACAGAGAATGGCGAATTTGGTTGCATCACAACCATCCTGCATACCTGGAGAAAGGATGGCATAGGCTTCTTCTGGGACCAAGGGTAACAGAGTCCTGCAAGGCGTGAGAGTAGTGGCCTAGGAGGCAACTGGCCTTCATGGAGTGAAGGGCCAAGAATCTTGAGGGGAAACTTCTTTTATCCAAGGTTCCTATCCTCTTCGATTCCCTGCCAGTGGGAAACAAGTTTTGATTTGCCTTACTGGCCGAAGCCTGCACCACAAGGTTCTCAGCATAGAGTGCTGAGTAAAATAATCTGGGTCACCTACAGGTGGTGCCTGGCGATTAACTGGTGGGTCTGACCAGGGTTTGAACCAGGTCCCCAAAAGCATGTCGGTTAGAGCCTCATTGAAAGAGGATTGCTGATTTGGTCAGGCTGAAGTACCTCAGTCAAGGTGCTGGTCTTAGCTTTTGGAGTAGGAAGCTGAAGATGGAGAACCTCTGTCAGCCTTCGCACAATCATGGCAAAAGAGGTGATGTCTTCAGCGGCAGGGCCTAGAGTGGGGGCGAATGGCAGTAATTTTGATTATGCCGGAGTAATTTTAGTAAATCTCTGTTACTCTTTTGGACAGGGAATTACCAATAAATCTGTGATTATGCCTGCTCGCATAATTAACAGCAATTTGGGGGGGGGGAAATTAGCACAAAAATTTAGGGATCACGAGCGGCTGCTTGTGCTGCTGTTCATGTTGTTTTGCATTTAAGGCTATTTCCTTAATGCAAAATGCATCCTCGCATCCATGTTGGACACAAGGATGCATGTTGTGCTAAGAAACTAGTGCTAAATGCCGGGAGTACGTTGGGGGAAAATCCAACCCGAAGCGCACATTTAGAAAGTGGCTGCTCACATCGATATTCATGTTCTGTTGCATTTAGCGCTGTTTTTTAGTGCAAAATACATCCTTGTGACCATTTTGGACACTAGGGGGGCTTTTTGTGCTAAAAAAACTAGCACTAAATACATAATTACTCTTCTTTTTTTATTTATTTATATTTATTCATTTTATTGATATGTAACATTCAAAGCAGTACATGAACAAAGCACACACCAATGCCTTTTAGACATAACATTAGCAGATCCACAGTGTATTTCCAGTAGTACATATGCTGGCATAAATACGCAACATAGTAATGTACCCAATATCCACAGTGCATACCCCCCCCAACCCCCCCCCCATGCATCATCCGGGGTAGTCAACAAGTATGTCATAAGTGGACAGCAAATGTTTTAAGGCATGTGGCAATTTTTCAGCGTACAGTTCCAATTGGAACCTACAGCAGGCCAGATCTGACAGAAATTTCCTCTTGGTGAGTTCAGTTTGTTTACCCCAATGCAGGGCTACCCTCCTCTTTGCTAACAGCAGAGCCACAGCCACAAATTTACGGTTTACCAGTAACAAGCCCTTGACCAACCCCAGTAGGCACACTCTAGGATCACAGTCCACTGGCTCGAGCACCATGACTGAAAGTGCTTCCGTGATTTGAGTCCAGAAACGTCTCATAGAGTCACATTGCCAAGCAAAGTGCAGAAAATCTCCATCTGCCGACCTACATCACACACAGTTCGCATTTTCTCTCAGACAAAATTTACAAAATTTAGGCGTGTAGTACATTTGGTGTAAATATTTGAAGTGTATTATGCGTAAGTTGCAATTAAAGGTGAAGGTATGTAACTTTGTACAGCAGAATCTCCAGTCTGCCACCTCTAGTGGTCTGTCGAGCACAGCATTCCAACTCTCTAGTGTTTTGTCGGGGCATGCAGCCGGTCCGACTGCGCTCCATTATATAATTTTGTGATCAAGTGTTGTCGCAAGAAAGAAGTGTCTGCAGTGCATTGAGTGTGGGTGGCCCTTGTGGGAATTGTGGGTAGAGCTCACGTAGTGCAGCTCTGAGGCGGTAGTATGTAAATGTCAGTAATGGGGTGTGCGTTGAGTGTGGGAGATATCCTCAAGTGTCACAAAGGTGCCATTGGGGTAGGCATCCCCCATAGTTTTTAGGCCTGCGCGATCGGTACTCTCGCTAGAGACCGAGATTGCGGGGGTGTATCGTAGCGGTAGCACCAATGCATATAGGGGGATTTTCCTGCTCACCCTCCCAGTACCCGCCATGCCTTCGTGGTAGAGTGTACTGTGTTGATTTCTGAGAGTGATATCCCCTCTCTCTTATGCGGCAGGACAGTCTGGAGTGGTATGGGATGAGCATATGAGTACCAAGTCTGGGTCACTATGAATCCATATGGCTAGATATTTAACAGGGTCTGTGCTCCACACTAATGTAAACTCTAGAGGGTACTCCAGAGTACTGGGCGTTAGTGGGAATATAACTGATTTCGTCCAATTGATACTCAGCCCGAGTATCATTCAAACCTGATGAGGGGGATCTTAGATGTACAGCACCATGTCATTGGCGTAGAGGGAGATATATTAAGGGAGCGCAGCCAAAAGTTTAATGTAGAGGCAGCATGTGTCTACCGAATGACACAGGCCAGAGGTTTCAACGTTATCGCAAATGATAATGGTGACAAAGGGCACTCCTGTCGTGTACCCCTGTGTATGGGGAACCCCTCTGAGGTGTGGCCATTAATGCGCACTTGGGCTACCTGATTACTGTATAGTAAGCGAATCCTGTGCATAATGGCCATAATGGAGAACAAATAATTCCATTCGATAGAGTCAAAGGCTTTTGCAGCATCCAGTAGGACTGCTGCTGCCGGCAAGGACGGGTTCAACTGGTGTAGCAGAGAGCAAAGATGGTACGCAAGTCATTCGCAGTGGATCTGGCCGGTATGAATCCAGACTGAGGGCGAAATTTTAAGTTGGGGAGTAATGACTGGAAGTGTGTCGCCATTACCTTGGCTAGAATTTTTGTATCAATATTCATTAATGATAGTGGTCTGTATGACTCGCAAAATTCTGGCACTTTGTCAGGCTTCAGCAAAGCCACTATTAACGCTTTGTGCAAGGGAGAGGCAACATCTGCTTTTGATACGCCTCCTCGTACATGGCATGTAAGTGTGGGGCCAGGAGATCAGCATACTCTTTGTAGAAGTCTCCAGTTAGGCCATCAAGACCCGGGCCCTTACCATTCAGAAGCTTGCTTATAGCTTCTTTAACCTCATCTAGTGTTATTGGTTGCTCCAGGTATTCACGCTGTCCAGCAGACAGCCATGCTAGCACCACATCCTCCAGATAGGCACCTATCTCATCCGAATGGCTGAGGAACGGGTATTGTAGAGGCAGGTGTCAAAGCATGTAAAGTCAGTGAGGACGGAGGGTGAGTCAGAGTTTTATGTAGCCTCTGGGTGACTATCTTCACTCTATGTTCTCATCCTTGCGGTGTTCGCAGCTTCTCAGCCAAGTTATGTCTGGGTTGACCTCGCTCCCCATATGACCGAGCTATGTGTCGTTTGGATAAGAACTGCAGCTCTTGTGTTGCTAAGTCATTAAATGTGGTGACCTGCTCCCTTATAGGAGCAAGGGTGGCATGTCTAGGGTTACACTCATAGTCAAGTTCTAATGAGCACAGGGTATCTTCAGTTTTTTGTAGTTGCATGCGTATTGCCTTTAATACTCCCACCTGTATGCTTATGCATATTCCCCTAATGGTGACCTTGAATGCTTCCCATTAAGTGTCCATTCCGTCAACAGAGCCAACGTTTTTATCACAATATTCAGCTATAGCGGAACAAAGTCCATCCCAGAAGAACACAGTTAATGGGGCAGGAGTCAGAGCAGGAATCGATAGGCGCAACTTCACTGGTGCAAGATCTGACAGTGTCTTGGTCATGTGTGTAACCTCATCCACCCATATGCACAACTCACGGGACACTAACCAGTAGTCTAGTCGTGACCAAGACCCATGTACAGAAGATGTGTACCTGCCCTCGTGTAATGTCGGGTGTTGCAGCTGCCAAATGTCCAACAGACCATATTTATCTAGTCCCTCCCGGATCACCCTGGTGGACTGCTTGCCATGCCAGTCCGTCACTGCCGATCAGTCCACGTCAGGGTCTAAATAGATGTTAAGCCCCAACCCCCACCCCCATACACACAATATGTGTTGTGTCAATTTGTGTATATGTCACCAAATAGTATTAAAATAGCCTGAATCATCTACGTTGGGGTCATATGTATTTACTAAGGTTATAGGAGATTCATATATGCTACCCTGTGCTATTGCCTATTCATCTACTATACTGTGGGTAACCATAAATGGCACTCCACATTTCACAAGTATCATAACCCCTCTAGCGTAGGAGGAGTAGGTCGATGTCAGCCTGTACACGGCCCAGTGGGTTCCATTGGCGTGTTCTGTGCTTCATGTCAAATGCATCTCCTGCAAGAAAGCGATCTGTATTTTGTGTCGATCTAAGTAGGAAAGCACAAGTCGGTGCTTCGAGGGTTGAGTCCCCATACGTTCCAGGTCAATAGAGTTAAGTGTCCCCGGGTCTGGGTCAAATCACCAATATAAGATTGGTTGCCGTATGCTGGAGCCAAAGGATCAGTGTATAGCGCACCGTGTAAGTAATGTTGTAAGTAGCACTCTGGTGTCGTGTGTAACAACAGACATCCCAACCCCCACCCACTTCAGCCTCCCATATTTGCTGTAGGCATCCCCTTCAACAATAAGTTCAAAGCGTAACAGTACACAACATATATATAACAGTTTTACTCATCATAAATGGACTCTTGCAAGTACAACACCTTTGAATGTCTTACCGCCAATATAAAGACCAAGGATGATGGAGCACTACTCTGCCACCTTCTCTATCACCCACCAGGCAACACCTCCGCATTCGGGGAGCATTTGTCTGACCCGATTGCTCACTGCGCACTCGGGGACGCCAACAACCTAATTCTTGGTGACCTAAACCTTCGGTGGAATGAAGCGAACAACCCGCTAATTCAAACATTATCCAATTTTCTCTGCGACAACAACTTAGCCCAACACTGCTCAGAGGAAACGCACAACAAAGGAGCAACCTTGGATGCCATTATCGCTCAACGAGACGCAATTACGATCGACCACATACTCCCCGTGGACTGGTCGGACCATCACATGATCTTATTTCACATCAACCAAAAAATGCTTTCCCAGCCACCCGTGCAAGACCCCCCCAAATGGGCTAGAAACCTCACCCAGATTCCCATGGTAGCCCTAGAAGAAAGGATAAGCTCGCTCCTTCCCAGCGCAAATGACCACCTCTCCACAACCGAACTCACCTCGTTTTACAACTCAAATTTGGTGGCTATGCTTGACCAACTAGCCCCTCTAAAGCTAAAAAAAAGCCGAGCCATTCCGTCCAGGTCATGGTTCAACACTGACATCAACTCCGAAAGGAGACAACTAAGAGCCATAGAAAGAAGCTGGAGGAATAACCCTACTACCACCCTCCGCGAACAACTCAAAACAGCTCGTAGGAAGTACAACAATCACATCAAGAACAAGAAATCCACGTTTTTCCGCTCCGCGCTGGACAGCGCAAAAAATAGACCCAAAGAGCTCTATAACATCATCAGGCAACAAACCTCCAAGCCCGCTATTTCCTCAATACAGGCGTCCAAAGAACTCTGCGACAACTTCGCCAACTTCTTAATGACAAGATTACTAAGATCGAAATCTCACTGGACACCAACAATACCCTCCCCACAAAGAGCAGCACGTCCAGGGCATATGATATCGCCCCTTGTCCCTCTACCAAATCCTGGCTAAGCTTCCGCCCCATTCAGGAAACTGAGATAATCAATCTTATCTCCACCTCCAAACCCTCACTTCATGTCCTAGACCCCATTCCCCCCCAACTGACCAAAAAGCTGAAGCGCTCCCTAGCACCGCTCTGGTGCACGATCATAAACAGCTCCATGAAAAACGGAGTCGTTCCAGACTGCCTTAAAGTGGGACAAGTCACGCCTTTGCTGAAAAAACCCGGCCTTGACATAAAGGATTTGAATAACTTTAGACCTGTCTCTAACCTTCCTCTTCTGTCCAAAATCCTAGAAAGATGCGTACTCCAACAACTAACCCAACACTTGGATAACATCAACCTCCTTGACTTCCATCAGTCTGGCTTCAGAAAAAGCTGTAGCACTGAAACCGCGATCCTCAACATCATCGACGATATCCACAAATCACTAGACTCTGACCAATGCTGCCTCCTCATTCTCCTAGACCTATCGGCAGCATTCGACACGGTAGACCACAAACTCCTCATTAGGGCTCTCCAAGAAAGAGCCGGACTTGGCGAGGTGGTCCTCCAATGGCTCTCTTCCTTTCTACACAATCGCTCTCAAAAAATCAAAATCAAAAACTTTGCATCCGACCTTCACCCAGTCAACAAGGGAGTCCCTCAAGGCTCAGTGCTCTCCCCGCAACTCTTCAACATCTATATGGAACCTCTCACCAAACTACTCAAAAAAGCCAATATCAGCTTCCATCTTTATGCTGACGATACCCAGATCTACTTGGAAACCGCCTCCATCAGAGACATTCAAAGACTCAATGACGTACTGAGAGATGTTCAACACTGGCTGTCATGTAACCACCTTAAACTAAACCCCGACAAAACCGAAATACTCCTCATCTCGAACAAAGAGGAGAACCCCCAAATTGCTGAATGGCTAAAAGCCGTCGATGCGCTCAACGGGAACCTCAACCTGGCCGACTCTGTCAAATCACTAGGCATCACGCTAGACCCGAAACTGGACATGACCATACACATCAAGAACTCAGCTAAGAGCACTTTCCTTAACCTAAGCTACTGAACAAAATAAAACCTTTCATTCCGCCCAGTGATCTCAAACAGGCCACCCAAGCATTGGTGTTGTCAAGACTGGACTATGGGAATGCAGTCCTCTGAGGAATAGCAAAATCACATCTGGCTCCCCTCAATACAACTCTCAACGCGGCAGCCAGAATGGTCACCGGAATCAAGAAATTCGATCATATTTCTCCTGCACTCAGAGAACTTAAGTGGCTCCCAGTTGAAATGCGGGTTAGCTTCAGAACAGCCTGCCTCACACACAAAGCCCTGCACACCGGCAAACCCGAATATTTGGCGGCCAAACTCAAAAAAGCTGGTCAGGCCAGGAACCTCAGAAGCTCAAACTCTCCCTCCTACTCATCCCGCTGAAAACTCGAAAACAAAAAACTGCGGCACGATCCTTCGCCGGGAGCGCGCCTAAAATCTGGAACTCTATTCCCCCTCACATCAGAACTATTCCCTCTTTTGTAAAATTCAAAAGCCAACTCAAAATCCTGTTCCTCGACCGCTCCCTAGGGAACCGATAGGAGCAGTCAGAGCGGGAAGCAGACACCTCGCACTGCTTCGACTCCTTGTCCCCAAGACTTCGAATCAGATCTCCCCACCATCGACCTGCACTGTTAATGTTTTATGTGATTCTCTGCAATGTATCTGATGTAAAGCGCTCCGATACCCTCGGGTTAGGCCAGCGCTATATAAAACTTCTTAAATAAATAAATAAAATAAATAACCATTTGGGGTGCACCCTCATGAAGGGCGCCAGGTTCCTAGATCTCTTACAGGTGATCAGAGGTGCCCAGGAAAAATATGTCACTTGCCACCCAATTGGATTTGTTCAGGCAGCTGGGGCGTGCCACTCTGGGAGGAGTGGATATCCCCTTTACCTCAGCAGCGCTTCACCTCTTGGGGATGTAGGCGATGAAGGAGACCTCTCAGCCCACGAGTGTGCATATTATTAGATGCCTTCCTTGTCATTGTCCTCCGTAGCTTGCTCTCGGTGGCGTATATTCAGAGTTTTGAGGAAATTCTTTGCAGCCTTGGTGTTTGCAAAACTTTTTGGGTTTCCACCATAATCAATACGAAGTCGTGCCTGGTAGAACATGGTGTACAAAATCTCAGCCTTTTAGAGTTGTTGTTTAATGGGGAGAAATTCTCGATGGGTCGCTTGCGCTGCCATCGTGAAGTCTGGCTAGGAAGCTATCTGGTTGCCCTGATAGTTAAGGTCCTTTTTCTCCCGCGCCCGCCTGAGTACTGTATCCCGATCTCAGCATTCGGTGTTTGTCAATTCTGGGACTCCGGTGATGCGCAAATTATTGCGACGCGAGCGGACCTCCAGATCTTCATTCTTGGCCTGAATTATCACATGGACCTTTTCCATGTTCAAGCATTTCGTGCTTAAGGATTGTAGCTCTCCCTCAGCTGTTGAAATCCTCTGCTCCGCCTGATTGAGGCGTGTCGACTGTTTGTCTAGTTTCACGGACATGTGCTCCATGCATAGATTCAGGAAGTCCATTTTCCCGTAGATAGACTGGAGGCTTTGCTTCATCGCCATCAGTGTGAACTCAAGTGTGGTCGCACCTTGTGAGCTTAAGTTCTGGTCATGATCCATCTGGGTATCCTGTGATGACTTAGCTGAGCACTGTATGTCAAAGTACAGGCGTTTGACTACGATCTGTTTTCCCCATGTCACCAACAGGGTTATCTCTGTGAGTCCAGAGACTCTCCCAGCATTTGACACCAGTTGGCCCTAAAATACCACTGTCCCTGGCCTACATTCAAGTTTTTAAGTCATGTGTGGTAATAAGTGAGTGTTAAATTGGCACCCCTGTTAACTTCCTTCTCTGCTCCCGGGTCGTATACTTCCCTAGAACATAAGATTGACCACATGCACAGTGTAGTCAAACTAGGAGGTGCTAGAGGGATTTCACAGCATGCTGATCAAATAGGCGAGCGAGTTGGTGTTGTGCACTCTCCACAGCTCTAGCCAGAGCAGGTCTGCAATTGCACCTCTCTTGTCCCCCTGCTATTGCTCATAGTCCACTGCACCATATAGTAATATAAGAGATGATTGGATGCACACTATGAAATGGCACCAATACATTCTGAGTGTATGCTGCCCAATGCACTCCTCTACAGCCGGCCTCAGATCATGCAGCAGAACAACCCCAATACAAGTGCGCCTTTAATTATGGAGCGTGATGCCAAGAGTGATTGTCTCCAGGATATCTATTTTATCTTGTTTCAGGGCTTCACAGGTGTCAGGCAGTAGATCATTCCCTACCCAGTTTCTGTGCACGGCTGTAGTGCAACACACTCCAATGGTCCTCGGGGCCTCAAGCTGCACCGGCCCTCAGACTTCTGGCAGATAGCAAGCGGGACACTCTGTGCTGTGCTTTTGCTGTCAAACCTGCTCTGCTGCTCACCGCCAATTGAATAATCCCTCGTAGCGCTCCTCCACCGCTCGGGTAGGCCGCTCAGGTTCCATCACCCGCTAGTTCACTGAAGCACCCCAGGCAGCAGAGTCTCCAATTTACATGGAGGCCGGGCCACTGAGGCCCTTGGCGACTGATCGCCGCTCGCAGCCACGCCGTCCCACCACTTAGTGTCGCGAACCACAGCCGCTTTTTACTAGGCGGCCCGTGCTATCAGCAGTCGCGGGGCGCTAGCTCCGCTCAGGGGGCCCATGTCCAGCCGCAGAAGTGGTTAACACCATTTTCTTTATCTGGTAACAGGTAGGCTGGTATGCCACCCCTGGTCAGCTACCACTTTGCTCATGCCGGCCACTAGTGTCCGGTCGACCACCCAGCACCCAGTCGGCTCCCCAGGACAGCAAGATCCTCTTACTCACAGAATTGAGAACACTTAGAAATTAGCCCAGCGTCTGGCGAGATATCCAAACCACTGGCATCCTGGAGGCCTTCATACCAGTTTTCCTCTTGGTATGGTTGGGCAATCTCATCCCCAGCATCATAGCCCCCATTATCATAGTCTGTGCTGAATCAGAAGGGTGCTTAAATGGTTGCAGCTCAGATAAAGGAGCGAGTGGCCGCCGGCGAGGTTGGAACAGCACCGCTTCGGTGTCAGACAGCACTAAGAGTTGACTGTCATTGTTGGAAATTGAGTGCACAGGCATCACTGTATCGTGTTCTTACCTGGGCTGTGGTGCTGAACCAGTACAGGAGACAGTCCAGATCCCTGAGTGAATCCAGAGGGCCTAGCTGGCACCGAAGGCAAACCCACCACCAGAAGCCAGGTTCCAAGGCCTCTCAGCACCGTGGGACCCGCAAGTGCAGCACAGGGATCCGGTACCTTAACAAAAAATGACAAAAAATGCAGCATGGCTTTGCTAAACGTACATAATTTACTGCAACGTCGCCAACTGCCCCAGAAAATTCCAGGTACTGCGAAACAAGGGTCGAAATCGTCTTCGAAGTAGAGCGACTTTGGGAGCGTGACCTGGAGGGACGACGCCCTTGCGTCATCTCAGGAGAAAAGAGCCTGGCAGGACAGATTTGAGTTCAACTTGGACTTCTTACGCTTTTTTTGGATTTACTCTAGGATTTAGATTGCGAATACAATCTGTCATGCTGCGACCTCGGGAGCAGGACCGAGACCTACCTTTAAACCTTCACCGATCTCGGTGTGGGGTCTTGTGGTACTTTGCCACAAAGAGCTTCACTTCTTGTTCTCAAATGACCTTGGTGAGTATAGGGCACAATCACTGCAGGCCTTGGAGCCGTAGTCCGACCTTAGGCACCACAAGCAACCCACATTAGGTCAGTCACAGACATTTGTTTGTTTCATTCCCCACAGGGTTTGAACCCTGCAGATTTGGGAGGTGACATTATCCCCTTGCACACTTTAGAAATTTTTATCAGAAATTTGTCTCAAAAAGATGAGATAGCTCCGTATCCACATCTGTTGGTGCGGAAAGAAAGGGCCTGAGGTCAGCTTGCATGAGTCATGCCTATATAGGCCTGTGCATGTCATCTCTGGCGCAGAAGGCTGTTGATGCAGAATTGCTGGCACCATCTGTCGGCGTGCAGGGGTACTGCTGAATATTTTCCAGATCCAGTCTGAGGCCTGGGGAATATTCAAAACGTGAGGAATATGGAGTTAGAAGTAATTATCAGACCTTTGCGTACCTGTCACAATGTAAGTTTGAGCAAACACAAGGAGATGATGGACAGAGTGCTGAAACTTTGCAGACACTCACCCCCAGTCACAGATCTGGGTTGAATCCATCATCATTCTTTAGCTCACTTTGCCACCCCAGTTCAGACATAGCTATATGCAAATCAGTCTTGACCCTGTGCCTCATGGGAACAGTCCAGACCGAACTGCCAAGCCATGTCTTCCCTGGACCGGAAACAAGCATCCTGGGACCGGTTTCGGGCTAACAGCCCTCATCAGCCAGGCTAGCTTGAATCCAGTGGCAAAGTGAGCAAGGGACCCACGTCTGGGCATACCCTGCCAACTTAGGGCGAACAAAGCAAACTCAAGGAGATGATGGACGGAGTGCTGAAACTTTGCAGACACTTACCCCCAGTCACAGATCTGGGTTGAATCCATCATCATTCTTTAGCTCACTTTGCCACCCCAGTTCAGACATAGCTATATGCAAATCAGTCTTGACCCTGTGCCTCATGGGAACAGTCCAGCCCGAACTGCCAAGCCATGTCTTCCCTGGACCAGAAACAAGCATCCTGGGACCGGTTTCGGGCTAACAGCCCTCATCAGCCAGGCTAGCTTGAATCCAGTGGCAAAGTGAGCAAGGGACCCACGTCTGGGCATACCCTGCCAACTTAGGGTGAACAAAGCAAACACAAGGAGATGATGGGCGGAGTGCTGAAACTTTGCAGACACTTACCCCCAGTCACAGATCTGGGTTGAATCCATCATCATTCTTTAGCTCACTTTGCCACCCCAGTTCAGACATAGCTATATGCAAATCAGTCTTGACCCTGTGCCCTGTGTAAGTTTGAACCATGCCTTATTACTGGCAGTTTACACCCCATCCTCAGCGCAACATCACTGAGAATGCTGATGTTAACATGGCGGTCAGGTGGAGATCTACTGCACAACTGCAAGAAGGCACAATGTAGCCACATGGGAATGCTCATATTTTCCACACCAGTAACATATTTAGGGAAGATTGGAGGATAGCAGAAGGGACCAACACATGTTGAAAAGGGAGGGCTGTTAGGCCATGCGAATAGATATATTAGTTGTACATGCAAAACAATAGGGCTAAGAGTCGTCTTAGCATGGTCAAACTGTTTTGTAAATAAACGCATGTTAAATCTAAAGGCTAGTGTCAGAGGTTATGTTGTGCCATTCTGTTCAAAGGGAAAATCCTACATGTATACCTGCAGTTTGAATATGTTAAGTGTGAATGTGTTCATTTAATTGTTTCGAGCTATAAGGAGATGACATCTAAAATGGCATGCCAGTTGGGACAGTGTGGGCTCCTATATTGGCCTTTATATTAACTTTTTTATATTTCTAGAGCGCGACCCTAACTATGTGGCCAACCTAGCACTTAGCTATTTTAGCTGTAGGATGGCACCAATACAGATTTCAGTGCAACAACTATAACAAAATTATACCAGAACAAAGCAGCAAACGGTGAGACGCAATCGCTGTTCTCAAGGATACAAATAAGTAAATCAGCAAATGTTTTCTTAAAGCTAGATTGCTCAGGTAGACTGTAAATGTTACCCTGCAGCCACCTGTGCCTGGTGTATAATGCTGAAGATTCACAAGCTACCATCCAGTGTTAGGCGCAGATGTTTGTGAGGTGTTTTTCTACTAAGCGGTTTTTGCATCACAAGATCTGCTGTGACTTGTATTCACACTCTACGGCTAGGTAGGAAAAGTGCATGTTCAAAGGCCCGTTTTTTTGGTAGCTTTAGTAGAAAACATAACTTATTTTGGTGTTTTTTTCAGCTCCATTGGAATGTAGTTTGACCCAAGCAAAGTGTGAGTGAGTTATGGAGGCTATTTTCATTTCTTGCCTCACAAAGGGAGCCAGTGGAGTTCTTTTAAAATTAGGGTTGATATGGCCGGACTACCTAGCACTACTGATGAGATGTGTGTTGGAATAAAAATGTTTTAGCTGAATTACCCATGCATTGTATGTTTAAGTTAGCATTCGCTGCACCATTTTATGTTCAGCCGACATTTTGAACCATGATTGAAATTAACTTCTATCCCTCTGTCTCTGCCCCAGATGGAAGCGGCTGCTATAGTTTTCGTTTCTCCAAGGCTGAGCTTCGCTGTACTAATGAATTCAATGTCTTTGTCAGTACATACCTTTCCCTGTAGAGAGGCCTTCTCCCACCCTTAGAGCGGCGAGTGCAGGCTGAGTAACCTTGACGCTGAGATAGCATGTGCCCGGTCTCAGGACTGAAACCCATCCTTCTGTATCTCCTTTGTTCACCAGCTGCCAACTGGAAATTTCCAGTTGGGGCGTACCTTTGTTGGTTCGGAGTTGTACATATCTGTATTGTCATGCTTGCTGAAGTCAGTCCCTCTGCAGCAATCTAAGGAGGCTGGTCAGACCGGACTCCACTAGAGTGTACCCTGAAAAAAAACATACTTGGTTTGTATTCTCTACTGTCTGACCGACTCTTCAATTGTATGGAAGGCTGAGAGGTGGTCTCGGGTGACCCAGGTGGCCCTAATCGGGTCACTTCCTCCAGTTGGCACGCGAACAGGGACTCCATCGGGTGACCCATCCTCGCCCGCGGACGGGTGGGGAGGTCAGGGCCACGTCGGGTCGGATGGGCCGACCAGGGATCCCTGCACAAGAGAGTCTTGAACTCGCAGCTGCCCCGTCTGTCTGACCGGGCGGTGCCTCGCCCAGCGATCATCCCGACTGGGGTCCTGAACGGCGAAACCCTTGGATCTGACCGTTTGGTCCAAAGAGTCGGCAGTGGAGAATAAATTTGTTTGGCCTGTGTGCACCAGGTGAGTTTGCTTTGGTTCTTTGTGGATATGGTACCATTTTGGTTTGTCTTTGGTATGGTCTGAGGACCAATTTTGGTTTGCATTTGGAACGATTTGGATACGATGTGTCCGCAAACATTTTGCCCGGCAACATAATGAATTTGGCCTACTTTTGAAAATGCAGGTTTGTAGTCATTTCTTGGTTTCTTGTTGTCGTTGTTGTTCTGCTGATGCTCGACTGGAAGAAAGTCAGCCAGCGCCTCCGGAAGGCACCCCTAATTTTGACATGCATGTAAAACATTCCATTGGCCCTATTATGTTTAGTACGCTATGTCACAAATATACGAGGGACAATGCAGAGTTGCAGTGGCCGTTGACGGGCACTTTTGATGAACAAAAAATGAGTTTCTTGCAGGAGAAGTTGTTTGCGAAAAGAAGTAGGCTGTCTATGTTTGATTCCCTCAGAACATGGCAAAAAGAGGCTAAACATTGGCGAATGAAAGCAGAGAAAGAGGCCCGGAAGGGGAGGACGCAAACATTGACTCAGAAAGCTGTAGCGCATGATAGAGAGAAACAGGAGATAGGAATTGAACGTGAAGATAGGAGGTTTCGACTGAATGTTGATAAGTCTTATGTAGCTCGAGAGGAAAATGACGCTTTTGTAGAAGAATTGCTGGATGCTCGACCCCCACCTCTGTATGCCCCACAGAGGGTATATCCTGCTCTTCCCCAACAGGCTCAGCTACCTGGTTTTTCTGCCTCTGCTGTCTCTGCTTCTGTTACTGTCGATCAAACTGCCTTGGCCACAGCACCTCCTGTCCTTTCTTTGCCTTCGCCGTCTGTGGCAACTTGACTGTTAGTACTACTGCAACGCCTATTGCTTTGGCATCTCTTTCTCCAGCTCTTACACCCACGACACAGCCGACATGACGTTAGTGCCTGCTCCCTCTGTTGTCACCCCCACTGTGTTCCTCCATTCCCCGACATCACTGAGTAGTGATTCACCGATGTGTGGCCCCGAGGATAGGGAGTGGACGAAATTTAAAGAGCGCATGGGGAGGTCATTGGTCCAATCTGATGTGGGAGATGCAGAGAAGAAGGTGGTGGCTAATCAAGCAGCACAGTGGGCTCGTAACCCCATTTACAGTGTGGAAGATGTGTGGAGTGTGATGAAAGATTATGAGCCTTTCGTACAGCAACATGGCCTTAAGCACATGTCCGCTACTGTGATCGGTCTTTGGGAGCCGCATTTCAAGGGTGCCGAACCGCCGATTATATACGATATTAGGGATCATGTGTATGGTACTGATATGGAGCCTGCTCATGTTTTTGGTAATGTTGCAACATTGGTTGCTTCCTGGGGAAGGCTGCTGGAGAAGAGCCCCACGCCGGTGTCTCAGTTCCCGATGAGGGAGGTACATCCTATATATCATCCTGAGATACCAGAGATACGGGATCAGCATGATCATGTGACAAGGCCAGGGTAGAAGCCCGTTTCCAGGAACAATGGGTTTATACTCCATGGAAAAGAAGTGAGGTCTTGTCCCTTAAAACTCAGTTGCCTGACCCTAGGAAAAATCCTACTGCATACTATAAAGAATTGACTGAGGCCGCTTCATCAACGGTAATGACGGTTGTGGATTTCGAAATGTACTTTGGTTTGTTGGTACCCGTTGATATTTGGAGACAGGTACATACACAAGATCACGTTGACGAATTGGGTGGTACCTGGGATCAAATTAAAGTATGGGACCAGGAAAGGAAGCCTGGTGAGAAGCCTAAAGCAGAGATACTTGCTCTGCCTGGCCGTATTATCACTTATATGCATTCCCTTACCCCACCCCGAAAGATTGATTGGGACAAGCTGTCTGCCTGTCGTCAGAAGAAAGATGAGTGTGTCTGATTTTTTCACCCGGTTTGAAAGTGTGTTTTTTGACTATAGTGGACAGGACTTGTCAATTGAGGGTGGTATGCGTTTATTTGTTAGTAGATTTGTTTCAAATTTGCTCCCCGAAATCGCGACTCGATTACAAGCTTCCGAAAGCACCTGGTCCACATCCTCTCCTTCTGTTATTTTGAATATGGCGCAGTATTATAAGCACAGTGAAAACAAGGAAAGGGGGAGATGGAGAAAAAGCATAAAGATTTGAAGACGAAGGTGTTGTTGCAGCAGGCTTCTCGAGGGAATGGTAGGGGACGTGGTGGTCAGCTTCCTCATACTAGCAGGAATACTACGCCGGTAGAGCCGAATCAGTGTGCATATTGTAAGGAGGAGGGACACTGGCACAGCGAGTGTCCGGTGCTTTTGCAGAAGGTGGCGGTCCCTAGAGGACGGGGTTCTCGTGGACAGGGTTGTGGAGATGGTGGTCAGGACAGGGCTCAGACGGCTGAGACATTGCAGGGTCGTACTGATCAGAACTACTTTGACGACCCTCGGGGCAAACAGTACTACCATGACGACTATGATACAGATGAGGTGACTGGGATGTCTTACAGCTAGGACAGCCAGGGACAGGGTGTGGGACCAGTCTTGATACCTGTAGACCAAAGAGGTCCGTATGTTAGTGCGGATGTGCATGGTTCAACTAAGGAGTTTTTGGTGGATACAGGTGCAACGAACAGCTCTATTTCACGTTCCTTGGCCCCTGGGGCGGCTCGGTCTGGCCATAATAATGTTTCAGTGGGATTTTCTGGTGTACCGGTTGTGAGCCCCATTTCCAAACCTCTTGCGTTGACTATTGGTCCTTTTACTGTGAATTCACCATTTCTGTTGACGTCTAATTGTGGAGAAAATTTAATGGGTCTGGATCTGTTGAAGAAATTGCATGCCACAATATATTGCTCACCGGAGGGTGTCTACATGACAGTGGGTCCGAATGTCGTGTGCGCTACGCAGTGTCTGTCCAAAGATGCACCCCTCTCTGCTGAATTTAAAGATGTGCAACCACACTGTGGGCAACGGGCGACACAGATGTGGGTTTGTTGCAGATATCGCCTGTTTACATTCGTGTCAAGGAAGGTGCTATTTTACCCCGCATTCCTCAGTAAAAGATACTGCAGGCAGGTGAGCGTGCTTTGATTCAGATTGTGCAAGACTTGATTGAGAAAGGAGTGGTTGAGGAGACGACTGCTAATGTTTGTAACAGCCCCATTCTTATGATCCTCAAACGGACGCCTTCGGGTCCCTCTGAGTATCATGAAGATGTTTACCGCTTTGTGATTGATTTGCGTGAAGTTAACAAGATAGAGATTCCCCAGTTTCCAGTGGTCCCCGATATTACAACTCTCTTGACGATGATTCCTTCCTCTGCTAAATTATTTTCCGTTATTGACTTGAAAAATGCCTTCTCCAGCATCCCCATTCATCCTGACAGCAGGTATCTGTTCGGGATCACCCTAGCTGGTAGAAGTTTTAGATTCTGTCGCGCTACTCAAGGCTATACAGAGAGTCCAAGCATTTATAGTCAGGTATTGAAAAGCCAACTAGATTCCTTGTCGCTACCCACAGGTAATGTAGTACTCCAATATGTTGACGATCTGCTCATCGCCTCAGACACAGAACAAGGTTGTCGAGATAGTACGGTTAAATTGCTGCTCCATCTAGCTGACCATGGTCATAAAGTATCCCTCTCCAAATTCCAGTATTGTCGACAGGAGGTCACCTATTTAGGTCACCTACTGTCGAAGGAGGGTAGGAGATTGACCCCTGAGCGCATCAGTCCCATTGTGAAAATGCCTGTTCCGCAAACTTAGAAAGATGTGCGCGCTTTCATAGGTATCACTTCCTATTGCAGGCAGTGGATACCTGGATACTCATTGTTTGTTAAGCCTCTGCTGGCACTAACACTAAAAGATGTGCATGAGCCCCTGCCTTGGACGCCAGAGTGTAAGCAGTCTTTTGAGCAATTGAAAACTGCCACTATCAAACGCTGTGCCACTCTGAATCAAGCCACGTTACTACCCCTCCCTTCTGAAAATGAGGAGATTGATATACATGATTGCATTTTTTAGACGGAGGAAGAGACAAAGGGACGGGTAGACCTGACTGATGTTCCCTTATCTGACTCCCAAGGGGAACTATATGTCGATGGCTCGTTTCAAATTGCCAGATGGCACCACCACTGCAGCATATGCAATCACTACACTGCACACGGTAGTTTGAGACATCATGAGTTCCCTTTCAGTCGGCCCAAGCTGCAGAGCTAGTAGCCCTTCTTCGAGCTTGTGAATTGAGCGAGGGACTGATCGTTAATGTTTATACCGACAGCCAGTACGCCTTCGGGGTTGCCCATAATTTTGGCCGGCTCTGGGCAGAGAGAGGTTTCCCTACTTCCCATGGGACACACATTCAGCATGGTCCTGTCATACATAGGCTTTTATCCGCTTTGACACGCCCTAAGAAATTGGCGATTGTAAAGTGCAGCGCTCATGGGAAGGTTACTGACAAGGTGGGTGAGGCGAACGCTTTTGCAGATCAGACAGCTAAGGAGACAGACCATACTAAAATGAAAAGAATGTTTGTAGCAGGTCCAGCTAGGTGGGTGCCCGAGTTCTCCATGTTTGAGGATACACTAGAGAATGTGAAGGAGATCCAGAGTGAGGCCAGGGTGGGGGAATTAGCAGTGTGGCAAGAAAGTACAGCAACTTTGAATGATGAGGGATGTTGGATTGATAAGTCAGGGAAGCAGAGATGGATGCTTCCAGATGCATACGTTCTCCCTGTAGTGACAGTGGCCCATGGCCCAGCTCACATCAGTGCTTAGGGTATTTGCAAGTTGTTAGACTCTGTATAACAGAATTACAACATCTCCAAGACAGCTGCCCATTTAGTAAAATATTGTATGGTGTGTATGATGCATAATCCTGGCAAGGGCACCCCTACACCACCCGGTAATTTTGCACCTCCCGCTTTCCCGTTTGAAGTCCTCCAGATGGACTTCATCAAGATGGATAGGGTCAATAATTTGAAGTACGTGTTGGTGGTTGTTTGTGCATTCAGTAAATGGGTTGAGGCTTACCCCACCAAGGAAAATACAGCCATTGCGACTGCAAAGATACTCCTGAAGGAGTTCTTTCCTCGTTTCGGCTTGCCCCGCTTGATCTGGAGTGATAACGGAAGTCATTTCAATGCCAAGGTTATCCAGCTAGTTTGTGAAGGGCTGCACATCAGACAGAAGTTTCATGCTGCAAATCACCCCTGGTCAGCAGGTTTGGTTGAGAAGTACAATGGTACTCTCAAACTGAAATTGGCAAAGATTCAGGAGACCACAGGGTTACAGTGGCCAGATGCTTTACCATTAGCCCTTTTGTCCACCAGAACAACAGCACATTCTAGGACAGGATTGTCACCTTACGAGGTCGTGTTCGGGCGCCCGGCGAATGTCTGGGGCGTCCCACGACCTCATAAGTTTTCTGAGATTGAGTATCCTTTACTAGTTGATTATCTGTACCAGTTAACTGAAAATCTGCGTTCTATTCACCAACAGATCAGGGACGCACTTCCCGCAGTACCTGAGGGGCCTGGACACGATATTCGGCCTGAAGATTGGGTCCTCATCAAGAATTTCCAGCGGAAAAGGAGCCTGGAGCATAGGTGGAGGGGGCCAGAACTGGTCCTCCTCTCAACACGCACCGCTGTGAAGGTCTCTGGCCGAAAGAACTGGATCCATTCCTCCCACTGCCGTAGGGTGCCCCTGCCTTTGCTCTACGACCAGTGGGTGAGGGATGGTATCAGGGACTCTGAGTGCAAGAGACTTCCACGATTTGTCCCTTTTTTCGATGCCCTGCTCACGTGGACCCAAACAGATGCCGAAAACAATGAAGTACTAAATGCGGTGACACCCCCGGAGATCAAAGCAATTGAGGAGCCCCTTTCCATTGACCCCTCTGTGCCTGAGCCCCTTTTTCATGACCCTTCTGTGCCTGGAGTCACTAGGTACAATTTGCGCCCCCGACAGAGGAACTGTGCACCAAAGGAGAAGTCAGATTAGTTAGGGATGGACTTTGCAAGTCAGGGTGTGCTTTGTCAATAGTACCAACGGTGTTAGTTTAGGGTAAGGCGAGATTGGTGCATTGTTCTGACATTGGACAGGATAAATCGAATGTGCACCCCTAAAGGGGGGTACAGTATCCTGGACGACGTGGGATTTATCGCGAGCTAGGCCTGAGCAGCTCCACCGCCGGTGCTCAAGAGCGCCAACGTTGATGAACAATAGGAGTCTACCAGTGAGGCTCAGACGGACACTGGGAACATTTGCCCCTTGCCATTAGTTTTATTGCATTCCCTTTTCCTTGCTTTACAATGCATCCGTTTGGTCGGCCTGTTACTGAGGAAGAACAGCCATTTGCCCCTCCGCGTCCAGTGCGGGGTTGGTCCACAAAAGTAAAATAGTCTTTGTGTCAATTGTTGCGATTGCACTAATAATTGTATTGGGAATATCCTGGTTCCTGGATGAGAAATATCATGTACATTCTTTGGTTGGTACAACACCGATTCCTCCTGAACACATTTTTGTTACTTTGGCCCCTCACAAAAGAGAGCATCGAAAGTTTTATAAGGATAATGTATTTGTACAAATGTTGCATCAGGCTCATTTGGTGTTGAATACAACAAAATGTTGGGTTTGTGGATTACTTCCCTCAGTGACTCATAAAAGCGATAATTTGTTGTCCATGCCACTGTCATACATCAGTTGTTGTGAGGGTTGGTTTGCACTGCTCAGTATGGCGCGTCCCCATTCCCAATTCGATACACTGGCTAGGACACCTGCTGATTCTCGCACTATGGTACAGAATGTACACTTCCATCACAGGGCTTCCCCCGGCGGTTTGACAGGCCAAGAGCCGTTTGGTAGATTGTTTTTAAGGACCTGCATGAATGCATACGAAGGTATAAAGAACGGGACATGGTCTCAAATGGAAATAGCTGACTCCCAGGGGTTCAACACGTCTGAATACTTCCAGTCCTTCCAGGCCCGTAATGTTACTGAGGACCAGCCAATACCCGTGTCCGTGGTTAACACAACAGCTAGTTTTTGTGTCCAGGGGGCTGGGAGGATAAAAGTAGGGGAGAGCAGATGCAATTCCACATATGAGTTGAGAATGCCCGATAGTCCACCCTTAATACCACCCCCTCTATTTTGTCTGTGGATCCAAAGCTTATGTCTGGCTCCCGGAGAGATGGTCAGGCAGGTGTTATCTCTCGTTCCTCCTTCCCCCTGTGTATATAGCTCCATCGAATTACCATAAAGCTCATCGGCTGCAGCGTAGGAGTGCATACTTGCCCCGAGTCAGAAGGGTCATTGACACTAAAGATATAGATCAGACAGACACCACCTTACAACAGTTTGAGGATGCCATGAAGGGTATCGTCCCTTTCTGGGGCCCCATGGCTAATAGCCTTCAGCTTCGTCCGCTAACAAGTTGTGGAGGGGGTTATTAATAAAACAGCAGGGATACTGACCAACATCACTGCTGAGCTCCAGGCTACGGGGCTTGTCACCTTACAAAACAGGATGGTGTTAGACGTCATCCTTGCTCATCGGGGAGGGGCCTGTCGCGTTATTGGCAGTAGCTGCTGTGTGGACATTCCTGACCACGCCCCCAATGTGTATTCTGCCATACAGAAGCTGCATAGACTTTCATATGACATACACCAAGAAAATGGTACTTGGACCCTCTCTGGGTGGTTCTGGGGTCTGTTCACGTCCTGGGGTTGGAAGATCCTTATCTTTCTGGTTGCAGTTGCTGGTATTATCTTTACATGTTGCCTTTGCATACACTGTCTTCCAGCTTGTTGCGCTTATTGTGTGAGTACTCTGACGCCTAAACCAAATAAAGCAGTCCATAACGTTAATGCCACGATCATGCTGATGAGAGATATTAATGACATTATGTTGATTGATGAAGATATCTTTGAATATTAACACTGCACGCATCCTGGGGTGGATAGTGGTAGATTTTATTTTCTGCAATATGTTATCTGTCTCTATGTAGTACTAAAATGAATTAGCCAATGCTAAAAGGAGGGTCTGATGGAATGAAAATGTTTTATCTGAATTACCCATGCATTGCATGTTTAAGTTAGCATTCGCGGCACCATTTTATTTTCAGCCGCCATTTTGAACCATGATTGAAATTAACTTCTGTCCCTTTGTCACTTCGATAGTTTTCGTTTCTCCAAGGTTGAGCTTCGCTGTACTAATGAATACAATGTCTTTGTCAGTACATACCTTTCCCTGTAGATAGGCCTGCTCCCACCCTTAGAGCGGCGAGTGCAGGCTGAGTAACCTTGATGCTGAGATAGCATGTGCCAGGTCTCAGGACTGAAACCCATCCTTCTGTATCTCCTTTGTTCACCAGCTACCAACTGGAAATTTCCAGTTTGGGCGTGCCTTTGTTGGTTCGGAGTTGTACATATCTGTATTGTCATGCTTGCTGAAGTCAGTCCCTCTGCAGCAATCTAAGGAGGCTGGTCAGACCGGACTCCACTCAAGTGTACCCTGAATAAAACATACTTGGTTTGTATTCTCTACTGTCTGACCGACTCTTCATTTGTATGGAAGGCTGAGAGGTGGTCGCGAGTGACCCGGGTGGCCCTAATCGGGTCACTTCCTTCATGTGCTGATGCATGCTACACAGCTCTGGAAAGATAGCTAGTGGCTCTGGGAAGGCCAGCTAGCAGTGAATTCCTGCATACGATATGTGCAAGTATTATGGCCTGCACTGCTGTACTCACAGACCTTTTCACTTACAAATCATTGATCTCAGGTGTGTTAGTCTAATAAGTTCTAAGGATGCCAAACAAAACTAGAACACACAGAACGCATTAGGCTATCACACAAAAGCCTGGGACCGGAAACTGCGTCAATAAGGACCTGGAGTGAAGTAGTAACCATAGTCCTAAGGCAGGTATGGGGGAGGAGGACTAACCGTGTCCTCGCAGATTGGCCTATATAAAATATAAAATTGCCCAATTAAACCCCAAAAAAGGAGGAACTCTAAGGGCCCCCTGAATAACCAGAAGCTGCACCTTTGCCTCTTCCTGGAGCAGGATTTCATGTGGAAGAGACCAGGATCACCTTCTAGGGTAGGCTCCTCACTTTCAACCCTGGATGGTCATAGGCTGGTCACAAACTGGTCACCATGGACAAGCTGTTGGTTAGCAAGTTAATCTGGGTAGCTATATAGGTGGGGGAGTCTCATAAAAAAAGCCTAGGCGAGGACGCAAACAAGGTAGACGTTGGAAAGGCAAAGCCAAGATGGATGGAATTGTTAAACTTGTACCAAAGTTCAATTTATGATTCATAAAGGCATGATAACTGCCTGCGAGTGGCATATTAATTGGTGGATTAGCAGCTATGGGAGTTCCAGGTGGGTTAGTTGAATTACTAGCTAGGTTGCACAAAAAGAATTAGGTGCAGGTCAAGTGGGGTGATAGAGGCGAGTTGACAAAGCGCATCCCAGTCGCAAGAGGGGTTCGACAGGGGTGAGTTTTGGCTCCCACCTTGTTCACCCTATATATATATATAATGTAGAGGGGAACTGACAAAGTGTGTAAATAACTCCTACCGGGGCTAAAACACATATACTTCTGTTTGCGGATGGTTCATTATTAATTTCCAAGTACCCGATGGGGTTACAGAATCTGCTAAATAAATGTTTGGAGTTCTGTTGCCACAGGGGTTTAGAATTAAATGCTGCAAAAACCAAATTCATGGTCTTTGGTAAGAATGTTAGCAAGAGCTGTCCAGTAATGGCGGGGAAAGACCACTTGGAAAGGGGTTTTAGTTTTGATTATTTGGGGGTGACCCTTTCAAATTTAGGTGGGTCCACCAAATAAAGGAGCCCTCACGATATCACATAGATCTAAGGCCCGTCTACACTTTCAGAAGAACACATACTCACGCTCTATCTCCCCGGCCTTGGAAGCCTATCAAGCGATGGCCCAAAGCGCTGCACTGTATGGTGCTGAAGTTTGGGGTTACTGATACCACGAGGCTCACAGTGACGGAGAATTCAGTTGCCAGAGCATTTCTCTTGGTCCCCGTAAGTTCTCCCTTGGTCCCGCTTTATTTTGATACGGGGATGAAAAGATTATCTGATCAGGCGCACTTAAAATCTATTCTGGATTGGTATCTGGATTACTCCTGAATTAGGCGAATATAGAGATTCCTTGAGTGATGTAAAGAATTTGTATCGCGCCATGGGATCCCTTGGTTAACGTGATACAAAAAAAATCGGGTTTGATCAGAATATGGGACTCGCCTGAATTACTTTGTAGGGCGGTTAAGCAGATTTTAAAATCAATCTATTGGTCCCTAGTGTGGCAAGAGATAACTAGGGGCACTCTGGGCCACCGTACAGAGCAGTTCTTGGCATTTAAACCTATTCCAGCTTTTGAAAACTATATGGACATTACCACACCACCACTGGCCAAGAGCTTGTTTATCACATTTAGAATAGGTTGTTTACTACCCTTTCGTTCAGGAAAAATTGGAATAACTCCTCGCCTGATTCATGCCCAGCTTGTGGCATGAATCCTGAGACTCTTGATCATGTTATGTTTGTATGTCCTGAATATCGTGGTGCGCGCAATCAGTGCGTACGATTTGTTTGTCCATGTGCGTGCACTGTAGAGGTGAAAAGAATATTAACGACTGATACATCTGGTCCAGTTGCTTTTTTCTGCAAGTCGCTTATTGCTTAGCATTTGGATTAAGCAGGATACATTTCTCAAATCATTGTAAATGTTAGCATTTTTAGTGCACGAGATGTCCTGAGGAAACAATTTTAAGTATTTCTGCACCATGTACTAGTTACTATTTATTGGCTATTTTTTCCTAAAAACACTTTCTGAACATTGCATTTTTTAATACATAACGAGTTTTATCCACTAGGAAATGGGGAAAATTAGAAAAATTATTGCACAGATAATATAATTTGAGGGATTATTTTGATAGTCTGAGAGGAACATCGGTAAAGAAATTGTACTGCGTGAGGTTGCTGGGGCTAAGTTTCACGATTGTATTTTATTGTTTTATTCATTATATATATTTATGTATCAAGTTTACTGAATGAAGCAAATTGTTATGTGTATTATATGGATGTTCTGTACTTTTGATGGTTATGAAACCGAAGAAAGAATCTTGACTGGACTGAATTGGTGGATTAATCAATAAACCTGTGGCTATGTTACTCCATACAATATCTACAGAAATGTGTTGTTTAAAGATAAAGGGGTACATGGCCAGAGTGGCCTAAATGCATGGGTTAATGCAGAGGCCTGGTCCATGAAGCAAGCCTTGGAGGCACAACCCAGTGCAAGGAACAGGGGCTCCTAGGAAAATGGCTCCTGGAAGAAGGGGGATAGAGGAATACCTCCCTTTCTGCCTCGAATAAAGGTGGGAAGGAGAGCTTGAAAAGTTCACACCCCCAAACAAGTATTGTACACACACAGAAGGGGCAGGGAGCAGGGGCAAAATGATGCTGCTCAGTAGGGGGTGGGGGGCAATGGTCTACCTGGGGATTGGCCTAAGAGACCGGTAGTGTTTAAAATTGCCTAATCGCCCTCAGGAAAGGGGGATCTAAAAGTGTACCTGGTACACCAGATAATCAGGAGCTGTACCTCTGCCCTGTCCTGCAGGATGGTTTTGTGTCCCACCAACCGAGCCCAGAAAGGAGGACTAAGGCCAGACCTACACTGGCATGGGCGGCAATACAGGGAAGTTACGGATACATGGTGTTGGAAAAGACAAGCTCACCCGCTCCCAAACAACTGCCTGACAGGCCAACTTAAACTCAGCAGGGCTTGGGATGCCAGACGGCTGCAGAAGAGACTGGGATGAAGGCAGACTCAGCAATTGCAGCTCAGGCTTGCCACAATCCGGTCACCATGGTCCTGTTTTTTTTTTTTTTAAAGAAAACAGGATGGTATGCTCCTGAGAGGACTCTTCGGTCCAGTTCGGCCCGAAATCTGGTGGTGCCATTGCATAAACTCTCCGCCTGGGGTGGCAGGAGCATTGTGCCACTCTGAATTAGAACTTGCTTCCTTTGGAAATTAAAACTGCTTCTTCTCTTCTGTGTTTCTTGAAGTCTTTAAGAACATGGCTTTTTAATAAATAGTCTGTGGTCTCTGGTACCTTGTTACTTAGCACCAAGACGCCTCAGGCTATTTTTTTAGCGATTTGCAAAAATTCAAATCAAATCAAACCATGGACAAGCAAGTTATTCCAGGTAGATGGTAAGGGGAAGAGGTTTCTCATGAAAAGACCTAAACGCGGCTTCAAATAAAGCAGACTTTGGAGAGGCAAAAAGCCAAGATGGGTGGAATAGTAAAACTTGTACCAAACGTTCAATTAAAGATACATAAAGTTTGAAAACTGCCGGCCTGCGAGTGGTGTGTTCAATCAATAGATTTGCAGCCACCATGTTACATCATACAATGTTTACAACAGAGTGTGCTTTAAGGATGACGCGGATCATGGCCTGACTGCATGGGTTAAGTATGTTCATGGTCTGACCGCATGGGTTAAGTATGTGAAATGATCGGACTACACAGAGCATCACATATTGTGTTGTTTCGTGAAGCACTAAGTGTAGCTGTTTGGTTACTATAATGGATTAATGTGTCCGGAGGGAATGATGCTTCAGGAGGGTTTGATGGATGTGCCAGGAGGGAGACTTGCACCAGGAGGGTTTGGCTCTAGAAGAAAATGCAAAGCAAACACTCAAACCAGCTGCACAGTGTGACTTCCCCAGTTTTTATTAAGGCAGTGATTGACCCCTTGGTGTGTGCCGGTATGGTCTAATGCCTAAAATCCAGAGTTGGGAGGCAGGGTAAGTTCAGTCACAGTCTCCGAGTCTTGGTAAAACACCATTAGAGGAGCTATGTAGAGGAAGGGAACTGTTCAGTATCTGGTGCCACCCTGGCCAGAGCTCCTCGTGTGCACAGCTCCACAGACCACCTTTATCCCTCGGCATCAAAGGCGAGTTGTTGCACAACACAATCACGAGGGCTGACCTGAAAGGTTGGGTTTGTGAAGGCTGTTAGTAAACCTTTGTTACTGGGCACCACGCCAGCTGAAAGGCATTCTCTAGCTGCATATTCTGCCAGCAGACAGGCTTACGCCTTTGAAGGATTATGACCGGTATGCAAGCTGGGACCTGGGAGCTGCCTTGTCCTGCTCTGTGGCGGCTTTGAGCGCTCTGCGCTCTCGGAATCCAGATATGGGTGACCGGCCAATCACCCCATATCTGGTTACCTATTCGGATGGAGAACCTGTAGCTTGTCCAGCGGTGTGGAGAGGCCCACAGACTCACGGGTGGTACCTGCAGCTCAGCCTGGAAGATGCAAGGCTCAGGTAGGCGGTCACGTGTCATCGGCGGCTTGTTAGCATTGGTGGCCCAGTAACCCCTGGAATAAATGACACTGAACGAAATGGTTACCAGTAGTAGTAGTTTTGCAGCTTGAAGAGTTTTTTGGATTCACATGCTGTGCATCATTCCGCCATCTAGTGGATGGGTCCTTAATTGTCTCTGTTGCCTTTTTTTCGTGGGTGTCGTCAACCACGATTTGGTGCTAGGTCCATCCCTTGTGTGACGTCACAAGGGATGGGACGTCACACAAGGGATTCGACATCAGACGGTCACGTGTCAACAGCGGCTTGTTATCATTGGTGTCCCGGTAACCACTGGAATAAATTACTTAAATGCCACAGAAATAAAATTCCTGCTCCTGGGCAGGTAGGTGTGCAGTGGCCCGGTCTTGCTTCCATCCCTAACACTCACAATCGGTTTACAACCCATTCCCTCTGGAAAGACGTGCTCCTGTTTTCAACTCAACCCTCAGTTTAATTTTCAGTTTGTACATGCTATGATTTTGGAGCAAAGCATGTAAAATGCTATGATTTTGGAGCAAAGCATGTAAACTAAACGTGGTGTGCATTTTATGGTAAATTAATTTCAAAAACAGGACTCCTCAGAGCAACAGGTCTGAGTGTGGCAGAGTGCCGCTTCATCCCGCATCTCTTCTTCCTCAGACTGATGAGAAGCACAACTTGAAACATAACTAAAACAAGCATTGGCAAGTTTGTGATAGTTTTATTTATATTTAAGTTTGCAAATATATGCAATAGGCATGAAAAGTGTCAAAGAATTGAAGAAAGCCAGTGACTGAAGTGGGTGGGCCCATACCACCACACTTTTTGCTATTGGGGCAGAAGAAAAATGTGAACGATGCCTGAACACACCAGTGCATGAGGAGAGCTGACCAAACGCCCCTGTGTATCTATTCACATACGCATGTGTTTTTATTATGTTTTTTTTTATTTAAAGAAAACACGAGGTTACAGAACTTTTAAAGCAGTCTCTAAGCCAGAACAAAAAAAAAACGTGGCTAGTGAATGCATTCAATTTTTTCAAGAAAAAGGAATTTCCTCATTTTGAAAATTCACCAAAATTGAGTTTTATGAGTCTGAGGCTGTCAAGCTGAAGTTCTTCATTTGAGATTTTCTCAGAAATTAATTATTACTGTGGAGAATGTCCACAGTGTCTGAAGAAAGCTAGACATGGCTATAGCTGTTGTATACACCCACCATATCCCTCCAATGAAATCCAAGAAGCTGTACAGTATTGGCCTCCGATTAAAAAAGATTTCCACTGCCAATATAATTTTGTGAGCTATTTTTGCCAACGGATTTGTTGCTCCATCCAAAAGATCGAGATTTATTATGCATGTGCGTTCGATGTTCTCTTCCTTCTTGGCTGAGAAGAACCCACATAAAATGATCTCAAAAGGAAAGCGCAATTACCACTGGGAACTATTTTTTTTTTTTTTTTTTTTACAATAAACATCCATCTCTGTGATAAAGTTTACAGAAAAACACCACAAGTGTTATTTTGTTTGTTGTTTTTTTTTTAATTTGGCATTTGTTATTTGCATTTATATTAAGCAAAGTGCATCTTTCTTTTTTCTCGTTTATACACATTGCACAATACATAAATAATGATGCTTATAAAACGTCTTTATATTTACAAGTAATAATATATTTATATATAACATAAAATACAATTTTTTCTTTAATAAATCTTTCATTTTTAAGGAGTCCTTTTTATCTCTCTCTGAAAGCACTACAATGCTCAAGTTCCGGTGAGTGCTTGATTCTGTTGTTCATTTAAACTTTAATATTTAGAAAAATAGCTTATGTTAAGGTCCTAGCATGCTCACTGAGCTATGAACAATGTTGCAGTGAGTATCACGCGCACACGTATGATGTAAAGCAGAAACGAAAGAACATACATCTATATTTCAGGGCATGAGCGGTACCGTATCTTATGATTCTTGAAAAGTTAGCATGCCCCCAAATATTGCATGACTAACGTCTTTCAGGGATCTGCAAAGTCTCTCTGTGCCCCTTTGGGGCTCTTGTTCAAGGTGCAAGTGTCATGTCTGAATGCAGCGTTAGAACGTGTGACACAAACACAGGTAGATTTTGTCAGTCAAACCACAAAACTCAAAAGGTGAATAAGTTCCTTCAAATACAAGGTTGTCTCACACAACCACAGGCAATGTAGCCAAAACCACCTTGGAAGTAACGGACTCCACCCAATGGCTGCGGATGTATGAGACACAGTACATACATCCCCAGCCATCGGTTGACAAGAGTCAGATGGTCATTGGGTCGGTCTACTAAATCGACCCCTGCGCCTACCTACTAGCCCTGCCCGGGACAGGCAGACTAGCAGTGAGCTCCTGCAAAACGTTTCATGGTTCTTTAACAAAATTATGGATAGTGCTTTTTCGAAATAAACTTTTTTTTTTTTGCTTGACCCTCCCCCCCCCCCCCAAACCCACTCCACTTCCCACTCAATGTTGACCAATTAAAGGACAGCAAAGCATCTCCCTTCACATAAGTGTGGTGGGCACATGAGATGAGTAGCTGCTACAGCCTTAAACAACTAGAAGTCGGAACTCCTGTGCATGCACACACCACACCGAAGGGAAAGGAGACCTAATCGCAGCCAAACTCCAACCGCTTGGAAAACGTTTTCTGGCAATCACAATAGGCTTTGGGATCGACCCCAAATGACAAATAACACCCATGATATGAATTAAATGGGATTCAATTAAAAGCAACGAGGTACCTGTAGTTTTCCTAATGTCCTTCCTTCAGGGACCTTTGTTACTCCCTCTCCAACAGAATGACTGGCCATTCATACTCAAGGAAAAACTGATCTTCCCATAAGCTATTTCTCAAAACAGAAATGAGAACAAACCCAACAAACAAACCAACAAACAAACAAACAGAAAGTTTGCATGAAAAAAAACAAGCACTCGGAAGGAAATATTTAGCAGCAAAGTAGTTCCAGGTCCTTAGTCCGCTCAAGGTGGAGCTATCGGTTATTGAAGATAACCTCCAGCCAGCAGGGGCAGCTGCTGATGAACTGTCTCGTGTAGCACTGGCCCCAGCCCTTGACGAAGCTGATCTGCACCGTGAAGCCCGTCCAGGGCTGCTGCGTGAACTCGTGGTCGTTGGGCCTCTCCAGGCTGTAGGCCTTCTCATAGTCAAAGGCCTTGATGGAAAAGCCCGGGAACACCTTGTGGACCAGCAACGTCCTAGAGTCGGGGTTGTCCAGTGTGGCCGACTTGATGAAGATGGGGTAGCTGCTGCGGTTGTACACCCACACGCCGTCCACCTCCTTGGTCAGCTGGATGCCGTAGCCGATCTTGCTGCGGACCTTCTGCACCAGCTGGCTTTTGTTGTCCGAGTTCAGCTGTCCGAGGCAGAAGCCGTTCCCCTGAGGTAGGTCGTAGAAAATGTCCAGGGAGGGCTCGTGCACAGAGTACAGCCGGCCCACGCGCGTCTTCTCTTCCCAGTAGGCCACCACGCACCAGTGGGACCGATCCCCCGTCTCCTGGAGAAGCTGGGAGTCTGCGGGGAAACGAGAAAGCACGTTAGAAGTGGATCCAACTCGATCACATTGGAACAGCACGTACAAGCAGACTGCACTAAATCACACCAGCGAGCGCTGATCTCTTCCATGTGCCAGCCCCCTGGGGACATGACTGAGTAATCACTGACACGTTTCACTCACACACCTCATTCGTCTATGCACTTCAAACACTCCGAGCTTGAACCAGCCTTGTTTATTGGTGCCTTCTCGAAGGAAATCGTAAATGTAGCTCGCCCGGCTGAAGCAAAGGCGCAGCACGTCATGTGCTATAATTTACAGATTCGTTCCTGCCTTGTAATGAAAGCTACGGTGCTCCCGTGAGCTAGGGTTCAGAGGTGCGGCTCGCGGAGGCCGGAAGTCTCGCGTTCTGTTAACAAAAACAATGGGACTATCACAGAATGTGGAGGATGCCTCGGGGTCCCGGATGTAAGCACAACACATGCACGTCAGCGTCTAGCAGAAACAGAACTCTGCACTCCTGATAGTTCATGTACCACATTGAAACCTAATTGTTTCTAGGCCTATAGCACTAGGTATAAAAACCTCGCCCACCTCAAAGGTACTGATTTTGTGAACTTCAGAAAGGCGAGTTCGGTCGGCCCCTTCTTATCTTTCAAATGTTCTGGTTACACACCATCTTTTGGAGTGGACATTCACGCGTGGGGGCGGGGGGGGGGAAGGGGCCTAAGTGTGGTGCACATAACCGACTGAGCTACGGTACAGACAAGTAACTTGACTCCAAGTCCCTTTCACTAGTTCTTTGGCGCGTACAGCGCTACTATAGGGCCTAGAATGTATACAGAAAATCTGCAAAGCTTTCTAACATGGAAGGCAATATATTTTACAGCGCCTTAAGCTGTAATAGAACTGCCTTCGCAGCCCTATTCTGAGCCTTCGCCTACAGGCATGCACTCGCCACTTCCCGGTGGTTTACGCACCCCTTTTTCATTTTGGAAGGCACACATCACGTTTTAATTAGCTCTAAAAAAGCAAAGATTACAGTGCACTGAAACCTAACCCTGGCTCGCCTTCCTTTTCATTAACCCGCTTATTTCATCACCATGCACACTTGTAATGCCCCCGCCCCCCCAATCATTTTTGTAAAGTTTAATGTCAGCATATCAATTTCTCCACTGGAAAAGGAACTCTGCCTGCAAGCCGAGCTAGCCTTAACTTTCTTAAAGCCGGGCCTGAGGGTGCTACATAGTGCCACAAGGAGACGAACAGTTTATGGCGGGAGCCCCACTCCCATCAAAAAGAAAATCTCGCAAGAGAAAGGGGGAGCACAGGTTTGAGCCCCAGGCGGGCTGCTTTTTTGCTCACTTTCCCAGTGCAGTGGTCTTCCCCCCTTTTCTGTGCCTCCCAAGACTTTGTTTCATAGAATCTCGTATCCCACGTGAAACCTGGCACCAAGAGAGCAGCCAGGAGGGGCGTGGAGGGAGCAGGAGGTAGCCTCGGAGATCGGGTTCCCTTTAACCGAACATTCTCAAACAGACGCGGCCTCCGCCAATCACTATTTAATAAGGAAACGGCGGGGCGTTCCGCCAACTCCGTTCGCTTAATTTCCAACGTAAAAAGAAACAGGAAAGAGGGCTAGGAGAGGAAGAGCAATCCTGTACACACGCACTAAATGTGTACACACACACACACACACACACACACATATATACGTTATACAAAAACAATATGGCACCTCGTGAAGCCCAAGGCAAGTGTGTATTTGCAAATCTCTATATATGTGCACAAACACTGATGAGTGTGCCAAAAATGCCTGCGCACACCAAGCGGCCCTGGCTACAGCCACCACGTTGCGTGAAAGACAATCCCTCCGACTGCATTTCTCTCTTTCATCTTGGCTGCCCCGACAATCCCGCCCAGTAATTTTCAAACAGACGTCAGTAAGGAGAAGTTCTGAGATTACGGTAATTGCCAGGCGCAGATGAATCGCAGACGGCTTGTGCGCGCGCGTCTGTTCAGGGCCCTTAAAGGCGCACGCCTTCTTTAAACACGACACTGCAGCCTGACATTTTTCTCTCAATGAGACTGTGATTAAAGCTACATTGGAGAAGTGTAGCAGATCCTGCCCGGTTTTTTTTATCCTTTGCATTCTGCTCCCTGCAGGCTCGCTTTCCTTACCATAAATACAAGGCTTTCGCGAGGGCCACCTTGACCCATGGACGTTAGCCAACCGCATGAGGTGCTTGCAGTTGTACTGCAGTCTCAGCAAGTTAGGTACAAGAGTTGCATTAACATTTTTAATAGTGTAATCTTCACATTTGATTTTTTTAAATTTCACCCAAGCCTACGCTGCCTGCATACCGAAGCGGATACTTATTTTACTGGCTGTTTATTTGGGAATGTATGTGGCTCAACACAGCACAGAAGCCTTAAGCCCCAGGCGAGGAAGCGGTGTTTCATCAAGTCACAATTGTGCATAAGAGATGGCTGGAAACCGAAATATGCAAAAGCAAAGCAAGTCAATCTTTCTCAACACACCGAGGATGCAGAATAACACACCTCCCATGCATCAGGCCTCACCTCTCCAAAAAGCACATTCTCGACTCCAAAGTACCTTCCGAGCTCTTCAGCCTCCAAACTGGCTACATAAATCCCGCTTCCTCCCCAGCCTTACTGCTGTTCACTATCTACTTGTTACAGCAAACAAATGATGGACGCAATGCTGACAATGCAAACATTCTCCCCCAGTCAAAAGATCTGGGTTAAATCCATCGTTCTTTTGCCCACTACGCCACCCCAGTTTGGACCCAGCCATATGCAAATCAGTCTTGACCCTGAGCCCCATGGGAACAGTCCAGACTGAACTGCCAGGCCAGGTCCTCCCTGGACCGGAAACAAGCATCCTGGGACCTGTTTCAGGGTATGTCACCCTTCTTCTGCCAGGCTAGCTTGAATCCAGTGGCGCAGTGAGCAAGGGACCCACATCTGGGCATACCCATCCCACTTAGGGCGAAAAGTGTTTCAGCAAACAAATGATGGACGGAATGCTGACAATGCAAACATTCTCCCGCAGTCAAAAGATCTGGGTTAAATCCATCGTTCTTTTGCCCACTACGCCACCCCAGTTTGGACCCAGCCATATGCAAATCAGTCTGGACCCTGTGCCCCATGGGAACACTCCAGACCGGCAGTTCGGGCTGGACTGTTCCCATGAGGCACAGGGTCAAGACTGATTTGCATATGGCCATGTCTAAACTGGGGTGGCATGGCGAGCAAAAGAATGATGGATTTAACCCAGATCTCTTGACTGGGGGTGAATGTTTTGATTTGTTCTGCATTCCGTCCATCAATTGTGTGTCTTTTGCTTTCTCGCCCTAAGTGCGCCAGGTATGCCCAGACGTGGGTCCTGGGCTCACTGTGCCACTGGAATCAAGCTATCCTGGCTGAAGAGGGGTGAAACCCTGAAACAGGTCCTAGGATGCTTGTTTCCGGTCCAGGGAGGACCTGGCTTGGCAGTTCGGGCTGGACTGTTCCCATGAGGCAGAGGGTCAAGACTGATTTGCATATGGCCAGGTCTAAACTGGGGTGGCATGGTGAGCAAAAGAATTATGGATTTAACCCAGATCTCTTGACTGGGGTGAATGTTTTGATTTGTTCTGCATTCCGTCCATCAATTGTGTGTCTTTTGTTCACTATCTACTTGCATCGTTCAATGGACAACCACCCACCTCCTTTTAGTTATGTGGTATTAGGCGGATTCGGTTATGAGGGCTCAAGTGTTTCAACGCCTCCAACAGTTGAAATTATCAAGTAATCAACGAGAGATGCACATTTTAAAAAGTGCTGTACACAAATATTATTGAATCAACAGCAGGTCGAGCTCTGGGGGCGACTAATACACTGACAGCAACAGCAAAAGGGCAGCGCTGGTGTAATAAATGGACTCAAGACGGCTAAAAAAGGCCACATTTACCACATAAACAAAAGAGTTAAGGGGCCTACTCACAAAAACATTTTGGAATACGTTAAATACTAGTCCTACAATACTCTTACGTATTCTTACATGGCTCCAAAACATCAGAAATGGGAATAAAATAGAAACGTTCAGAGAATATTTTAATACAATTAGCATACAAACAGAAAGGACTGTGCCCTCTTTGCATTCTTACTAATAGGAAGTTGGGACTTTTCAGGGTCGATTCTCAGATGGCGTAATGGTACGTACATGAGTTCTCCTTTAGTATTACTTCGTGTACTCATAAATGCCTTCATGATCTGGGCCTAATATCTTTGCATTAGTCCACTCTTCACACCACAACTTCCATACCGGAGAGCTGCCCTTTCCGGGGCAGCGAGGCCAGCATATTTAAAGCTCTGTTTGCACTTGCATTAGTGGAGAGCGTAGCTGCTCACAAAGAGGTATTTAATTGGCCGGAGGCATCAAAAGAGTGAGTCTTGGCTTTGAATGAACAGTCCTTTTATGCAGAAGTGCAAGTTTATGAATGGAGCCGTATCCCACCAGGCACTTCAATGGCAGCCTGGGCGCCTTTTTGGGCAACCGTGATTTCTGTTCCCTCACCCCACCCCTAAACATTGTTGTGCCAAAATATACTCTAAACATGTTGAGCACCTTCCGGTGGCCAATTGACAGACTGTCTAGTCACAAAATCCTCTCAGAATGCGGCAGAACAACTTTGGCCACTCGTGTTCAGGATGGCAAGGATCGCCATTTTATGTCCGATTCACAGGATGTCACAAAAGAAAAGTCTAAAATCTGCCCCCGAAAGATTACTCGGACCTATGCAGCAAATGTCTGACTTTTCAGGGATTCAAGAAGGATCCTGTGACCATTCCACGAAACCTACAACACTCTGAGATGCTTAAGTTGAGCTATCTGTAACATTTTACTCAAGCAGATTGCCAGATGCCTAAATATGACAAATATGGTTCTACACGTGAAATTCTGCTTTTATTTCCCTGTGGCTAAACCCATTCCCATACTTCTTCAATAAATATAGGGGCTCTCCATTTCCATCCATGCAATGCAGTTAAGCTTGTTTCTGTGCGAGAAACTACCGACAAAAGGTATGTAAATATCCATGTGCAGGATGACCCCACAAACCAGAAACCCCAGAGTCCTATCCATAACTCCAAACTTTCCTGCGCGAAAATTCACCACACAAGATACTCTTGTGTTTTAGCAGGGCATGCTGGTTTTCATACTGTGAAGGATCAGAACTCGTGGCTCTTACAATAGAAACCAACCTAAAGTAAGCAGCTGATATGTGCGATTACACCCCAGCTCAACCCACGATGGAAATTCCAGCTGACCAGTCACATGTATGATACAGTAACTGCATGAAATTTCAAGCCTTTTCTGTAAACTCAATTGTGCTTGAATACTCCCACCCAAAACACTACAAACGGGAAGCTTGGTCTACAACCAGGGAAGCCAGCGTGTGGTTTACCCACCAAGGGATATAACATTCCGAGTAACCAATGGTAAATACATTCAACATTTAAGGCACTGCCAGTGTGCCTCCTCTGCCACAACGCATGCACTCTATTTGGAGACTCAGTATTGAAGAGCATAAACCAAATGCAGGAGGACTGAGGGAGGAGGTTCACTAACTCCAGGACTTGTAGGCAAAACATATACTCAAACCAGGGCCATTAGGGGGAAGGGGGCAACCGTGAGGTGCTAACCCCCAGAGGCCAAAACAAGCCCTTATTGGAGATATGGTCGGACTGGGACATTCCAACACAAGAACCCAACAAAAACACCCTAGGAGACTACCTTAAAAAGGCAAAATCGACCCAACCAGTCAGGAGACACGAACTGCAGTCATTAGAGAGGGTCAGAGCCACTGAACGCGCGCACATTGCTCCAGTCCTCACAAATCGGCAAAACACACGAACCTCCCAACATAAAATCCAGGAGGAGAAAACCCGCCCAGCTCGTAGCCACCAAGAACAAGGGAACATATTGCACGGTGGGCCTCAGAAACGGCGAGAGCGCTACACAAATACCAAGAAATACACTCTGTAAGTGGAAGATACCAACAATGGAGTGCACTCTAAGTAGTGTGTATTTGGGGAGCTGTTGGTGCCTTCCAAGAGAAGGGGTGTCAGCATCGGACCTTTTGTCCCGCCATATTGGAACCCAGCACCAGTTCCACACCTCCAGTCGCCACCCCTTTTAAAATAAACCACCAAGAGCGAGTATGTAGTGTCACACGACAGTAACCTGTCGGCAATACTCAGCCCAAGTCATATTTGATTCACGCAAAAAGGCGAAAATAAAAAACGTAAAAAATGGTTATGGCTCACAAGCTGTAGCTAGGGGCAAACATCGTGATTGCCGCGCGCTGCCATGATGCTGCGATGAGTCCAGGGCCGGAGGTGGGTCACCCGGGCGGAAGGCCCCTGCCCTAGCGCGAGCCCGCCTCGCTCCTGCAATCAAGCACGTGCTGAGCACACAAAAGAGCGCGAGAGAGGAGGCGGCCGGCCCGTCTGCGGCGGTCAGAGAGGGGCCAGCGGACTGAAGCTTCCTCTGTCCCCGGCAACGGGCTCATCAGCCATGCAAATTACAGCCTGCACGCTGTCTGAAGTCCCCGGCTCGGAGAGCGCCTCAAGGAAGGGCGGGGTCCGGCCCGGTCACCGAGCTCCGTTCACCACAAGCGCCCAGCGCCGGCTCTCCCCCCAGCGTGCTGTGTCCAGCTCTGACGAGGACAAACAACGACACTCACGGACAGGGATGAATGGAGAGCACGAGGACGCTGAACGCCCCCTCAGAAGCAGACAGACTGCCACCGGGGTTGTAAGGAGGCTAGTGGGTAAGGGTCACACGCGTCCTGCCGAAAGTGAAGGGACTCATATTAAAAACGCGCCTATGTAGTTCAAAGAATGTAGTTTAGAAAAAAACACCAATTCTCCCCCACCCCTCAGGACATACTCAAGTAGAGTCGGCGCCCAACTTACTAGACACTGACAGCATTGAATGCACGCTACATTACACACACAAAAAACCTTTGTACGACGATAAAACTAAATTAAAACCGTCATTGTTAGGCCGGGTAATAATATTGTGCAACTTAGACTTAAGATCACCTGACCAGTGACCCAGTAGCGAACACCACCTGTGCATGGGTGCTCAAGAAAGCCCACCAAGCACTGTTACTTGATGCACAGCCAGGCACCTTGGCAAAAGGAGGTGGTGTGATGGGGGTCCCAAGTGAAGTCGCCAGTGGTTTTGCAGACTGATGGTAGTGGATACTGAATCTGATTGAGGCTGGACCCTTGGGACAGGCCTCAGCACCCATGTGCCATCCTACCAGGGGCACAAACCTTTGTCCACAAACATGGAGCGATAAACACACTTGTGCCCCGATGCCACGGGAGCCACAAAGTCTCGTAAAGTAAGAGGGATGCCTTCCTTTGTGGCGTTGATGTTTCTCCGAGCATTCAACAAAATGGTTGGGTCTTGATTGATCTGGTTGTGGTAGGGGGCTTGGGGTCACAGGAAGAACTGCCTCATAGGGATGGCGTTAAATCGTAACCAAGTCCGAATCAAATCCATGTACAGGCCAAAAACAACCCTTGAGGTCTTGGGAATTACAGCTGACCAATCAGTTTAGTCGCAGGTATTAGTGTTTCAAGACCTTGAACTACATACGCTCAGCAGAAAACATGCCATATTCCATAGAAGGAATAAAAAGACAATTGGAACCACTACGCATCTTTAGCAACATATGGACGTTTTTTGACAGAAGTTGAGTTGACAGCCAACAACTCACACACCAGCCTAGCAGAAGCCACCATTATTTGCAAGTTTCTACCAGGAAGACGAATTGGGAATAGGCTTAATACTGCCCCGTTAAATGGCTCTGGTTTAGGGAAAAGGCAGCAAGCCTTGAACGAGAAAAGGCTTGCTTCATAATTCTGGAAACTGCATTTTACTACTGGTCAATAAGGAGGGTGACGCAAGGCCTGTATCGAGCGGGTACAACAACATAGCTGATCCATCTCCAGAACAAATTTACCAAGACTGATCCCGTCATTATTCTTCGGCCTTGCCCTCTCCTCACCAGAAGGAGGCAGCGTTATGTTCAGGGCCACTGGAATTATGAGATTTTGCAGCTGCATTTCCATAGTTATGGATTGGCCGCCTTTGTCACATAATCCATCAACTGCTGCATTATCTCAATCAATCAATCAATCACGGCATTTATAGAGCGCGCTACTCACCCGGGAGTTACTGCTCGAACAGCCAGGTCTTGAGCTGCTTCCTGAAGGAGAGATGGTCCTGGGTTCGCCGAAGGTGAGTTGGGAGGGAGTTCCAGGTCTTGGCTGCCAGGTAGGAGAAGTATCTTCCTCCGGCGGTGGTTCTGCGGATGCGTGGTACGGTGGCGAGGGCGTGGCTGGTTGATCGTAGCTGGCGGGTGGGCGTGTAGAAGGTCATGCGGTTGTTGAGGTACTTTGGGCCCAGGTCGTGGAGGGCCTTGTGTGCGTGGGTGAGGAGTCTGAACGTGATTCTCTTGCTGACGGGGAGCCAGTGCAGGTCTTTCAGGTGTCCGGTGATGTGGCTGTGTCGGGGGATGTCCAGGATGAGTCGTGCGGAGGCGTTCTGGATGCGCTGGAGTCTTTTTTAAGTTTGGCTGTGGTTCCGGCGTAGAGGGTGTTCCCATAGTCCAGTCGGCTGGTGACGAGTGCCTGGGTGACGGTCTTCCTGGTTTCAGTGGGGATCCATTTGAAGATCTTGCGGAGCATGCGCAGGGTGTTGAAGCACGAGGATGAGACGGCGTTGACTTGTCTGGTCATCGACAGGGAGGAGTCCAGGATGAAGCCCAGGTTGCGTGCGTGGTCCGTTGGCTTGGGCGCGGTGCCCACCAGGAGTCGTCCCAGGCGGAGGGTGATGAGCCCAGGATGAGGACTTCCGTCTTGTCTGAGTTTAGTTTAAGGCGGCTGTTCCTCATCCAGTCGGCGACGTCTCTCATCCCGTCGTGTAGGTTTGCTCTGGCGGTGGTGGGGTCGTTGGTGAGGGAGAGGATCAGCTGGGTGTCGTCGGCGTAGGAGATGATGTTGAGGTTGTGTTGGCGTGCGATGGCTGCGAGGGGGCTCATGTAGACGCTGAAGAGCGTTGGACTGAGTGAAGATCCTTGTGGGACGCCGCAGATGACTTCAGTGGCCTCGGATCTGAACGGGGGGAGGCGGACTCTCTGGGTTCTTCCGGCGAGGAACGAGATGATCCATTCCAGTGCTTTCTCTCGGATTCCGATGTTGCTGAGGCGCTTCACTAGGGTGCGGTGGCAGACGGTGTCGAACGCCGCAGAGAGGTCCAAGAGGATGAGGGCTGCTGTTTCCCCGTTGTCGGTTAGGGTTCTGATGTCGTCGGTGGCTGCGATGAGGGCGGTCTCGGTGCTGTGGTTGGCCCGAAACCCGGACTGCGAGGGGTCGAGGGATCCATTCGTCTCGAGGAAGGCGGCAAGCTGTCCGTTGACGGTCTTCTCGATGAATTTGGCCGGAAACGGAAGGAGCGAGATGGGACGGTAGTTCTTGAGGTCGGTGGGGTCCGCCGTTGGTTTCTTCAGGAGGGCGGTAAGCTCGGCGTGCTTCCAGCTCTCCGGGAAGGTGGCAGTGTGGAAGGAGGAGTTGATGATGTCCCGGAGATGGGGTGCGATGGTGGAGTCGGCTTTGTTGAAGACGTGGTGTGGGCAGGGGTCGGTTGGTGATCCGGAGTGGATGGAGTTCATCGTGCGGGTGGTGTCTTCGGTGCTGATCGGGGTCCAGTTGCAGAGGGTGGTGGTGGCGGGCGTTGGTTCGGCGGTAGGGTGCGTGGTTTGTGCGTCGAAGCTGTTATGTATGTCGATGATCTTGCGGTGGAAGAACGTGGCGAGTGAGTTGCAGAGGTCTTGCGAGGGGGTGATGTCGTTGTTTCCGGCGCTGGGGTTGGAGAACTCTTTGACGATGCTGAAAAGTTCCTTGCTGTCGTGGGCGTTGTTGTCCAGTCGTTCTTTGAGTGCCGACTTCTTGGTCTCCTGATTTTAACCCAAAAATTGCTTCTAGCTCAAACAGATCAAAATTTAGTAAAAATGTGCCGCGAAGTGAAAGACCATTCACAAGGGTTAACTGGTCAATTTTCTGCTGCTTACTGCAGTATTTGAATGTTAAACTGGAATAAGGTGAAACTCTTTCCCAGACAAGGTTAGCACGTGTAAAAATGGCAAAAAAAATATAATGAATACTGTCACACAATGGCCACATTACGCCACATAATTCCCCTTTCCTTGTAGCGTAATGTAGTCAACCCCGCCACACATATTTTGGCCCTCCAATGCCACATAATTTTAGTGACCCATATAATTCACTTGCTTAAACTACTTAGACTAATGTCATAATAGGCTAAGGAATTCACAAGAGTGTCACAAGTGTATTTGGTGAGCTTTACACTATCATGAATAGAAAGCATATAATTTCCCAATTTCCATCCTACCTTTTGTGTTATTGTTGCATAATTTCAGAGGCCCCGTGTATATTTCATAAAAAAGTATGGCAGTGGTGTGGAAGCCCACAGATCGCACACACAGATCAAGTGTAATAATCACGATCCTCTAATATATGTAGGTACATATTTGTAAAGCGCTGTTACCGTAGACATGGCATCTTTCACTATACACAGAAACTAAAAAGCACACAACACAAGAGGGTTGTTACGTCTGGAAAACCAAAGACTTCAATCTTTTTTGAAAAGAGAGCAGTCTGACAACTGCAAATGGGACAATGGATAAGGCAAAATATTCTAATTATTGGCAACTAAAAAGGAAAAGAAGCGTCCCCGGATCGAAAAGGTAAAAACGTGAAAGACCTATGGCTTAGCTGGCTCATTGACAGCATGTTTCAGATTTTGGATAGGTGACAGCACCCACATGAATTTATGCCCCCTTAAAGCTGGGAGTTTTTGATTAAGTGTTGTTTTGTTGAATAGTTGTTTTTAACCACGTAAAATTTGGTTGCAAAATGTTTTGAAATGCAAGTGGACATTTATGTCAGGTATAGATCTTCATCGAATGCAAGTGTGTTCAAACTAGGGTGGGAAAGAGGGTTGGAGAAAGGTTTCAGAGCTGCATATACTTTTTGAAATAATACTGAATGTAAATGTTTCCCCCTCCTGTTAAAAAAATAGACGAGCTAGCAGTAGCAAAGCACCCTTAATCCCCACAAGGCAATTCCATGTAGCAAATATGTCATGTGTAACAAATGCAGGCGTTTCATACCCCTCAGAGGGGCTATGGGAATGACACGCTTCTGCTTCCAGGGCTCCTCTGCCTTTTCATGTACCGCCCTGCTTCCAAACTCTGTGATAAATGGCCCCTTTTGGAGACATGCTTTATTCGCGTTTGCTTTTTTTTCATCTCACGGTGCATTACCGCACGACCAAAAATCTGACATCCATCCACAAGAAATAAATAAAAAAGTTCTTCAAAACTCCCCTTGCCTCCTGCTATGAAGTCCTACTTCCACGGCGGCCCATCCATCCCAAAACAGAACTAATGACATGTTCTGATAATTTATAAGCCAGAGAAGCAACCCCCTAGTAGGTGCTGACTTGTTCGAAGCACGCCCATTTCACAGGGAGTAGGCAACATCTGCTCTTCATCCTTCCGGGGCTGACAAAGTGAGTACATAAGTCTGCTTGGTCTGTACATACACCACCTTTCCCCCTTCCGAGCTCGGTAAACCGAGACCCATTGGACACGTTATGAGGACGTGTGTTATTTACAGTTTACAGCGCATAGAGGCAGCATAATTGCGGCGTGATGCGTTCATTTAAAAGGTTAATATCATGAATGTAGGCCTTTCAGTGCCCCCTCCATCTCCCTTAACCGTCCTCTCCAAAAGGCTCTCATTTTAGTCCAAAAAGCAAATACATGGCGAGGAAGCACGCGCTCAATTACCGGCCGGTTGTATGCGACTGTGGTCGCCTGTTCGTGAGAATCCGCGACTTTTGGGTGTGTTTCCCTGGAACACTTAAAGTTGCCTTTAATGAAACAAAATCATAGACTGAAGGGGGAAAAAGGCGCCCGTTCCCATCTCCCCCTATCATTTTCTGTCACGCAGACACCCACACCCCCTCCCCCGCCGTGTTACCACCATTGCTGGATATTTTCCAGAACAACCTGGTCTGTGAAGGAGAAAACAGAAAAACTTGTAACGTGCAAACAAAAGTTCTTTTCAGCCCTTTGCTTCCTCCATCACAATTATGAAAACTGTTTGGACGGGGCGGCATTTCCAACATTTGCTGCATTCTTTGCCAATAAATTCCAAAGGCTGGGTCTGATGGAAAGAAAAAACCCGTCCCCCGCCCCCTCCGCAGGTCCCCGCCGCCCTCCCTCGCTCCGCTTTCATTCCTTCTGTCTTTCTTTACAACCTAATACCCAGCCGACTCGGGGCCAGGGCCTGCTTAGGGGAAAAACAACAGCCAGCGCCAGACTGGAGACAGTGTGCAGACGCGAAAAGTTAATCATTACTTGTGTCTGCCGGCATAATCTAATGACTTGTATTCCTAAGCACATCCACACACACCACACGCACGTCCCTGCCCTCGGAAATATTTCCCCTCTGTCGCCACAGTGCCCACCGCGCCAGCCTCGTGATGACCCCCGCCCCCACCACGGCACAAAGGCGGCAGGAATTCCACACGCGGGGAGGCCATTTTAGCGGGTGAACCCTCCCCCCCCTCCCCCCCACTCTTTAAAAGAAAAAAGAAAAACTCAGTTGTGTAGTCCCTTGCCGCCCCCTACTAACAAGAGGTGGGCGCGAGGCCTGCTTAGAGCGGTACAGGTATGGTGGCGGATCTGCATTTAAAAAGACCCCCGTGCACCTCTGGGGGCACTTAGCAGCTATTTCGCCCCCACGCCCCGTTCTGAAAGTTCAAGCTGTGCGGGGAGGGGGGACATTGTGCTACCCCCTTCCCACCTCCTGCCATTGTCTGGCGTCGCAGGGGTGCCTCCCCTGCCATTCATAGGCCGCTGAGGACCCACAGACCAACTGTTGTCTTCACACCATGGAGGAAGGGAATAGGGTGTGCTTTTTACAAAGGGGGGGGGAAGATGCTTCATACATTCACCCTCTAACAAAGTCATTGTCATGTCTCCGCCCCTCGCCCACAATCAGTATCATTAGTCTGTCAAAGGGGAAGCAGTTGACCAACTTCTGCTAAGTGCCCGCCTAGATAAATACACATCTGATTCCAAGTTCCATTCCTGCCCCAAAACCTTTCCTATCAGTGTTGCAACAGAAATAATACCGCTGGTGTCTATAGATGCCCCTCTCACCTTTCATACAAAACGCTCATTATTTATTAGGGAGCGAGTTGCTGCAGAGCACACTGTGCGAGACTCAGAAATCACTGGGCTGCGACTTGGAACAGATGCTACACCGAGCTGAAATCACCAAATGAGGAGGTCTCTGCCGCTGGTTAACCCCAGAGAAGTAGTGCCATCTTGTATCCATCAGTGAGGTGTGCAGACACACAAGTAACCTCAATAGCAGTGTGCTACAATGTTTAACTCCCACCAGTTGTGTGCCACAATGTTACCTTTTCGCGGTCAAGCAACGCAGAACTGCGAAAATACAACACAAATGCCAAGAGGGGCCGCTGTATTCTGAGCAGGAAGCATATAAACATGGGGAGGGGGGCTGTTAACCATAGTCTGCTTAACCCTCCACGAACTAAGGCTTCACAAAGCCCTAAGAGCCACCAAGTGAGCAAACCATGCACACCTAGCAGCTAGTGAATGCACATCCCGTGCACAACCTAGATGTGAATGCACAGGCCCTGCCCTTGCATAGCCAGTAAATGCTGCAGCCTTGCATGCTCTAACAACAACCTAATGCCCCTACATACCTCAACAGCCAGTGAACGTATCAGCCCTGGACACCTCAACCATCAGTGAATGTACAGTTAATCTACACCCAAACACCAGTGAGTGCACAGGCCATGTACACAGTCACCACCAGTGGTTGTGCAGACCAAGTGATGGATGGAATGCATGAATTAGACTCAGTCACTGGTAATTACTGGAGGTCCCATCCCAATCCATTGTTATTTTGCACACCATGTTACCTCAGTTTGGACCAAGCAATATGCAAATCAGTCAAAAACTTGGTCTAATGGGAATAGTCCAGCCCGAACTGCCAGGCATGGTCCTCCCTGAACCGGAACAGAAGCAACACAGGACCGGTTTCACCCTAATTATGGGCTCATCAGCGGGTACAGCTTGGTTCCAGTGACACAGTGTGCACGGGATACACGTCTGGGCATACCGGTCCCACATAGGGAGATACATTAAAACATACAAAATGTGTTGGCTGGAATGCTTTAATTAACCTCATTCTTAACACCAGAGAGTTTACATGCTAAGTACACCCTAAACATCAGTGGATGTTCAGGCACCGCACAACCTAACCGCCTGTGGGTGTAGTCACTGCAAAGTGCACAGCCTATCAGCCAGTGAACGCAGACCCTAACCGCCAGCGGGCGCACAGGCACTACACACACCCTGACAGCCAAAGAAGGCTGAGGCCTCAGTGCACAGCCTATCAGCCAGTGAACGCAGACCCTAACCGCCAGCGGGCGCACAGGCACTACACACACCCTGACAGCCAAAGAAGTCTGAGGCCTCAGTGCACAGCCTATCAGCCAGTGAACGCAGACCCTAACCGCCAGCGGGCACACAGGCACTACACACCCTGACAGCCAAAGAAGGCTGAGGCCTCAGTGCACAGCCTATCAGCCAGTGAACGCAGACCCTAACCGCCAGCGGGCGCACAGGCACTACACACACCCTGACAGCCAAAGAAGGCTGAGGCCTCAGTGCACCGCCTATCAGCCAGTGAACGCAGACCCCAACCGCCAGCGGGCGCACAGGCACTACACACACCCTGACAGCCAAAGAAGGCTGAGGCCTCAGTGCACAGCCTATCAGCCAGTGAACGCAGACCCTAACCGGCAGCGGGCGCACAGGCACTACTACACACCCTGACAGCCAAAGAAGGCTCGACCTCAGTGCACAGCCTACCAGCCAGTGAATGCAGAGCCCCACACACCCTAACCGCCAGTTGACGCACAGGCACCTACACACACCCTGACAGCCAAAGAAGGCTGAGGCCTCAGTGCACAGCCTATCAGCCAGTGAATGCAGAGCCCTACACATCCTAACCGCCTGAGGGTGTAGTCACTGTAAAGTGCACAGCGTATCAGCCAGTGAACGCAGACCCTAACCGCCAGCGGGCGCAGAGGCACTACACACACCCTGACAACGAAAGAAGGCTCAGGCCTAAGTGCACATCCTATCAGCCAGTGAATGCAGAGCCCTACACACCCTAACCGCCAGCGGGCGCACAGGCACTACACACACCCTGACAGCCAATGAAGGCTCAGGCCTCACCAGCCTGTGAGGCGGGAGCCTCGCGCCGGCTTCCTGCAGAAAGGAGGCTTTTTATCCGTGGGGCTCCCAGTCCCCTCGCCGCCTCGCGGGCTCAGATTCCTCGGCCCCTCCCACTAGCAGCCGTGATGAAGAACAGAGGAAAAGAAAATGACAGTCTGGTTTGAGTTAAGATTTGCGAATAAAAAGTCTCCGGCTGCTTCATAACTCTACAGTAATTCAATAATTCAAAAGTGGCTTTGTAAGTTCAAACACTGGGTTACTTTTCCAAACAAGCCTGCCAGGACTTTATTTTCACTTCTCTCTCCCTTTTCCATATATGAGGCGTTTTATGCTCTGCCCAGGAGCAAGGAACCAGCACATGCCATCATCGCGCAGAAATGCAAGGCGGAAACAGTATGGCAGCCACGGAAAGTTGGGAGCACTGCTCTGCAGCAGAAACGAGCATCGCCTTCTCTGCCCAACCAGGCTTCACAGCCCTGAAATCTACATTTCAGTCAGCTCCAGGGAAATTCCAATTGCAAAAAATACATTTTTCTGCATCCAGTTGGAAAACACAGACATCACAACACTGTGTTTATTATACAGAATTGTAAAATTTGTAAAAGCTCCTCACACGCTTTCTGGGTGATCAATGACGTGGCTATACGCAGTTTGTTGTGCATGGTTGGTAGAGCGAGGGTTTATGAAATAGGCAGTGCGTAAAAAGTTAGGTTTCACGCACAAGTTTCAGAGCAGTGCTCCAACTGTGTCAGAGCTGGTTTGTAATTGTATTTATATAGCGCTTACTACCCCTGACGAGGCATCAAAGCGCTTTTTGGAGAGTAGCACGCTACTCCAGAACCCAAAAAGGATCAGTGGTGGATTAGTATAGTGAAATTCGTGTTAATTTGAGCGGTGGGCATGTGAGTCTGTCAGTTGGATTGAAAAGGATAATGGGGGGATAGAAGAGGAAGAGTCTAGAAAGTGTTCATTGGGTGATCATAGTAGAAAGATGGGGTTTGGGATGAGTATAAGAAGAAATGGGGGAGGGAAGAATCTCTAGAAATGGATTAGGGGGATCATAGTAGTAAAATGAGTTTTGGGATGAGTCAAAGGAGGGATAAATGAGGGAAAAATTTAGAAGAGTTGTTTGGGAGATCATAGTATTAAAAATGAGGTTTTGGAGTGATCCAAGGAGGGATAGAGGAGGGAATAGTCTAAAAAGGGTTATTTTGGAGATCATAGTAGTAGAATGAGGTTTGGGATGAGTCAGAGAGTGGAGGTAGAGGATATATTGAGAGAGAGATAGGGTGAAATATAGGGTAGTGCATTGGAGAGAGTCAATGTTTTTTTGTGTGTGCTTTTTTCTTTACAGTAGGAGTAAAGTAATGAATATATAGATACATAAGTACATATTATACACATTTATATCAAGAAATACACATATCTAAATACATACATTTAATCATGTCAAATGTGTATATACACACAGGGGTATGCTGTACATTGTTTGAGTATGGTGGTTATGTAGGAACGAGCCAACTCTTGAGTAAGATAGTTATCTGTGGATATTATGTTTGAGGGTAATGAATTACATACTTTGGCTGCTTGAACAGAGAGAGATGTTTCACCTAAGTTTTTTTTCTTGTACGGTGGGATTTTGAGGCGAGGTGCCAATCTGGAGCGGAGGTTCGTTTGTTGAATGTATTTGGTAATTTTATTTCTGATGAAAAGCTAAACAGAACAAAACAACCGGCAACTTTCTCCAACACACGCATCCATGCTCACAACAATCCAGATGGATCCACAATAGGCAATAGCTGTCCACTATCTAATATAATCCATTATTAAGAAAGTACACCAGTGTGTTCTAACCTCTTGAGCCTCTGCCTAGTATCAACCTGCTGTAAATTTAACCTAAAATGATGGAGAAAGCTGCCACCTCTCCATGTCTATCCCACCTCGAGTGTAACAGCATACTGGACTCCAATCAATCTAGCTTCCATCCCAAACACAGGATTGAAACAGCCCATTTAAATTTCGCAAACAGATATCAGTAACCAGGCATCACTTTGTAGGGTTATCCTCCTCGAACAGAAACCTGGATGAGTCAGAACAGCCTAAATCTCAGCAGTGCCAAGACGGTAAGCCTACTAGATTCTCCCCATCTTCTAAAGAGAATTGACACAATCTGCAAATCAAAACTAAGGCTAATAAGGTAGGGACATTCTGGGACACTGACCTAAGCTTCTACTCCTAAATCGGGGCCGTGGTCAAAACCTTATTCAACTAACTTAAATTGTCCACGAAAAACTTACCATTCATACCCCTTGATAGTAGGAGCTCTAGTAAACTCCAAAGAGTACTGCAACTCCTTGTTCATCGGCCTGCCTGTCTACCAAATACACAGACTTCAAAAGATCACAACACTTCTGCATTCCTTCTCTATGGCCTGGGTGGGGGGTGGGGGGAGGGGGGGAAATCCCAAAACTTCACCCAGCAACGTAGAAATTTCCATTGGATGGGGGTACCTAAATAGCTACAGAATAGAATCAATAAATAGACCCAAACCAGAACACTCCGCTCTAACGACTTCAACCTCTTAGTGGTACCTATAACAAATTGCAACTCTAGAGGAAGCAGGTGCTTCTCAAGAGCTGGACATCTCCTACGGACCAACTTGCGTCAACATTTACATCACTGAAACAACCTCCTGGCATTCAGAAAACTGAAAACCTTTCTATTCTCATCTCTGAGTCTTTATGGCCCAATCCAATTCTTGGTGTTTCACCAGTGCCTATTAGCAACTGAGGTGTGCAGAGAAGGCTATCCAAAAGGAGTAAATAAATACAATTAATAATACCAGAAACATCTAGTTACAAGTTCTGCTGCGTTTGACTCCAGCCAATGAGTATCGCAGAACGATAAAGGGAATCAGGTTCTGATAGTGCTATGGAACCATACAAATAGTAGATGAGCTTTATACAAATAACATAACTTAACTTGTGCACAAGAACTCATGGCTTGAGAGGCAGCCATTTTAGAGCCCGACAAGGTACTAGCGTCTATTCTGACTGCTAGACCAAGTCCAGTTGCAGTGATGCACAGAATTGTCTTTACCACCAAAAGTTAAAAAGGAATAACTACCTGGGCATTTCTATCTTGGCAATACCTATACCCATCAAAACTGAAAATGTTCTCCTCTCGCTTGTGGAACGATGAATCAATAGCTTCAACTCTCCGATCAATACAAGTTTATTGAAACAGGACTGACAGCCGATCTGACAAAAAGCCAAAAGAACCAAAATGAGCAGACAAAAAGTGGTGACGCGAACATTAGTCAAGTTGTGAAGTGTTAACTGGGAGCTCTGTTGTTGTACCTGCGACAAATGAAAGAGCTACTGTGCATGGTCAAAAGAATTATCTAGTGCTATCGAAAACAAGCATTGGCAAAGACCTTGGATGATGGTTTTTTTTTGGGGGGGAGGGGGCTTTACGTATGCATATGTTGTTTGTGAATGTGTTTTGTATGAAGGCCTGCATTCCATGCAAAACAAGCGTTGTCTCAATGCCAAAAATATATACACACTTTTTCCCGTAGAAGCACCACTTGTGTGGATGTGAACAATGTGCAAGAGCAAAATCCGTCGGCTCACAGTCAGATACCACAATGGTTGAAGTGGGCTGATTCTGTGCCTTATGTAATATGCTGTAGTGAGCAGAAGCAAAATGTAAATTACACTACAGCAGACCAATGGATTAAGAGACTGGAGTTAAATCCCTGTAAGTATGCATGTATAGAAGATATATTTTGTATTAGAAACAAAAGATCTTGGCTAACGTCGGAACCAAATTTAATAAAACGGGATTCTGCAATAACCTTCATGTGAGTGGAGTCTGAGGTGAATTAGTGGAGCAAAAATCTGAAGTGCTTCGCTTTTATTCCAAACAGCACGAACTGACATAAGAAAAGTAACTATTTGATCAGAGCGTGAATAAAAGGCAAAGAACCAGTCAAAAAGGAATCTGCAGCCCGGACATCCTACAATCTATACTGAGGATGAACTAAAAACACTTTCCCACTACAGTTAACCTTTTCTTGCTTCATAAACACACCTGCACCACTGCAAGCACTGCTTCGCTAAAACGAGTACATGTGTTCCCCTGTTTATAGCAGTGGGTAACTCAAAGGTTATGATGTCAAGGCAGGGTAGAAAGGTCTCCTCCAGTCTTGGTGCACAATGTGAGTGCGAAGGATGGGGTCCGCTGAGTAGATGCTGCGAGGAATGCATGTCCCAAAGGTGGCATCACCAGTTTGGACCATGCACTGAGCCAAGACAGCGCATTCCACCCTGCATCCGCATCCCTCAGAAGACTCACAATAAAAACTTTCTTGGACATCGGCGGCACATGCCAGCCATCCCTTCAGTCTTTAAGATATTTTTTACGTGTTAGTTCTTGAACTTTTTTTAAGCGTTCACGCTTTCCTGACCACTGCTTTCGTTCCTGAAATCGCAGGAATGTGGCGTAACAAAGTTGTCTCGTTTTTTCCAAACAAAAGCCGGAGGTCGATAGACAAAACAGGCAGTTTTAATTTCTAAACATCATTTGGGTTCGACATCCGGTTCACAGACTTGTGTGCCTGCCCCGAGGACGCCTCATATTGTTCTCCGCCTTTGGGCTGGACCAATCAAAAGCAAAGGTGACCACAGAGGACATTTCAGCCATCCAGGTGACTAGTTGTAAAGGGTTTCCAGCTGGAAGCATATCTGACTGGCCTGCTGACAAGCCTCCTCTGCTCCATTGGCAGGCTGACCTCCTGCTTGAAGTCTGTTGGCCTTCTTGGTTGCTACAGTTGGAAGCAAGCCCAGGGCTGTCGTATTGTTGCGTTGGTCGCATCAAGAGTTGGGTACTCGGAACTTTCTTGGAGGTACAGGTGGTGAACTGCAGTTGATGCCAGGGTACTGGAGTCTACAGTGGTAAAGAACATGGGAGCCTCTGGCCTTTCTTCCACCAAGGTCTTAAGTTATCTTTGTAAACAGAGTTGATGGCCTCAGCCCACTCCACTGACATCACCCTTCAAAACAGGCGCAGAGTGGCATCCCTTGGTACACTCCAACGGGCCTTGCCCAAAGACTCGCTAAACAGGGGGCTACTGAGAGCTGCTCTGCTTTGCAATATGGGTCCTTAACCAACCAGCACTGAGAGAGCCTATATACCCCGTACAAAAATACTACTACAATTCACAATCCTCAGGTTCGCCACATAACTCCCAGAGCAGCTACAGTGAGCTTACTTCCCAGCACGCTACACAGCACGCACACTTTGCTAGCACGCCAAGTTCATCATAAGGTAGGCACGCCTTGGATTCAAGATGTCTTTCAGATACACACTTTCAAAGGCCGATGGACAGAATGACACCACCCCCACCATTGTCCCATAACTGTTCACCCCTGCATCGATGCCGCAAGACTATTTAACGCACCATGGCACAAGCAAGGCACCCTACCCTTACACATTGGAGACAAGAGGGTAAGCCAAACCATCTTAAACAAATGATGAAGATTAAATAAACTAAATGGCACAATAAAAGACCAGGTACGGTGGAACAGAGCGAAATAAACGGGATATGCCCAGTTTGGTAATTTTTCATGAGTTTTTACTTTAAGTGTAGGACTGACAACTGAAGGCCTTCTGTATGTTACATAAAATCTACGTGCACATTGTGCTTGGTGAGAAATTCAGTAAACGTACAAAATGGAGTTGACTGTCCGGGCTAAATTCACATACAAGCACGGTACAAACACGTTTGAAAAGACAAATGTATAGTAAAAAAAAAAAACGACTCCCACCTGAAAGGCTGGGAGCTTTCTTCCTCTGTTTACTGAAGCAGGACTGCCTGGTAAATTGGTCACCGAGTGCGCCACGGAGTCTGATCCAGGCGCCGAGGGTTGGTGAAACATGGGCGGTGTCTGTGCTGCTGCCGTCAAATGAAGTCACCGAGTTAATTATTTGGAAACTAAACCTGAATGAACGTTCCTGAACTGTGGGAGCACCCCAGCCCCTCTGGGCGGCGCAGGGCCTGCCCACAGCCGGTGCCTCTGTGTTATGACAAGTCGCCCACACCAGGCTGCCACCGACCCACAATTACAGCCTGCCCTTTTCATGGTGTCATGAAAATGGGAGTAAAAGAGCTCCCGGCTGGCTCCAACAATGCCCTCTGTTTGAATAATGATACGGGCGCTCACGGTGAAGCCGCGGATTTTTAAGCATGCAAGGGCAGGGTGGTGGTGAAGTCACCAGAAGCTGAGCTGGGAAGGAGGAAGCGGCGAGGCCAAGGAAGAGGTGCCTGCATTCTAATTATATATGAAGCCTTAATAGGGTTTCCCATCACGGGCAGGCACCTCCCTGGTGCCTGCAAGGGGCAGACAGGCGTTGGCTGTCTGCGTCACTTGTGTACACTGCTTGTAGGAAGGAATAGTGCTGCGTCCTCTGTAGGCGCCTTCACCACTGGTGAAAACGCAGCTGGGGCGAGGGCAGTCCACTTCGCTTCTGGACCCAGCCAGGGGGATCAGCATGCGCACACAAGAACCCACATCTACCTGAAAACCAGTTAAAGAGAGCTTGGTACCCAATCCAGCAGATCCTTCTTGGAGCGCACAGGCATTGGGGAAGCAACTGAACAGCAAGAGACCAAGTAGGGTATGTTTTATGGGGGGTAGGCAGCTTAATAGATGGGAGATCAACTGATCCAGTCTGTCAATATTGTAAACTTTTTGATTGCACTTTCTATGCACAATCCACAACTGGGTTCAGAGGACGCTTCACTAGTGGTCTCAGATGTCAAGGTTGCAGATAATAGTGAAGCCAGGAAACAGATGACCGCCCACAATGCAACTCTAGAGACATCTCAGTAGCTGGAAGTTCCACTTGAACATTTTGAAGAAAGATAGATGGTCAAAGGCTCTCCAACTGGTGTTATGTAGAACAGAACACGGTGAGCAGATCTTTAACTGATAGTCCTAGTAAGACTAAACACAAAGAACAGTTCAGCCCTCAGGAAGCTGGGCCCTGCACAGCGTCATCCGCTGCATATGGCTGAGCAACTCACACCAGTCTGAACCCAACTCTTCACAGGTAACCAGCCAGCAGACCACTCAAAAATGCCAGCATCTTCTCGCAACCCTACTGGTCTTTGTTCTTTTGGCCAACCAAGACAATTTCCTCCTGTTTTTATCAAGCAACAGGGCATAGTTATTCATTGCATGCCTCCTGTCTCAAGCATTGTCCTTCACCTCCTGTGAGCAGAGAAGCCGCATATGCAAGTTTGGAATTTTTTACGTAATACTTAAATTAGCATATAGTATATCTGTATCACAATTCAGTCTAAATGCGTGGGCCTTTCTCAGGCGGAACCTGCAGGAGAAAACATACACTTTATCTCTCCAAGTTCCCTTACAAGTACTGTTCAGGTCCATGACAAGGGTGGGACTGCACCTTTCCTACCAGGTGATAGACCACAGTCAATGGCGGCTCACAATGGCCGACTGCAATCCAAGAAACAGTGGAATCAATCTATTTCAATGGCAAGATAATAATGTCACCACCAAAAAGGACTTGCAGAAGAACGGCTGAGCAATCGTGAGATGCCAGGGTGAAAAACCTGCTGGAAATTCTAGTTAACCATTGATAAATTGTTTCCTCTGGATACAACTGGCAGCATACTGGTTTTCAGACCCAACACAACTGCTGTGAAAAACAAGTTGTGTGTCTGATGGTTTTGGTTGGCGTTGCCCCTAACCAGCAGGGCCAGGAGCGTAACTACCGTTAGCTGATGTGGGTTATGCGGAGGGCAGAAGAGACCCAAGTAACCAGCGCTCTTAACTCATGATTAAGGCTCGGACGCACTTGACTGGAAAGTTCAAGATCTGCCCAGAACTCCTAACACTACAATAAGGAGAACTTCCACCAACCACCTCGTCTACCCTCACCCACCAGGAATGATGGTTTAACCCCTTCCCCACGAGGGCCCTCCAATGGACACCACACAATCGCAGTCAGCAAATGTGGGTTGTTCCTCAGCCCCTAGCAGCTACGAGACGAACACACAACATGGCCTGCACCGTGTTTCACTGCTGAACACATTTCCAATGCATCCAGCTAGACACATCAGAAATCACATGCCAGACCTTGACTGGAATTTCCACACTTCCCATTTTTCAATACAACAGCAGAAATGTACCCACCCAGCCAACTCAGTAGTTTAAAAAACATGACAAGGTGAGGTTTGCTGAACGTTTTATATGATTTAGAACAAAACCAGTAAACGTTGGATTTTGTAGGAGATGAACTTGTGAAAATCTTCCTGCGTCCGAGATATAAAAAGCTGTGTGACGAGCCAAAAAGCAAACAAAAAAACTGTAGTTATATATTCTTATTTTGTGCAAGTTTAAACCTAGGGAATGGCACTGGGCGGGGAGCGGCTCGAACGCCAAGAAGCCAAACCATAGCGTGATCCCAGCCAAGACCTTCTTTGGCACCGCTGCCTGGGAAGCGAATTAAAACAGCAAGCAAAAGTTCCCGTAGTTAATTGAGAAGCGAGGCCGCAACAGCAAGAAACCGGAGACGGGCCTAGCGACTGAAATGATCCTGGAATATTAAGAGCCGTGCAGAGCACCGACCTCCGGGCGGAGATCTCTCCACAAGGCGAGGCCGCCTCTCCATGCGGCCTCGGAGGCCCCTGCGCTCCCTCCGGTGTAGAAAGGGACTGATGCAATTTCCTGCCCACGCTCAATTATTTCCTGTTAACTAACAAGGTGAAAGCAATCGGTGCCAATTACTCCTACTGCAAATGCTCGAACATGAACCACTTTCCAAAAAGCTGGAAAAAGTTGTTACAACTGGAATATAACTACTGCGGTTTTGAGTTGACAATTTGACGGTGTAGGTCTCTGGCCTACATGGCTCCACAAATTATATTTTACACACACACACACACACACACACACACACACACACACACACACACACACACACACACACACACACACACACACACACACACACACACACACACACACACACACACACACACACACACACACACACACACACACACACACACACACACACACACACACACACACACACACACACACACACACACACACACACACACACACACACACACACACACACACACGCGAAGCGATTACTGTTACAATCATTTCACTGCACCGATATATGATAATTTTACATGTCCACCCTGCAAGAAAATGTCCGCGATTTCCAGGAAGCAAGCAGGGTTCTACAAAACTACTGAAAGCAAACTTGAACTTTCCATTCTCTTCGCTTGTGTCTCCTGCTGCAAAGCTGGTGCGCCAATCAGCAGTTAAGAGTATCTGGGAGCTGAAAATAAACTGGAAAGGAAGCAACTCTGTGACAGTAGGAAGGCAAGTCAGGCTGCCCCTCTGGTCATTTAATATGGCTGGAGAAAGATGGTTTGGCTGGCAGTGACCTGGGTGTGGCCCTCTGCCGTATTCTTTTACATGGCTCGCGCCGAGATCACTAGAAGCTGGCCCCAGCAAGAATGTCCAACCCATGGCAGCCACGTGGCCGAGGAGGGCAAACATGGCTCCTCCGGGGTAACTGCGAAATGCTAGAGAGACTAAAGCACAATCAATGCTCCTAACCGTCAGGGAGATTGACCAGATCAAGCTCATCATATCTTCCTGTCTTTTCCATCCACCATAAAAATTGACTAGACCATGGAAAAGATGAGGGTTGTAATAATTACCATGCAGAAGTAGAGCCAATCAAGCTCTGCAAAGATAGACCAGTCTGATTTATGATATTTTATTTATTATTTGAGAGGTTTATATAGCGCAAAAATGACCCTTGCGGGTATCAGAGCGCTTTACAATTATTTAAAGAGACAATAAAGCAATAATATCATATTCGAGAAAATTACAGGATAAGGTAGTACCCAGAAAAGGGAGGATACGCTTTACAATTGTTCAGAGAGCAGAGGCAAATAAAACAATAAAAACAATAATGTCATTGTTGAGAAAAATACAGGATAAGGCAGTATTTAGAAAAGGGAGGGTACGACATAATGTCAGGATGGATAAGTCGAAAACAATGAAATAGCAGGCGAGCAGTCATCTGGCGAAAATGTGTCAGGAGACTGTACTGTTTAGTTACCAAAGTTATGTTTAGTCTCCATAGATGAGCAACAACGTGAGAAGTGATGCATGCAAAGTAGCAGGAAACAGGAGGTCTGTCTGGCCAGTTTCCAAATAGTCTCTCTCTATCCATCCTTTTCCGAGACTTCACCCTTTCATCAAGAAAACACTACCTACAAGAAACACCTCCTGGACATGGCCCTTAAAAAATTATATCAACGACAGACAGTGCTCGCGGACTGAACACTGGATTAATGTGAAATAACAAATATTGAGCTCTTGGCGCGTTTGGACTAATCTGCATCCAGTGCTTGCAAATGTAATCACGAGGGAAAAGAGCAGTTGCCAAAGCGCTCCTTTTACGAGTCAAGTCTTTGAATCAGCGACTAAAGTATTGACACACTTGCATCCGAGGCCAATTTATTTGACGAGGGACTCTGCTAGGCTTCAAGTTCCTGAAATGTGACTGGCAATGGCTTCAAAAAGGCAAAGGCGGAAGTCAATTGTGCCCTAAAAAAGCTTGATTTACTTACCCTCGACTGTGATAGATGCACTGAACGTGTATATCATTATCAATGTAACAGCTTTTCCATATCCACATAGCTGCTTTTGGTGTCTCAGCTGTAGCGATCCTGTGGCATCAGCTTCAACAGTTCTGCAACCCAATTTATTTAGGTCGCCGCCCAACTAGGCAAGAGACACTGTCTTGGGCGACATTAACATCTAGCATGTTGATTTTATATGATTCTGAATAATGGTGGCACCCAAGACGAAACGATTTGGCAGGTCCTAAGAGTCAATATTCCATCTTGGTTGGGAACAAGAGCGCAGAACATCATAAAAGCAAGAAACTCTCATAATATCTGGCCCATATTTGAGACCATTTTGCAAAATGTAGTTATTCAATCATGTATTTGAGGATTCAAAATGCCCGAATTCCAAGATCTCAAAGTAACAACCACAAGTGTGCCACCAATCATCTAAGAATCATTAGGAGAACTAATCTAGAAAACAAGTTTCCCCGAATCAGTGTAAAAGTGCTGATACATTGATTGACCTAGTTTGCTTTGCTTCTCCAAACAATAGACGGCTACCCACCTCCCTAACCACTGTGATCCTAGTTTATAAAAAACAGGAAAATTCTCAAAAAGGGAGAAGGACAAATATTATGCATCTCTTAGAATCTGTTCTTAGGATCCTCAAAGAAAACTTTAGCCATAGCAGAGCTATTCCCGTTCTTATGGTTTCACTTGTGGGTCCAGAATTGGACAATGGGTAAATATCAGCGATCAAAGTAGGCCTCGAAGAAATGATATTCGTTGTAAAGCGATGAAACCCCAGGAATAAATTATTCCTGGCAGTCAGAAGGGACAGACTTACATATGAAACAAAAAGGGCGAGTGTGCTGGACCTTTGCTCAAGCCGCTTGTTGGGTGGACGACTACTTGTTTATCTGAGGTCGCCCCAAATCATTTGTTCAATACGGAATATCCTAATACATACAAAAGCTTGGAGGGGCCATGGGATCAAAACTAGGCTTCTAAAGGGAATGATGGTGAGGGTCGCTCTAGCAAATATTGAATGCCCAGGGAGGGACTGAGAAGATACTGGTGGGCTGGAGGAAGAACATGGGCCTTCCTCAGACTCCATAGTACAAGTGACGTGACATGGCAGGACCTCCAGGAGGGCAGTGGTTTGTATCAGCACTAGGCCATCTACAGCTTGTTCTGGAGTGCTTAAGACCAGTAAGAACGTAGCATCTTTTCTGTTACACCAGTTACATTTTACATAGTTCCGAGGACAGAAGGTTTGCCTTAGCGCACTCAAGTAATAGTAATCTGGATTGACAGGTATACTGTTTGCTGGCTCCATTAAGAATATAGCATTAGTTTCATGCAGCAGCATGTTTGATGCTTGGAGACATGGTTTAATAACACAAGAGTGGAGCGCTGACCTTGAGTACCTACTACACACCGAATAAGAAGAAATACTAGGAGGCCTGGAGAGATAACCCCCCTGCCTAACCCCAGAGAGTCATGCCCATAAAATAAGTGAAAACTATTAAGTAGAATCCTATCCCTTGGATGCCCCAACAAGCGACATGTTCAACCTAACATTTCTAAGAACAGCGTAAAACCCCATCATTCTTCATTTAGGGAGGCTGCTCCTTGCAACACTTAGGGGCTTAGATCCGATTTGCCAAGAAATACAACTCGTTCCCGCCACTTGCCCCTGCCACCCCACCCCCCCACCCCCATTTGTTGCCTTGTCACACATTCTTCCCAACACTTTAAACAAGTGCCTTGAAAAGGCCACTCTGTCTGTGAAGGGGGTGACCGTGCCAGAGAAAGGCCTGATGCACACAACTTTAAACCATCCTCAAATTAGGGACCCAATAACCTGCCCCTTTATCGAGTTGTGGTTAGAACTTGAAACAAGGTGACCAACGTAAAATCACACCCAACTTCATAGAGTCCGCACAGGGTTGCAAAACCAATTCATTTATTTATTTGCTGTGATGTGTGACCATTAAGCAGACGGCACCCTGGAACTGATCCAAGCAACCAACAGAATTAAGACAAAGGCACATTTAAGAGCTACCAAACAGATTAGTTTGCAGATGTTTTCAAATTATACAAGATGAATAATTAGAACTGTGCTCTTGTGGTAATGAATTTCATTTTCTTGAGGTAATGACAAGATCTATCAATAGTGATCCAACAAAACGTTAGGAAGGATACAGGTGATCAATCCAAAGAGCGGCTGATTGAGCCACAAACCACAGGAATTCGAAGATTAAAATAATGGAAATTGCCACTGTAATGTTCATGCTTATAGGCAGCTCAGAGTCTGCCCAGCATGGGTCCAGGGTTCCGAGGCAGCTTTTTTAGGATATCCTCTGGCTGTGGAAATTTGTTACAATCAGTTTTACTGTATGCAAATCTAATTCCTATGGCTATCTCGAAAATTTGCCATGGATCCAGCCCTTCTAAACCTACATTAATAGCAACTCAGGAACAATATTCAAACTTAAATAGAAACACAAAAAATACAATGTGAATGTAAACACGCATAATTGTTGTTAATGCAAATATCACGAGTAGCAGAGGGGACTAACTTCCCCTATAGCAAACAAGTCAGCAGACGGCTAGATTTCTTTCCTAATTGTTTTCTTGGATTATGTTTACTCGGGGTATTGTTTTCCGAGCTCTACAGACAGACTTTTTTTGTACAGAGGAAAGGAAAAGAAAAACTTCCCTCCTCAACAGAGCCGGTGATGGGTATCAAATTGCACCCAAGCAAAATGGAGTTTCTCCCACCAGGCCTTAACTTAAGAAGATGCTTCTTTGTGGCTGATACAGATACCAGCCCGGATCAAAGGCACGGAAAGCATTCCAAGCCGGTGCTGAGACGTCAATCAGCCGGACTTCGAGGCTTTGTACCGAAGATGGCTCCAACGTGAATTAACATGTTTGTTTGTGAGAGACAAATACTGTACTCCAGCACAAAATGCATGCAGCGTGGGGGCCGGGTTTCTTCACCTGAGACCTGTGGGTAACTTGCAGATTTTATGGTATGCTGTTAACTATGCGAACACCAAGGGCAGAATCTATTAAAATGTGTGTGCACGCCGCTTTGCATTTTTTTGTCCTTGTTTGAGGAGACACCATGCTGCGTGGCCAATAAAAATTAGACCATGTAGCCATTTTCTCATTGAATTAGTCTCCTGGTTGGTGTCTGCAACTTCTGTAGGCTAGGTCGTCCCCTAGCGTTCAGGTTTCACGCCAGGTACATTTTTTCACACCACGCTTTATTGGAAAAGATAAACATCTCACCCCTCCCCTAACGTTGCCCAACATTTATGAAGTGCAGCGTTCACTAAATAGTAAAATGTGGTTAGAGCCCGGCATGCGACTGACACTGCCCCAGCCCCGCCGGTCCCAGAAACATGTCACCAAAATTCATCCCTGCCGGACAGACCAGACCGCCCCTACTTCTGGTTGAGCCGAGGGGTTCATTGGCAACAGTCCCCCCAACCCGCCTTTCTATAAAAGGCCCCACACACGACATGAAAGGGCAGCGCGAGTGAATGGAAGGTCACCTCTGTGCATTTCAGGAGGAACCAGTTCTTTTGTGAGGGGCCTCCCCAGGGATTAAGTTTTCACATTTTTTCTCTTCCATTGCCAAAGGAATCAAGTCCCTGGCTCCAGCCTCCCGACCTTCCTGCCACCCTGAACTGAGCCCCATTCATTAAGCTGGCTCGATGCAGCGAGCCGGGGCAGGAAGGGAAACAAGCGGAGGCAGACAAGGGGAGGCTGCTCAGTGCGAGGGCACCCCAGTATCTGGAGCCTGCTCGGGAGCTCAGTGCGAGGGCACGCCGGTGAAGTCAGTGCGAGCTGCGAGGGCACCCCCGTATGTGAAGGCTGGGATGGGGCGGGCTGGCGGGAGCTCAGTGCCAGGGCACCCCGGTACCTGGAGGCTGGGAGGGAGCTCAGTGCGAGGGTACGCCGGTGTCTGAAGACTGCTTGGGAAGTAAGTGCGAGCTGTGAGGGCACCCCGGTATGTGATGGCTGGTAGGGGCGGACTGGCGGGAGCTCAGTGCCAGGGCACCCCGGTATGTGGAGACTGCTGGGGGCGGGCTAGTGGAAGCTCAGTATGAGGAACCCCGGTATCTGAAAGCTGCTCTGGAGCTCAGTACCCTGGTATGTGAAGGATGCTGGGGCTGGATGGTGGGAGCTCAGTGCTAAGGCACGCCGGTATCTGACGGCTGCTCGGGAGCTCAGTGCTAGCTGCGAGGGCACCCCAGTGTGTGAAGGCTTTCGGAGCGGGGCCGGGAGATCACGGGAAAGGCCGATGGCAGATCAGTGCGAGGGCACACTGGTATCTGAAGGCTGCAGGGGGCGGGCTGGTGGGAGCTCAGTGCAAGGGCACACCAGTATTTCACAGGGCACACTTCTCTTACACAACCATCATTCAGTAAGACACTGCCACAAACACACAAGAGGGAGGGCTTTTGTTACACCTCTCACATGCATTCAGGGGACAACACACCCTCTCACGTATTTAGTGCCTGAAGCAAAAATGACGGTGCTGTACAACAAATATCACACAGTGAGCGGTACTGGTTACACACACGGTGGGGGGCTGCTGTCACAACAAAACGAGGCTATCTGCGCTGTTATCAAACCTTTCTTGTCCGCACACACTGCCTCAAACCACTCTATTATTAGACACAGGAGGTGCTGCTGGCTCTGTTATCACACCGCTGTAAGCAATATATACCGAAGGCGTAGGCGGCACCGTTCTCAAACCATACTGTTCTATACACAGAAGCAGCTCCTGGCTCTGTTACCACACCGCTGCATACTATATATACACACAGAAGGAGCTACTGGCTCGGTTATCAAACCCCTATATTGTATACACCGAAGGTGCTGCTGGCGGTTATCAAACCTCTGCAAATTAGACACAGAAGATGCAGCCAGCTAGGCGATCAAACCTCTGTATTGTGTACACTGATGGTGCAGCTGGCACAGTTATAAAAACATATTGTACTATATACACAGACGGTGCTGCTAGCACTTATCGAGCCATACTTGTACTATATACAAGGGTGCTGCTGGCTCGGTTATCAAACCATTCTATAAGCAGAAGATGCTGCTGGCTCTGTTATCAAACCACTGTATTGTATACACTGAAGGTGCTGCTGGTTCTGTTATCAAACCTATGTATTGTATACACTGAAGGTGCTGCTGGCACTGTTACTGAACCATTGTAAATTATAAGCAGAATATGCTGCTAGCTGTGTTATCAAACCAATGTACACTAGGCACAGAAGTAGGTGCTTGCACTGATATCAAACAATAGTATACTGTAAGCAGGAGCTGTGGATGGCACTTATCAAACCACTCTACACTAGACACAGAAGTAGGTGCTTGCACTGATATCAAACCATAGTATACTGTAAGCAGGAGCTGTGGATGGCACTTATCAAACCACTCTACACTAGACACAGAAGTAGGTGCTTGCACTGATATCAAACAATAGTATACTGTAAGCAGGAGCTGTGGATGGTACTTATCAAACCACTCTACACTAGACACAGAAGTAGGTGCTTGCACTGATATCGAACCATTGTACACTATAAGCAGAAGCTGCTGCTGGCTCGGTTATCAAACCATAGTATTCTGTAAGCAGGAGCTGTGGATGGCACTTATCAAACCACTGGATACTAGACACAGAAGGTGGTGCTGGCTCTGTTATCAAACCTCTATATGAGAGACAAACGGTGCTGCTGGCACTTTATGAACCATACAGAAGAGGCTGCTGATACTTTAGTTCAATGCCTCTATCCCCATACACAGGGGGCTGTTGGCACTCAAATTACCCCATCCTTTCCCACACCTGATATCCAAAAAATGTAGGGATAGGGAACAACGTAAAAGCAACACTCTACGAAACATACACAAGCGCTTGGCCAATCATCTCTCTGGGCTGGACAGGGTATAAAGCACTATATAGATGCTCTCATGCAGTGTGCGTGCGGCTTCTGTGTTGCCACTAGAATACTTCCACCTCCTAGATGCTACACCTACGACAGAGGCACCTGCTCCGAGTACGAATTTAAAGGCAGAAAATGCCTTCAGCGGTGCCGGAATATACTGGGCTTTTAAGAGGAGCCCTAATCCAAGCCCATGGCCATCTGGTCTCCCCCTCTTGCGGAAACAGTACCGGACAGCCCTAAGCAAAACACTCCTCTAACAGCAAAGTCACACAGCTCCTCTCAACGTCACTGCTGCTAGCCATAGGAAGCTTCGTACAAACAAGAGGCCTATGTGTGGAACTACATCAATGGAAATATGCTCAAACATTACCTACAATCAAGGCCTGCTTATATCTACAATGTCCGTCTCACCACTTTTCGAGGGCCAAAATAAAGAATATATACAGTGGTTCATATGTGTAAAAATTGAATGGTAACTAGAGAGGAAACAGTCAAAGCACATACTCACACAAAGGTATCTGAGAAGAGACCCCCATACAAGGTTTAGGGGGTTCTGCTGGCATCCAAAAACATTCCTGCTTGGATTCCCAACCGAGTTTTAATCACCTTGTTACCTCACTCTGATTGAGAGGATTCCCTGATCACAACTGGATTCAGGCATTCGAGAGCGTGGAATGCCTGAATAAGGAACATCATAAGTACACGCGACTTATTGCAGAAATAACACTATAGCAATCTCCCTGCCTGGAAAACCTCCTTACATAATGGAAAGGGCGGCCTCTTCCTGAACCACATCAGGCCACGCCCCTTTACCGAACTGCGACACCCCTAATACCAGTCTGTGGCATACATCTGTCAATGCCTCGTCCTGCTGCAATGCCGCGCTTAGGGTTGCCGCCTTCCCGGGAGAAAAATGCTGGCAATGTGTTCACGTTTTAAGATTCTGCGAAGACCCGGACATCTGTATGTATTTTTGACATGGCCTTTCTGTCTCCGTTTACTTTAATTATCAATCTGGGTTCATCAAAGCCAGCTCTAGAACACGTTTTAAGTGCTTCCCTCTTATATCATCTGTTTAAAAGGGTGTAAAGATAGGGGAGAAAAAGCGGCTTTAGGTGATTCTCCCAATTTTTGCCCTGGTAGGGACAATAAAATACTGGCCAGGCTAGTAAAAACGGCCAAGTGGCAACTCTGGCCACGCCCCATCACCCTCCGGAGCATCCTGGGGTGGAGTCGCCACTATTTTAGTCTCATGTATTATATACACACTAACGTGTTCTTGACTGTTTGCATCCATAGCAAGACTTGATCAACACAATATGAATAAGCGAAAAAACGTCAATTTCTTTTTTTTTTGTATTTCAATTCTTTATACATTTTTTTACCAATGGTAAGCAAACAGTGATCATCATTCGTATAGCTCTTCATACAACTGTCTGGGCCTGTAAGCACTCATAACAAGTTCTAGAAATGTATAGTTCTGTCCTGATAAAACTACCAGGCCACAGTTTTTCAATCTTTCTCCAGTGCTGCAGACTTGGAGGCAGCCCAGCACGGGCCCTCAGCGAGAAAGCATTCACAGGGCGGCCCGTGTTATTTCCTGCCGCGAGGCCCCCGCCCCCTTTCCTCCGCTGGCAGACCCAGGCAGGCGAGATGTTATCAATAATATAGACCTTTCGAGAAAAAAACATACCTTTTCAAATGCAAGTACTTCCTTCGCTCATTTAATGTGGCATTCCTTAAACTCCACCCTGCAAATCCTTGGACTAAAAACCATAACGCTTGCGCACCTCCCCCCAGCACGACCCCCCTCCACCCCCTTGCAGCGCTCCGAGGACTCCTTGTTGATCTTCTCGCCCCTCCCCGCACAAACCCACGGCCTCAGAGAGCCAGGCGGGGAGGGAGCCCCCGAGCTGGTCTTATTTTCATGCTTAAAATTCTCATTAGGGTCGTTAAACAAACACCATACTCCCCTCTCAGGTAACACCGGCAGGGCATAAATTGTGTGCAAGAATAACAAACAAAGCTCGCCCGAAAACACCCACACCGCAGACACTCCTCGAGCGGGAGACCGGGGCATGGGGTGGGAACCAAGGGGGAAACGGGGCCAGGAGCCCCACAGCACCACCACACGGTAGAAAAGACATGGCTGCTTCCTTACACAGCTTACCTCGTAAAAAAAGTATATGCAGGTTTTTTTTTTTTTTTTAAACTCGCCTAATACTAAGGCTGCCTTGTTTTTCACCACTTCCAGTCTCCTTTTCTCGCGCTTTCTCATCTTTCCCATCCTAATTATTTTCACCTTTCAGCATCTCTTTTGCTGAGGGTCAAAGTCTGATGGCGAAACTAAGTCTTGGGCACACAAGAAGCACTGGTCAAGTAACAAGCCAACACCGAACATCACACGGACTCAAACGAATCCACGCCACTACTCCGGAAATGGAAAATAACAACGTTGCGGGTCAGTACACTGATGGATAAACTGGATCCTGAGAACCTCCTGGAGACTCCGGAAGACCTGGCTTTTCAACACTCTGCCGCTTCCTGGTTCTTCTCCTTACTTCTATTCTTTCGGGCAACCTCCGATAACAGTCTACTAGGCAGAGGAGTAAAATCTGACCCAATGAGGACTGCTGGATCCCACTGGGCAGAGACCACAGAAGTGACCATACCTTTTATCACAATAATCCCAATAATCAATGCATGCTAGCACCACGTGTGTATACATGTTTGAGACTTCACAAGACTCTGCCTTGTGAACTAATGAACTAAAGTAGCAAAGCCTTTATTACTTATAGCCCTGCTTTTCACTAACAAAAGCCACATTTCGGAAAACCCAGGTGTGCCAACTAGGGAAGGAGCCTGAACGTCCCTACAGCTGGCTTCTCAACACCTCTGACAGCTGCCTGCTCACCTACCTGCAGAGGAGCCAGTGCAACCGACAAAACTCAACACAATCATGGTGCTGCATTCAAAATGGCAGCAACCAAAAACAACCGGGTTGAGAATGGATATTTTAGCTTTGTCAATGCTTATTTTGTTTGTGAATGGTTTTTGTACGAAAGCACACATCATAGAAGACCAACCACCGTCTAAGAGCCACATTATATATAGTCATGTAAAAGAACACGCTGCACTAGTACTTAAGGGGACCACTCCTTGAGTGGATACGCACACTATGCAAGAGGAGAATGCCTTCACCACTCAGGTAAAAGTCATGGCTGAAGTGGGCTGACCCCTCAACCCATGCTCTTGTGGGCGAAGCAAAATGTGAGTGACACCACAGCAGACCAATGGATGAAGAGTGCTGAATGAAACCCCGAGATCAATCTCCCATCTCCCTCTCAAAAGCCACAGCGTGGGCATGTTACTGTTCTAGACCATAAACTTGTAGGACTTCAGCGCTCGCATCCACCACATTATCTCACGCCATTTCATTTTCACCAAGCAGCACAGAGGAACTGTAAACTAAAATTTGACTTTTCATCGTACCTGAAAGCCCCTCAGGGGCCAGATAATTTGTTCCCCCTGTTTCAGTGGAGGAAGGCACACAGTCGGGAGGGTCTGCAAAAGGAAAAAGAAAGACGCAGATTAAACCAGGGCATAACAATGTTTTATACACAAAAAATGAACTTGTATGCAGGATTGCATGCTACATGCGCAAGCAAGCTGTACCTATGTACCCACTATACCTTTCACATTCATTCATTTGATTAACGGGGCTGAAATTGGCAATTAACCGCAAAGACTCATAAGATAACAAAGTCATCTGGAATCACTCAATTCAATTGTTATCTGAAACCTTTCAAATCAATATTTCTCTGGCACCTTTCAAATCAATTTTGTTCTCAACTGTTAAAGTGTGTAAAAAGCGATCAATTAAAACTGTGTTACATACTACCTCTCAGAAATAGTGCTGGCGGCTCTTTGCAAAAGGCAAAAAGAAAGATCCGCCAGAACACGGGGCACAGAATTCCTACTATGCGGCCATTTCAAAAGAGAAAATGTGCGAGTCTATTTAATGCGATTGGAACTAAAGCTAAAGCATAGCCTGGGAGTATTTAAACACTCGCCATACCACCAAAGCCATTCCTAATATAAGGCAGGCCTTTAATATGAAAGAGATATTAAAGCGGGTTTCTAACTAAGAAGTAAGAAGGCATCGTAGGAGTACGCACTCGCTTTTATCAATGTATTCATGTATTTATTCATGCTTATTGCAAGATGATAGAACTGTACTATCCTTTTATATTCATAGTACTGCTAATCATATATCTCTGCTACTGTCTAATGGTTGTTTTACCTCATATACTTTACACGAGAATAACAACTGTTCAATAACCTTATTGAAACGCCCAGACTGTTTATTCTGTGTACCTCTGAGATAAACTAAATGAGCACGAGTGACTGAGCGAAAAGTAGTACATTGTTTCCACAATCTTGAGGGATCAGGGTTGTCATGTTCTGAGGTTGCCAGAAACTAATCTTTCCCCGATAAGAGGAGACACTAGTGGCACTGCGAGCTAGCTTTTGCAAACAGGCTAACATTTCTCGGTGGGGGTGTACAGAATCAGTCTGCCACCAAGCCCACAGTTTATGTTATCCAAAAGTGCAGGTCCTGCATGGGTACTATAGGAACTACACGACACTGGGAGTTAAAAAATTAAAGTAGGGGCCATTTATACAGCACACGCTCCATTTTCGATTGATTGCCCAGCTCATAGGTGAAGTAAGGGTCCACTGTAGAAATTAACATTGAGCTTTATTAGGAGCATCCACATCGTAAGGCAGCCAACACCAACTGAATAGAATACCCCACAGAGAATAGAACGCTCCCTCACAAACCAATAGGAACAAGGAAACACAATAATGAAGGGTAAAGGAATGTCCACTCAACCAAGCTTGGTTAAATGGACATTACCACAATAGGTTTAAGGGAAGAAATGCTGGTTACACAGATCTTAGAAATTCCAGTTTAGTGAGATATGTATTTGGATGTTTTACAGAGGCCCGTCTATCGCCTTTTCGTTACTTCGGAGTACCGAGGATAATGGTAGGAATCTAGACAGATGGGGGGGGTACAGTCCAATTGGATTGGGTAACAAGCACAGATATTCTTCAGTTGTAACCTCTCAACTAGTTTGAAGCTCCCTTGAAAGTCTAAATAGTTCAGTTTGCAGAAGTTTCGTTTCCTCCGTGCATGTAAGTGGGTTCAGATTTCAGAATGAGATCCATCTGAAAACACAAATTGATAAATATATCCCTCTTCTTTGCCAATAAATTGAGTTGTTTATGGGGCACGTGTACGGAATGGTACTAATATTGCCCAACCCTATTTAGTGAGCAACAGCGTACTCTACATTAGGTGGGGTGCTGTGAGACTATCATGATAATGTACATCAAGTGGGAGTTGCACAATTACATTTCACGTTTATAGGCACAGGAAGAAGAAGTGATTTGGCCAGAATCACACAATATAATGTCATGAACGGAGGCCAGGTTTTAAACCTAGGTCCCATAACAGTACTAGCCAAAGCTACAGAGTATTCCACCACATTTTATAAGGCACTACTCCTGGTACACAGAGCTAATTATCTTCACTGTTTTAAGGCTTTGATTTATACAGTTACCAATAGTATTCAGGAGTTGAGGATGGTGTCTCATGTATTTTGATATTTATAGTTGTTAAATCATCGAGCAGTAAATGATTGCTGAAATATGTTTATATGTCTGCTAACGACCATAAATAAATAAACAAAAAACACACATCGGGCTCAGTAAAAATTATAAGTTTGTCTACAAGGCCTGGGGGCGGAGACGCCAGAGGTACTCGAGTAACCGAAGCCCAGAGCCTGCCCACATATTGGTTTGTGTTTAAACTATAAGATTGTATGCATGGCCTGGGGGCGGAGACGCCAGAGGTACTCGAGTAAGTCTGTCTGAGCCCTGCCCTTGCAGCCACCGGTGCCCCCCTCCCAGCCCGCGGTAATCTCTTTCATCGGGGCGAGCAGGCTAACTCAAAGCACGAATATACAGTCGGGCAGGATGCACTTCATCAAGCCGCAAACAATAGGGGAGACAGGAAACGGAGTTACTTGAGAAATACTGTACGCAGCCCACTTTCGGAGATGCCTTACAGCGCTCGCGCCGTCCAAGGAATGCGTTTGTTTAACCCTTGGCTGCGTCTGACGTTGGTGCGTCACTGAGCGTTCTAATTACGTTGACAACTTCCTACTCGCGATTGGCTGGACCATTGTTCCACCCTGTAACGGTCTCCGTCCAGAACGGGCCTCTTCCGCTTCCCACCCTCGTCTTCCTCCTTGGGGTCCCTGACAGCGGCGCGCGCCTCTCTCGCTTTCTTAGAAAGGACCCTGGCTCGCACGCCCCCCGCTAAAGAAGGCAGAACAGCTCCATCTATCCATCGGTATAGTAGTACACCATGAAAAAATGTCACCGAGAAATGCAGAATGTCAAACGGAGTTCTTGTTCAAGCGTGTAAAACCACTGACATTCTCGAGCTGTCATCGTGAACATTAACAACCTGTTAATAACTCGCATGTACACCATGCACAACTCCCATTTGCCAAGAATACAGACGCACAAAAACAATTAACAGGAGCTCAACATGGCAGACCCAGTGAGCTATGGCATATCCACACACACACACACACACGCTCCCACCCACCACCTTTCAACGTTAAACAGTCCTGGTCATTCACATCACACCTTTATACAAATTGCTAGTTCCTAGTGTTTTCAAGTGGGTTCTACTTAATCTAGATGCTGCCATATAGGTTTTTGGATACACAACCCCATGGAAAATTCAACAGCCTCATGTCAGCGGTTTTTTTTTTGGGGGGTTGTAATCAAAGTAGGTTTCAGTGTTTTTAAATTCGGGATAGGTTAGTGACCGATATCGAAATTCATACATCGCAACCAACTAAAGCCATTTTGTGACTTAGAATTTATCTTGGCCATCTACAGCAAGACCAATTTTCTGTTTTGTGGAAAAAAAAAAGTGGCCAAATGAGAGATAAAAAGTACATGAAACTCAGCATCACTACTATACCAATGAAAAAACAAAATGTCTAGTCTGAGTTGCAGCTGTTAGAATAAACTACGCTGGTATTTCCACGGCCTTTCTGCCTTAAGACTCTCCGCTGTAGAAATCCTGGAGCATAGTTTTGCTTGGCCTCCCGCCAGGTCGAACTTTCAATTTCCAGCCTGCCACTACTAAAAATGCGTTTGCACTCCGAAAATATACCACAAAGCCTATTATTCTATAAAGTGATCATGGTCAACGCTCTGGGTGGAAGATTTTTTTTTTGTGGGTGGAGGGGGTTAGGTCTGGATTTCGACAACTGACATCCCAAGAGGTTTTTGTAAAAATAAAATGTGTCAAATTTATGACAAAGTAAGTATTTCCATGGCGACAGAGAATCAACACGTGAACTAATTTCCCTCATATAGAAGGCTCAGTTACCAAATTCCGCTGCACCAGAGACGGGCAGGGGTGTGATGCCAGGAGCTGGATTTGCCAGGTATGGCACCAGCAAGTGTATAGGTTGGCTATTTCAGGGGTGAGGTAAACTCAGTGACACTTCTGACCAGTGGGAGGCAACACACCTTTGGCAGAGGAAACAGCCTCGAACCATAGACCAGACGGGGTGAGATGCAACATTCCTTGGGGAGGGGAAACATCCCTTAACCATAGACCAGGAGGGGCTGTCAGAAGGGGGAGAGGAGCTATACTGCATGTCTAGGAGAAATGTGCTGATGGGCCAAGGGGAATGGCTCTGCTGTGCCAAGTAGGGAGGGTGAAAAGGCTAGACCAGTAGAAATGGGATGCAGGCAACGATTCTGCAAGTTTATTTTAAGTTTCCTATAGCACGGACCCAACTGTTTTGAGGTCAGATCGATTTCCAGCAAAGATTATGTACACACTCATCCTTAAAACAGATACGTAAAGACAGGGGGACCTGTAAAATATATATTTTACATCACTATCCATGCGTATACACAAATATAGATATGAAAATATCCAATTTTTGCAACCTTTGAATGAACCTTGAGTTATTTTTAAAAGATATTTCAGAGTTTTGCACATCCATCAAAATACGACTAGCAATGGTCTCTGCTCAGCAATATATATGTGTATGTTATTTCTATAGCGCACACCTAGCCAAAAGGCAGCGACCGCACCATCACCCCTTGATGTTTGGGATCCGTAGAACCCAAGGCAGACGCTCGCAAGGCACGGGACAGGCATGAGCATGGCATGGTCACGCCAGACCACCCTACTTCGGCTGTGGGATTACCAACCCCAGTATAAGGTGCTTCAAAGGCTGTGCCTACAACCACCTGCTGAACAGGTTATCGCTTTCTACTTTACATTGTAAATTGGCCTGCCTGGCTCTCACCTAGTAACACTGGGTAAACAAAACCAACACAATGTGAATTAAAGTCCAATGGGAAAGCCGTGAGAATGAAAGGCATGGCTGTGGGACCGCAACCAAGGCCCAGAGAGGCTGATCCCACGTGCCCAGCATTGCATCACAAGACACCGAGCTGGCTGGTAATGCAAGCACAGGTCGAACTTTACTCTGGCTGAGCAACAGGCATACTCCTTCTTTCACACTCACACAGTCCACCTTGGAGATTTAACACTGAGCAAACTCTCTAGTACCACACGCAACCAACCACCGACAAAACAACAAATACTAGCAAAAGATGACTTCCTTCAAGTTCGACTGATGGTCTTTAATAACATTAACATGTCATTCTTAAGTAGTCCTCAAAATGCCTTGCCACGTGGGTCCATGATGGCCAGATATAGGTCATATATTGAGGATACCCATATAAGATACAATTGCATGCAATTAAGGTAAATTTAAGTAATTTACTTAGTAGCTAGGTTGAAAACCTGGCATGGTTCCGCCAGCATGAATCACTTGAATAAAAAGTTATTTTTATGCCTTCCTCTGAGATCAAGAGCAGACACGCTGCTTAACCACAGCTACGTGTCCCCACCGTGCATTGCCAAGCCCTTTGAGGTAGTCCCAATCATTAGCAAGGTCTTTTCTTAACCTGCTCCAGCCAGCAGCCAGTTGTGTTCGAATTTCCGATTGGCCGCATTAACCACATCCCATTGGCTGATCCAAATAACTCTTGCTTTCAAAATGGCTAAGTCATGTTTTGTGGCTTCGTTGTTGACACACATTTTCGCCGCCTTCTGTCAACACCGGCTAATGAATAAATGCATCCCTTGATCTTCCGAAGCGGCCAATGCAGACCCATGCATATTGCGGCGAGGTAGCTCAGTGGGTTCAGGGCACTGCTGCAGCAACATATGCAGAACAATGACGTCGTCCCAGTGCGGGCAAAATTAGTAACCCTTGCGTTGGGAAATATATTTCATTCAAACACCAAACGCCAATGTGAAGTTCGCCACTAGCTTCGGAAACAGTAGTTTTCTAGACATCTAAATTGTAAATGGTGAAGTAAAACGAATGTTAAACTTTGGCATGGATCAATTGTATACACGGGCGCAGTCTGCTGGCTCCATCGATCAGACGCTCAAGCCGCTTCCTGGCACGAAGCGCCCTGGTTCACTTTGCAGAAAGCGGCAGCCAGGGGCAGAGGCCGGTCTGTTTGAAGAGCGGCAGTAGCCGCCGGCCGCGCATCCTTATCTACAGCAGTCATTTCTCGGCTCCAGGGAAAAGGTTGGACAGGAAGAAAATGCTTGGAGTCACACAGCACTCTCTGGGGAGGGTGGGGTGTAAAACTACCTCAGCTGTAGGTTTGAACCCCATCTGAACGTGCACGACTTATTTATTTATTTTAACAAAGAAGGGACCAGCCTTTTATTTCATATTTCCAGGCCATAGATTCGGTTAAATGACTGGTTGGCTGGCGTTAAAACTAAATCACATACCGTTGCACGATCGATACCCCGATCAATTTATCTTCAGACAAGGATATGGTGTAACTCACAGCAGTCTCGCTGCCTCCCTCTGCCCCGGAGCCCCTGGCTTCCAACAGGGCACTGCGGCCCTGCCCTGCCGGGGGCATGCTGGCTGCCGACCAGGAGTTTATATACACAGACAATTGCAGAAGGGCCGGTGCCAGTCGCCCATGGGCTCCTGCCCTGGCAGCCCTCCAAGCAATTACAAGCCGGGAGGAAAAAGGGGGCGACATTGTAGAGGGAAAGTGCCGAAGCCCGGGTCAGAACTTTACAGTGACTTTAGGGAGGCGGAAAGCAGTGCGGGTCTTCGCCCGATTCACACAATGTGAATAGCATTCTTGTCTCATCCATTCATATAGATCTGATCAGAGTGACTTCCTGGGACCTTTAACCGGTTGCGAGGCGGTGGGGACAGGACGCCCCCCAGCACTCCCCAGGATCAATAAAACATTGATGTATGCAATAATGTCACACGTTTACAAAGCAAGCCCCTGGAAGTTTTTTTTGGGGGGGGGCGCAGTTTGCAGATCCTCCTCAAGTTGTTTCGTAGCAGGCGTGCATGACATACACAGTCCCGTTTCTATCCTTTGGTTTGATCGTTGACATACAAACAATAATGGGAAATTAAAACTACAAGTCCCAGAATGCAAAGAGAAAATCAAAACACAACAGAATGAGAGATCCTCACAAGAGAACGGGTGCTGTCTGGACTTGAGAGGCTCTTTATGGTCAAGGAGAGGAGCATGTGCTATACACAACTTACTTCTTCTGAAATACGCATGACCTAAAATGTTTATTCTGGTGCTTAATGTACTAAGAAAAGATGTCAGGAACCTAAATAGGCGAGACAGCACACAGGCTGAGAGTAAATTCGGCACCCCCACCAGAAGCCGCTTAATGGATGCAACAGATGGCCACAATATACTGCTAAACAGAGCTAAAACATAAACGACCCCCGCCGCATGCATTATTAGTGTCATCGAAGGGCCATCAATCGCCACAAAACCGCAGCGTAGTATGAACAAGACCCTTTAAAGTAAAAAAATGTTTTAAAAACTGTACAAAAAAAGTTAACAAAGCCACATTAATTTCTTCCAGCAGGGACTACCGAACTACGGCAAACATTAATGAAAAGATAAGTTAAACAGAATAAAAATGAAAGAAAAGTGCACTCACCCGTTGGTTTTAAAAAGTCCATGGGGTATCTGGAGTAGGGAGGAGGAGGGGACTCTGGAACGAGAGAAAAAGAGGGAGAGAGGTTGAGGACGAGCCATGGGAGCGCGCGATAGGAGGCTGTGATAACAGGGGCATTCTTTGGAGGCGAGCTGTTTGTCTTAGCGCTGGGGGTTGGAGGCCGGGCAGCCAGGCGGCGATCGCCTTGATAAGTCGCAGTCAGATAAACAAAGGGGGCCGCCTGGCGCCAGGCTCTCTGCTATCTGCTGCCGAGCGGGCCTCCTTGGCGCGGCTCACACACACTCCAGCCCTGGAAAGCACCCCCGATGCAGACAGGCTGATAATAGTCCTGTGCGAGCCGAGCGCACAGAGGGGGCCGGGCGGGGAGAGGCGCTAGTCCCCTGCCCGAGAGAGGGCGCTGGTTACCGCACCCACCTGAAGACCCCTCCCCCCACATGAAGCGCCTTCTGGGACTGAGATAGTGTATAGCTGCATTTAAAGCTAAAGTGATTATGAAATGCATAGGTCCCAAGACCAAACACGTTATTCACACCAACAAGTTTCATTTCTGCTAGACAGTGTGCAAGTTAAAATACAAAATGCCTCAATATAAGCAAATTTACATTGGAAAGAAGGATTTGCATTTGGGGGTAGGAATGTGAGTGTTTAGGACTCTCAACTTGCGCCCAGTGAAATTATATAGTTCTTTAGGATTAAAAAACAGAAATGCCAACTGAAAACAATACACAACGCTAACCGATCCAAACATACAACCGCACTCAGTCGCAATGTTTAATATGCAGTTGGGTAGATGTTCATAAGGGAAGCTATGGGACTCAGTTGAAACCATTTGTAACTGGTCAACTGGGACGGGCAGTACAGTTACATGCGGTTTAGAAAAGACAACTTAAGTACAGGTGTCAGCTCTCCGACTATAGGACAGAGGTCGCTATTATTTTTAGGTACTTTAATGTCGATATTCCAACTTCCTTGTTTTCTTTCTTCTAACCCCCGGTCCAATGGAAATGAGTTGACACTACAGCCTACAGCTCTGTTACTTCTCTCAGATGTTCTCAATGGGGACGTCTCTGCACTGTCTGCAAACTAAGTGGGGTCAGCCCGAGGCTGCCAAAGAATGAAAGGAGCTGTGTTTTGACATTGGAGCATTGAAATAAATCACAAGCGCGTGCACATGCGACAATAAACAGCAGCGGGCAGTTACCGGAGGTTAGTGCCCGCATGGCATGCCATGGTATTTTACGTGAGTATGGTGCGACAAGTAATGCGGTCACATGCAGTGGTGCTGCCCAGAGTCAGGTGAAATTCGACTGTCTTTGTTTGCAAGTCGAATCGTAACCTTGGTTACCAGCATTCCGTTTCAGGGGATGCGGGTGTTTATGAAAGCGATGCAGTACGGATATGGGTAAACCGACTGCTAGCAAGATGTGTTTAACTAAAAGCACCATTAACGCGGCATGCAAAGGAAATGTTGTATGTGCTTTTAAATGGTGGGTACACCCAACGTCACTTCCGCTGTGCAGGCCTTCTACTAAGCCTGCCAACTAAATGTTGGTAAGTAAACATGTGGAATGCACAGACCAGTGCTGGAGATGTGACTATACAGACCAGTGCTGGAGATGTGAATATACAGACCAGTGCTGGAGATGTGACTATACAGACCAGTGCTGGAGATGTGACTATACAGACCAGTGCTGGAGATGTGACTATACAGACCAGTGCTGGAGATGTGACTATACAGACCAGTGCTAGAGATGTGACTATACAGACCAGTGCAGGAGATGTGACTATACAGACCAGTGCTGGAGATGTGACTATACAGACCAGTGCTGGAGATGTGACTATACAGACCAGTGCAGGAGATGTGACTACACAGACCAGTGCTAGAGATGTGGCCATACGGAACAGTGCTGGGGATGTGGCCATACAGAACAGTGCTGGGGATGTGGCCATACAGACGAGTACAGGGGGTGTGAATATACAGACTAGTATAGAAGATGTGCAATAGATGTGCTTGTGCAATAGATGTGCTTATGCATGCCAGTGCAATATATGTGCGTATGCATGTCAGTGCAGGAGATGTGCGTATGCATGTCAGTGCAGGAGATGTGCGTATGCATGCCTGTGCAGGAGCTGTGAGATTCCAGAGAACTGCAGAAGTTGTGCACAGCCCTAGTACACATCGGAGCATTATGGATTCGTGTGTGCATAGGTGAACGGAGCAGTGTTCTCTGTGCCCAGGTCAGCCTGTGAGAAAGCACGGCGCCCCTGGAGCATGGGAGGCGGCCGGGCCCATCATGCTTTAGGTAGGGCGCATAATGTGCCACTTAGCACCCTGGTGCCTCGTGGCAGTTACATGTTACAGTGGCGCGAGGGTGCCAAGAGCCTCCTCGGCGCTTAAAACGGAAGTTAACATGGCGTCAAATGGCACTTGGCCTTTCAAGGAATCAAGGGTTAATGTGCAATGCTGGCAGTGTGCAGATGTCTTGTATAAGTATAGAACATCCCTGTGCTGTCTAGAAGGTAAGGAAGGCCTGCCAGTCTGCACGTGCCTTGTGTTAATTGGAATGTAGACAAGTCCTAAGTGGTGGATGGCCCCTGTGTTACATGGAATGTAAGGAAATCTCAGATAGCAGATGGCCTCTTATATAACCTGGAATGTATGGAAGTCGCAGGTGGTAGATGGCCCCCTGTGTTACCTGGAATGTATGGAAGTCTCTCTCAGATGACCCCTTGTGTTAACTGGAATGTATGGAAGTCTCAGATGGCCCCCTGTGTTAACTGGAATGTATGGAAGTCTCAGGTGGTAGATGGTCCCATGTGTTACCTGGAATGTATGGAAGTCTCAGGTGGTAGATGGCCCCCTGTGTTACCTGGAATGTATGGAAGTCTCAGATGACCCCTTGTGTTACCTGGAATGTATGGAAGTCTCTCTCAGATGACCCCTTGTGTTGCCTGGAATGTATGGAAGTCTCAGGGGGTAGATGCCCCCCCTGTGTTACCTGGAATGTATGGAAGTCTCAGATGGCACCCTGTGTTACCTGGAATGTATGGAAGTCTCAGGTGGTAGATGGCCCCCTGTGTTACCTGGAATGTATGGAAGTCTCAGATGGGCCCCCTGTGTTAACTGGAATGTATGGAAGTCTCAGGTGGTAGATGGCCCCCTGTGTTACCTGGAATGTATGGAAGTCTCAGATGACCCCTTGTGTTACCTGGAATGTATGGAAGTCTCAGGTAGTAGATGGCCCCCTGTGTTACCTGGAATGTATGGAAGTCTCAGGGGGTAGATGGCCCCCTGTGTTACCTGGAATGTATGGAAGTCTCAGGTGACCCCTTGTGTTAACTGGAATGTATGGAAGTCTCAGATGGCCCCTTGGGTTACCTGGAATGTATGGAAGTCTCAGGTGGTAGATGGCCCTGTGTTACCTGGAATGTATGGAAGTCTCAGATGGGCCCCTTGTGTTAACTGGAATGTATGGAAGTCTCAGGTGGTAGATGGCCCCGTGTTACCTGGAATGTATGGAAGTCTCAGGGGGTAGATGGCCCCCTGTGTTACCTGGAATGTATGGAAGTCTCAGGTGACCCCTTGTGTTACCTGGAATGTATGGAAGTCTCAGGTGGTAGATGGCCCCCTGTGTTACCTGGAAGGTATGGAAGTCTCAGGTGACCCCTTGTGTTACCTGGAATGTATGGAAGTCTCAGGTGGTAGATGGCCCCGTGTTACCTGGAGTGTATAGAAGTCTCAGATGGCCCTTTGTGTTAATTGGAATGTATGGAAGTCTCAGGTGGTAGATGGCCCCCTGTGTTACCTGGAATGTATGGAAGTCTCAGATGGCCCCTTGTGTTACCTGGAATGTATGGAAGTCTCAGATGGGCCCCTTGTGTTAACTGGAATGTATGGAAGTCTCAGGTGGTAGATGGCCCCCTGTGTTACCTGGAATGTATGGAAGTCTCAGATGGGCCCCTTGTGTTACCTGGAATGTATGGAAGTCTCAGATGGCCCCTTGTGTTACCTTGAATGTATGGAAGTCTCAGGTGGTAGATGGCCCCTTGTGTTACCTGGAATGTATGGAAGTCTCAGGGGGTAGATGGCCGCCTGTGTTACCTGGAATGCATGGGAGTCTCAGATGGCCCCTTGTGTTGTATGGAAGTCTCAGATGGCCCCTTGTGTTACCTGGAATGTATGGCAGTCTCAAGTGGTAGATGGCCCCTTGTGTTACCTGGAATGTATGGAAGTCTCAGGTGGTAGATGGCCCCCTGTGTTACCTGGAATGTATGGAAGTCTCAGATGGCCCCTTGTGTTACCTGGAATGTATAGAAGTCTCAGGTGGTAGTTGCACCCCTGTGTTACCTGGAATGTAAGGAAGTGGCAGATTGTAGATGGCCCGTTGCAAAACCGGAAATGTAAGAAGCCCTTTGTGGTAGCTCCCCCTTGTATTACCTAGAATGTTGTGTAGCACTATGCAGTATTACGAGTCGACTCCAGGTGTTAGAGGAAGTGTAGGCAAAGAGCCAGGCACCATATAAGCCCCTGGAACGCAAAAGGGCGCCTTTGGCTGGGCATAGGGGCTTTAGTTTCAGGGAGGTAGGGTGCCCATTTGAATGGTGTCTCTTGTGCTAACTGTAATGCAAGGAAGCACAGGACAGTATTTAGGCCCTTTGAGTGAAACCCCAGATAGTAGAGGCTCACTGGAATGTTAGTGTAGTCTTGCAACGTATGTAGGTTCCTTGTAGTAAGTACATTGAATGCAGGAGAAGACCCCAGACACTGTATGGGGCCCCTGTATATGTCTTTACCTGTAGGTAGGCCCCTTGTGTTACATGGCATGCACGGAATTCCCAGACAGTAGTTACTCGGAATGCATGGGAGCCGTGGGTAGTAAGCAGGTCCCTTGCATCAAGTGGAATGTATGCAATGCCTGGGGCAGGAAGTAGGTCCCTTGTGCTTCCTACAACCAAAGGAAACCACATGCAGTTCGTAAGTCCTCTGTGCCACAAGGACTGCACGGGATGCCCCTGGCAGTAAGGAATGAAGGGGGGGGGGAGGGGGGCAGACTGCATTTATTTATATTAGCACCATGGAATGCAGGGTATGACATGAAGAAGTACCAGGCCCATGTGGGGCACAGAAGCCCCGGAAGTACTAGGTTTCCTTGTGTTACACGGAATGCAAGCCCACTTTACACAGGCCCCTTGCCCAGCACGGACTGCAGGGAAAGTCCTGGTAATGCAGGTAGTCCCAGAGAAGAGCAGATGGGGCGGCCTCATAATATATTAGGTGTTCAACGGACTCTACAGGCCAAGGCCAGGCCTGTGAAAGAAATGTGAACGCTTTGCCAGGCTCGCCGCCAGCGTGCGTGAGAGAAGTGGACTTCACCGGGACCTGGACGTGTGCACGCCCTGCCGTGGCGTGCGTTTAATGACCACCACTGACATGGCAGGACAACAAGTGTGCCCATCATATACTGTTCTGAACTGGGCGCTCTTTGCTATAGTGGGATGGGGGAAGGCCCCATGGTGTAGCATGAATGTGCACAGTGATGGTGCAGCACTATGTCCTACGACGGCTGCCTCCCGTGCAACGTTGATAAATGCACCATAGGTAGGCCATGTGAAATCACTGTGCACGTGAGGCTGTAGTGCGCCGTGCAAGATTGATGCCCACACGGGCATGGAGCAGGCCATCCAATGGCGTGTGATAACTAACTGTTCACCTCATTAATAACTGTGGAGGGCCTGCCCCATGGGTCGCTGCAGACTATGCGGTGTTGTACATGCAGAGGAGGACAGCCTGGGTAGATAAGTGATTGTACATGACGTGTGCCAGCCCTGAGGTAAAGTCGAGGGAAGCAGGGGTCTCAGTATATGTATGGGGGGGGGCTGACTGTGTGGGGATATGTTGTGTTGCAGAGGCCTCTGTCAGTGGGTAGAGGTGTTAGTGCGGGGAAGGCCAGCTAGGTGGGTAGGGGGAGTTACTAGGCACTGTGGTCGTGTACTTCGTTCTAGCTTAAGTAGTACCGAGTGATGGGCAACACTGTGTTACACAAATGCCGAGGCACATCCCAAGTCAGTCCAAGTCTGTAAAGTAGGCATTGGCCATCATGAAAAAGAGGAAGGCTGCCTGTTGCTTATGTAATGGATTCTGGCAAGAAATAAAGGACACATAGAAGGGAATAAAGATCATCTTGTGGCCTTCCCTCTTTTTCATGATGGCCAATGCCTACTTTACAGACGTGGACTGACTTCGGATGCGCCTCGGCATTTGTGTAACACATTTGGGGACCTCAAAGGGGATTTTTTCTCCTTGGAGAGTCAGTTTGGTCTCCTAAAGGCGGAGGGAGGCTTAATCCTTGGAGAACCAAAATATACTAAGTAACTGTAAATTACTCTCCGACGAACTAAGTGGGTGAATGTGCATTCGCAATTTGGCAGCTCTGCCTTGGTTCCTTGTGCGATAATTCTATGCTGGGCAACACTGTTAAGTCTGAAAATTGGGAACAGCTGGAGTGAACAGGACGGGACACTTATTGGACGTGTGCACACATGATGGAAAGCCTCGGGTGGCGGTGTGCACTGTCAATCTTTCCATGTTTGACCTGTGCAGAGGGTAGTGTTCGTGTGCAGGCTACCGCTCTGTATGCACAAGTGCAGGGCGGTATACAAAGTCAGGATGACGGTTTGTGGAAAGTATTACAACCTGTGTGTTCGTAAGTGCATGGTTCTAACTGCCCAGCATAGACAGCTGTGGTATTGTTGGAGATGACTAGTGTTTAGTGTGCAATGAGTCTGGAATCCAGCATGGCATACCAGGTATACACACACGCGCGCGCACACAGTGTGCAAGCCCTCACCTACTTCGCAGAACCAGTTGCAGGCGCCTCTCGTTAGAATTTTATTATGCACATATACACCGTGTGCGCAATACTTAAAGTGTAGAGGGAGTTACTGGGGTGATACATGCTGCTGGAGTTGGTGTCCCTCGTGCAGGAGGTTAGTGTGTACCACGGCATGCCACATGTGCACACGCCGCGCGCTGCCCCTTACCTAGCTCGCAGGACTTGTGGCAGAGGGCGGCTGAGGTGGTGCATGTCTCTGGTGTTAGTGCCCAGTGTGCAGGAAGCCACGCGTACACACGCCGCGCGCAGCCCCTTACCTACCTCGCAGGACTTGTGGCAATGTGCAGAGTGTGCAGGGGGCGGTGCATGCCGCTGGTGTTAGTGCCCCGTGTGCAGGAGGAGAGTGTGGTGCACACGCCGCGCGCTGCCCCTTACCTAGCTCGCAGGACTTGTGGCAATGTGCAGAGTGTGCAGGGGGCGGCTGAGGTGGTGCACGCCGCTGGTGTTAGTGCCCCGTGTGCAGGAGGCGAGTGTGGTGCACACGCCGCGCGCTGCCCCTTACCTAGCTCGCAGAGCCGACTGAGGTGGTGCGGGTTGCAGCACACCAGCTCGGGCTCAGCCTTGCCGTGGCTCTCGCAGCCGCTGAGCCGCTTCAGCTCGCAGGAATGCCTGAGGTCGGGCCATCGGAAGAGGCGGCAGAGTAAGAGCGGCAGGGCCTGCGGCCGGCTCTCGGCGGGCAGCAGGAGGCAGGCGGTCCGGGCGCCCCCCCGGGACTCCACGGCCTGCAGCAGCGCCTCCAGCTGCCGCTCCTTCAGCCTCTTCAGCGCCGAGTGGCCCAGCGCCTTCAGTTCCGCCTCCGGGGGGCCCGGCGCGGCCCGGGCGATCTTGGCCGCCTTGCCCATGCAGCAGCCCCCGGTGCTGGTGCCGCCGGGGTGCGTGTCCCGGGCCTCGGCCTCCGCGCCCTCCCCGCAGCCGGGCGCTCGGCTCTTCCAGAGCCGCCGGACCAGCACCGATCGTTTGGTCCTGAACATGCGGGACGGCAAACTGAGGCTTCCCCGGCGGCTACCAGGCGAGCATGCCGTCCGCAAACCATGAAGGATCCGGGCTCCGAGTCCGGCGGGGCACAGCCAACAGCAGCCGCCCCCCGAGAGGGCGCCGAGCGGGGGGCGATCCGGGCGGCCCAGGCGCTCTCCGACATGCGCCAGTCTCCGGGCGCGCAGGGGCCCCCGGGGATCCGGTCACCTCCAGTGGGGCTCCTCCGGCGGTCCAAGCGCAGACTGCGGCCACCTCCACTCGGGGCTCCTCGGGACGTTCACCCTCCGCGGGCAGGGGGGTCCCCCTGAATCCAGCCTCTACTGCCTGCCTCCGGGCAGGCAGAGCATCCCTGTGCGCCCCACGGGGCTGAAGCTGCGTCCACCTCTCTTGGCTGCTAGTCACAGAAAATGCACGACACAAAATAGCAAAAATAAAAGCCACCTAAGTCCGGAGCACAGGTCCACGCTGTGTACAAATCCTCAGGGCAGAAGCAGGCAGCATCCCAAGAAATATCCCCGGCTGGGTGTCCAGAAGGGCGCAGGGTTCAACATGGGGCCAGAGGGGGGCACCAAGGGGAAGCAATGTTGCAAAGAAAATAAAAGTGGTTGCACGGCAATCCGGGGCGTCACATGCCCCCCGCGGTCGGGCTCCCTGTGCACATGATCCTGGCGTGGACGTGGGGTGGGAAGGGCCTTCCAGGCGCTGTGCTGCTGCTGCTGAAACACGCGGGCCCTGGCACTGCTCTCTGGGCTCTCTCTGCCGTCCACTCGCGCTGCTCGTCGGCTCAGAGCTGTGCATCCAGTGAGGTGGATGTTACCTAGTGCGGTCCGCGCCTCCTCGCTCCTTCTGATTCTCCTCCCCCTACCAGCTCTCGGCCCTCCCTCCTCCTCCCGTCTCTCCCGCCCCCCTGGCCTCTCTGTCTCCACGCTCCCCCAGCCCTGTCCCTGGCTGGCAGCCCCCGGCTCTGCTCTCAGTCTCCAGTGCGCAGTGGCGCGGCCCGGTCACATGGCCGTCTAGACACCCTGTCGCTTTAGAAAAAAAAAAGGGATTGTGTTGCGCAAACAGCGGCTCTGGTTTCCGAGAGCTCTGCTTGCAGAGTAGCCTGAGACTGCGTGCTTGCGAGGGGGAGGGCGCCACGGGGCTCTGCTGCCAGTCTGTGTACATGTGCCCTGGTAGGGTGCCCCAAGTCTCTGATCCCACACCCTGTGTGCGTGCAAACGGGAATGGGGGTGCCACGGGGCTCTGCTGCCAGTCTGTCTTCACGTGCCCTAACAGACCCTGTGTGCGTGTAAATTGTGTACACTGGGCTCTGATGCAAGTCAGTGTACATAGGGTCCCGATTCTGCAGCCGGGGGAGAGTGCCAGAGGGCTTCGCTGCCAGTCTGGGTACGTGCAGCAAAGGTGGGTGCTACTGAACCACAGCCTTGTGGGCATGCAGTTGGGAGGGCGTTATGGGTTTATGGTGCCAGTCTGCGTGCTTGTATCAGAGGAGAGTGCGTGCCACACAGGTACCTGGTCCCACAGCATCTGTGCATGTAAGGGGGGCACTGTTCCCAGACTGTGCATATGCACCACTGGACTGCTACAGTACTCTAGCCCCACAGCTCGTGCACGTGCCAAGGAGCTCCGCTGCTCTCTGCGCAAGCACCACGTATTGCAGGGTGACACGTTGGTCTGCCTGCTATATGCAACGAGGGAGTGCCCCTCGGCTCTTCTGAGCATCGGGGCTTCTGCACACTCGTCGTGCCGAGGAAAGTGCTACAGGACTTTGCTGCTAAAACCCGTGCTCCTGCCCCGAGCAGAGAGGGCGTTACTTAGGTCTTCGTGCCAGTCTTTGCACGAGCAGCGAGCACACGCCCCGGTGCGAGTGGGGGAGGTGCGTATAAAGGGGCGGGGCTGCTGTTATAGAAGTTTGCTTCTAAGGAGGCTTCACAGTCTTGGCTTCCCTACACTTTCCCCACGCAGGCTGCTTTACATTCGGGCATCGCCTCTCTTTCTCCGCCACTCTTCCGCGGTGGCTCCGTGAGTCCAGTAAACGGCCCACCAATGTTGAGAGTCAGCCACAAAAGTCCCAGCGCGAGTGAAAACATACATTTTTTACAAACACAGGGCTCTCCACCAGTTTGAGCGCTCGAGTTTTTCGTGAATGAGAGGCCTGTGTCGCCCCCTTCTGACGACTTGCGGTATTTTCTCACAAAAATGGAAATAGTCCAGTGTCTGTTCGCGTGCCCCAGGCAACGTAACATTTTTTTTTTTTTTTTTTAAATAACTTAAGGTAAACTGAGGGGCAGGAGAGAACGTGGACTGTATGGTCTGGTCTCTTTCTGCGGTGCCAAGAACTGTTCTGAGGGTAATCCGAGCTCACAGTGTCCAAGTTGTTTACTCCCAAGACATTCAAATACCTTCCAATAAATACAGAAACGTTTTCTAATTTCAGAGATCTTTTATTGTATTTATTCATGTTAGTTGTAGTTTTTTATACTGCAGCTTTCGTCGCCATTAGGACATTGTAGTGTCGGCGAGGGCGACACCGAAAAACACAGTTCTTGAATGTGTCCTTATGTAAAGTAACTGGTGCTCATGTAAAGCGCTCCAATACATTCGGGTCGAGTTCGCGCTATATAAATCTGCAACAAAAAAAAGAGACACACATTCTGTGACACTGCATCATTTTTCATCTCAGTCCAGATCGGTCAGCCCTTCATGTAAGTCCTAGTTCATGGCTCGCATTCAAAAGGCATCTTGCATTTTCCTCCAGGGTGACGATTTTTAACCAGCACCATGTCCCCCGTCGCTATGTCACTTTATCCAGCTCTCCTTGATCAACTGGCTGTCTCGTTGTTTTCTCTGTCTCTGGACTGAAAAAGCGTCACTGTGCCAGGGAACAATCTGATTGATGCCTGTCTGTCAGTGAGCAGCCAAACGTTATGGTTCTGTAATGCAGCAAGTTGTGCCGTGTGATGTGTTGTAATATGTTCATAGAAATTGATGACCTAATGAAACCTCTCCATTTTCACCTTAGCAGGGTTGTCTGTTCCACAGTAAAGCATTGGGATACAATGTTAATCAATCAGTCAGTAAATTTGTAGAGCGCTACTTGTCACCTGTAAGGGTATCCAGGCGCTGGCAGGGCCCAGTTGATTTGCGAAATAGCCAGGTCTTCAGGGACTTTTGTGTAGTGAGCCATCCGGCTCGACCCCAACATTGTAGCAACCAGCAACTTCCTGGGCCGGGCGCGGGCCAGGGGGTATAAAATAAAGGTGACGTCAGCGCTCGTGGCTGACTGCACAGAGAGAGCACTTTGTGTGGTGTGTCGTTAAAGTAGTGCATGCTGTAGGCCTGCGGACCCAAAGAGTAGTCTGCCTGAATCTCCGGGTAGTGCCCCGCTACATTGGCGACGAGGCGGAAAGCACCTGTAGCGTGAAAGCTGGACAAGCGTACCGACTGAGCTGGAGCGGCGTCCGGTGGCGGAAAGTCGGCCGCGTCACAAGCTGGGAGGTGCAGCGCGCGGCCCAGGGGCACAGCAGGGCGCGCGTGGCAGCGGAAAAAAAAAACACAAGAAAAGACACAGAAAGGATAACGAGTCACTGCACAAGAGCCAAGTGGTGTGGTGGAGGGCATACGTGGTGAGGCCCGCGGAACGACATTTTCCCGGAAGGCCTGGAGGAGAAGGGCATAAGAGCAAGCTGAGGTCAGGGGGACACAGCGCAAGAGTAGGAGAGGAGAAAGAGCAGCAAGGGGCCAAGTATCTTCCAGCGCGATGTCAGTGCTGGCGGAAGGAGGCGCGCAGGGGGCTGTGGAGCAAGGCACACGCACCACGCTAAATGCCATACCACTGTTCAGCCAACTGGCCACAGCAGCGCCAAGATGGCGCAAATGGATTGGACAATTAGAAAACTATTTCATCGCAGTGCATGAAACAAACGGCGCAGTCAAGCGGTCCACCATGGGCGGTGATGAGCTCTATGAGTTATTCCAGGACCTGCCAGATACCGGCAATAGAAATGACTATGAGAAAGCAGTAGGAGCCCTAGACCGCTATTTTGACCCGCAGGTAAACCCTGATTTTGGACACTTAAGAATCCTAACAGGGGCATGGGAGGGACTACCTAGGGAGAATAGACTTTGTGATCTATGCGGAAGTTGGTTGCAAGATCTAAATCATGTTTTATTTGTTTGCAACCACTACAACAATTACATCGTTGTTTATTAAGACCTGTATTTCTAAAGTATAACATTACTACATCAGAGGAGGCCAGTAATTGTTTTTTAGCCCCGCCCTCTGAATTAGTGTGCTGTAAAGCCTTCAGTTTTTTAAATCAATTTGTAAAAATTTTTAAATAAATGTATAATGTAGTTTCCATCTCCGTTAAATTAAATATACCTGTTCATAAATATGGGTAGCATATTTTGCACATTATAAAACGGAGGCCAAGATGTATATTATGCAATACTTGTCCGCCCCCCACTAAATGTTTAGTTCCTATAGGTCATATTTCTAGTGTTGTACACTCTTTTGGATTACAAATGGATATAAAGGAAGATGTTAGAACATTGTTTGGGATATGGTATACTGCAGTTTTTTACTATTTTATAAGTGATTGAGTAAGGTTTTTATTTATGTGTACTTGCACTTTATACATTAGGTGATGTGACTAAATGGACTCACTTTTGCCTTTCCTTAAATAATGTCTTTTAATTCTAATTATATAATGAAATTATAACCGCTGTGTTCTTGTATTTTATTCTGGTATTAACATCAGGATGATCTGACATACCAACATTTTTTCTTTTTACTTGTGTATCTTTTATGTGGAACTCATTGGAGTTCCGAATCATAAATAAAATAATTGAATTGAATTGAACACTTCAAGCTGCGACAGGCAAAGCAAAGGGAGGAGGAATCCGTAGACATGTTCTTTTCATGGCTAAGAAAGCTGGCAAGCTCCTGCACGGGGATCGACAAACAGCTTGAGATAAGGGCTCAGCTGATTCAAGGATGTAAGTCATCGGATCTACGCAAGCTAATCTTATGACAGCCAGGAATATCGCTGGATGACATCCTAGTATTAGGGAGATCTCATGAATAGGCGGACACACAAGCAGGGGAAATGGAGTCTGCGCTAGCAAGAAGAACACCGGGACCCCTTCAGGCACACCCCGTCGCAGTCAAGGAAGAGAGGTGCTCGCTGTTCGGAAGGGGTCAGTCAGAGGTAGAGGAGACGCGAGTGGGCGCCCAGGAGGCTGAGGATGTGGAAGCTGTGGGCTGGACAGTCACCCACCGCGTGGATGCCCTGCACAAGGAAAACCATGCTTGAGGGGTGACATAGTGGTACACTTTGCAAAGGTGTGCATGAGTGCGGCGAGGACGCCCATCCCAGGGGGCAAAACGAAGAGGTTCGGGTCCAACAAGCATGTGATTCAAACGGCGGAAGTCCACAGACGATGTGGAGAGTCTGTGCCAGCGAATGAAAGTCACGGATGACGATGAGGACGATGAGGTGTTCGTTATCTCATACACAGGAAGGATAAATCCAAGGAGGAGACCACCACCAATGTGCCAGATATGCATAGGTGAGAACAAGCTGACGGCGCTAATAGGCACAGGAGCATCGGTCAACATCCTAGACGCTGAGCATTACAGACAACTCAAACCCAGACCACCACTACTCAGCACGAAAGCGAGAATCTTCATGTATGGGTAGACACACCCATTCCGCTGCAGGGCGTGATTGAAGTGGAGGTGACCCATGGGGAGATATCTGCGACAACGAGATTTCACGTGACGAAGGACAGCGCGGGAACCCTACTGGGCTGCCATTGGGTGGAAGATCTTGGGTTAGTCATGTTCGCACGACAGATACACCAGTCGCACGCAGAAGACATCTTGGCTGAATTTCCAGGGCTATTCGAAGGGCTTGGGTGCCCAGAGGGCATTAAGGTCAAGTTACACATCGACAAAGCAATCAAGCCAGTGGCCCTGCGCCACAGAAGAGTGGCGTTCCATCTGCGGCCGCTGGTCGAGGCGGAGCTGGAGAAGTTAGAGAAGGCTGGGGTGATTGAGAAAGTGTTGGGGGCTACCCCATGGGTATCACTGCTAGTCATCGCACCGAAGCCCAAACAATCGGGTGCCATATGCCTGTGCGTGGATATGCGCTTACCAAAAAGGCCATCAAGAGAGAGAGGCACATAACTCCTACGATAGACAAGATCGTGGCCGACATTAATGGAGCAAAGTGGTTCTCGAAAGTCGATCTGACCTCGGGATACCACCAGCTGCTACTTGATGAAGCTAGTTGCTACATCACCACGTTCTCTACACATGCGGACTGTGGAGATTCAAGCGACTCAGCTTCGGAGTGTCATCGGCAGCCGAGGTCTTTCAGGACGCTATCCGCGAAGCCTTATCCGGTCTGGTGGGGGTTATAAATGTCAGCGATGATGTGCTAATCTTTTCAAAATCACTGGAAGAACACCACGAGCGCCTGAGAGCGACACTGAAAAGGCTGGTAGACCAAGGCTTAACATTGCACAAGGAGAAGTGTGCATTCTATACAAACAAAGTTGAGTTTTTTGGATTCAAATTCTCCAAGGAAGGACTACAAGTGGACCCAGCGAAAGTGGAGGCCATTCAGGCTGGAACCATACCCCAGAATCAGACGGAAATTAGAAGCTTTCTGGGTATGGCGAACTATTGCGGCCATTTCATTCCCCATCTGGCAACAATCTCAGAGCCGCTGAGAGCACTCACCAAGAAAGATGTGAAGTGGCAGTGGACCTGTGAGGCCGCAAAGGCATTTCAGGACGTCAAAGGAGCGATGTTACAGGGGGAGACTGTATCATATTTTAAACCAGGGAAACTGGTTGTGGACGCCAGCCCGGTTGGTCTCGGGGCAGTCCTCCTTCAGCAGGACACCGGTGAGGAGTGGGTGCCCATAGCGTATGCCAGCAGAGCGCTAACAGCGGTGGAGATAAGGTACGCACAAATCGAGAGAGAGGCTTTGGCTATTCAATGGGCATGTCAGCACTTCGGCATCTACCTCTGTGGGCACAAGTTCAGAGTGGTAACGGACCACAAGCCACTGGTACCACTGTTTGGAGGGACTGCAAGAAGCGGACCACCCTGCATTGAAAGATGAGCGGTACAGCTCCAACATTACAATTTTGAGGTAGTGTACAGGCCAGGAGTCAACAATCCAGCAGATTACTTGTCTCGTCATCCCCTGACAGTGGATCCTAATCATCAGCGAGAGGTGGATATTGGTGCCAAGTCATTTGTCAAGCAGATCACAGAAGCTGCATGTCCTCGAGCACTGTCACTGGAGGACATAGTGGTGGCAACGAGAGAAGATGCGTGCCTATCCGCAGTCAAAGCAGCACTGCGCAGTCACCTGTGGAAGAATCTCCTGGGTAGTGTAAGCGGGCTGACAGAGGAAGAGAAGGAAGCTTTAATGGGTGCGTGGAGGTGCTGGGAGAGGAGTGAGGGACTGATCCTTAGAGGCACGAAGATAGTGATGCCAGCACGCCTGTGGAAAAAGACGGTCGATCTAGCACACCAAAGCTCGTCTGAGAACCAAAGTGTGGTTTTCCGGAGTGGATCGCATGGTCGAAGACAAAGTAAGGAGTTGTCATGCGTATATAATCACCGGAGGAGAAGCACCGGTGCCACCAGTGATCACAGAAACACCTAGTACAAAGCCGTGGGCTGCAATAAGCATGGACTTCGGGAGCTTCCCTGACGGGAGATCGACGGTGGTTATGATGGACAGCTATTCCAAGTTCCCGGTTGTCGAGGTGGTGAGATCCACTGCATTTTGAAGCAATAAAACCGGTGATGGAGAAAACATTCACTCTACTGGGGACACCGGAAGAAATATGAACCGACAATGGGCCGCCATTTCACGGACAAGAGTTCAGAGAATACTTAGAACAGTACAACATCCGTCATCGGAAGGTAACTCCACAATGGCCTCAAGCCAACGGCAAAGTGGAGAGGTTTATGAGAACGATCAACAAGGCACTGAGAATTGGTGTTGACCAACGCAAGGATTTGGATGGGTGTCTATACCAATTTCTGAGGGCATACAGGCAAACACCTCACAGTACTACGGGGTGCTCTCCCAGTGACCTAATCATGAAAATAGCAGTACGAGACATTGTGCCGGTGAGTGAACACTGGACACCAGGTGAAATGGATAGCGCGGCCGCACAATCCATAAGGAAAAACAACAATGAACAAGCTAGCAAGAGGAGAAGAGCCAAAGTGGTAGAACTCTGCAGAGGAGACAGAGTGGTGGTAAAAGAAAGACACCCAGGATGGAAATTTAGAACTCCGTTCGAAAAGGAACCCTGGGAAGTAGTCAATGTGCAGGGAGCCATGGTAACTGTTCAAAGAGGAGAGAGGAGATTAGCGAGAAATGTATCATGGTTTAAGAAATTAGTGTTTCCCACAGTAGCGAGTAGCGAGGAGGTGGAGCAGAGGAATTCACCGAACAATATGAACGAGACAGCAGACAATGGGTCACCATCGATGGAAGAACAAACAGTGGAGGGAGAAAAAGAACACGAGAGAGAACGACAGGGAGTGGACACTCCAAGGAGAGCGAAGACAAGACCATCCCAGCGGGGATATCCATACAGACTGAGACAATTCACAGCCAAGCCAAAAGCTGAGAGACCTTCTGTGTTAAGAAACAAACCGGCGAGAATGAACACTCAGAGACATTTTGGTTTGACGTTTGTTATGTTAGCTTATTTTGTTAATATTTTATTCTAGCTTACTTCTTTAACAAATGTTTGGTGGGGAGGGATGTAGTGAGCCATCCGGCTCAACCTCAACATTGTAGCAACCAGCAACTTCCTGGGCCGGGTGCGGGCCAGGGGGTATAAAATAAAGGTGACGTCAGCGCTCATGGCTGACTGCACAGAGAGAGCACTTTGTGTGATGTGTCGTTATTGTAGTGCATGCTGTAGGCCTGTGGCCCTAAAGAGTAGTATGCCTGAATCCCCGGGTAGTGCCCGCTACCTTTTGGAGCTCTGGGAGAGACGGGGAGGTCCGTAGATGAAAGACTAGCTCGTTCCAGGTCTTTGCTGCTGGGTACAAGAAGGAGCGACCTTCCCATCTGCTATGTCAGATGCAGGGAAGGTAAAGGGTAGAGAAATGTGTGCGGAGCGGAGGTGTCTGGTGGGCTGATGGAAGTTCAGGCGGTGGTTGAAGTAGGTGGGTCTGCAGTTGTGTAGGACCTTATATGAATGGGATGGGTCAGGAGCTTGTGATGTAGTGGAAAACAAAGTTTATTTGTAGGGGTGCATTATAATCACACGTGTCCGAGCAAGCCCCAGGAAGTGCAAGGAGATCGAGGAGAACAAGAGTGCCGTGTCAGAGATATTCCTCTCCCGAGTGGACTTATCTGGTTGCCAATGCCGGGGAGAGCGAGGTCCGAGTTGCGATACTGATCGTCAAGATCATGCTTTAGAGTTCCTGGAATAGAGGATAATGCAATCCTGTCATTGACTGTGCCTTATCGACCAAGGGTGAGTGGTTTATGGACTCTGATTCTGGAAGACATCAAGTTTCTGAGCTTCGGAATTCCACCATCTCCTCAAGAGATTGCAGCATTCAGAGCAGAACTGTTACAGCGAGTCATTGAGGAAATTGGCTCTGACCTCATGAGGGATGTAAATTGAACTTTTCAACTGTGAATAAGTTGCTTGAAAGATAACCTAGACCCGAGTGGAAGAAGAATAAAAATAGGGACTTTTTCATTTAGAAATAGAAAGAAGGCTAAGGAAGTCTTCTAAGCTGTGTAGATACTGTGCCAAAACTGCTACAGAATTTTCTAAGATCCAAAAAAAGCTGCTCAAAGACTGTTGCTGCACAACATTAAGAGGCGGAAAAAAGAGACTCTGTGTGTTGATCCTCTTAAAACTACAATCCGAGCCACTTTAAAAATGGAGTCTGGAAATTCGAATTGTAGGCACAAATGTATTATAGGTACACTTATTGTAGGGGTAATCACAGTAATAGCTGTAGTCATTACTGAGTCCATTTTAATGGCACATAAAGTTGAGGGACATGGAGTGGGTGTACATGGGACATCAGCACCTACCACTGCTGCCTCAAAGAAGAGTACATTAGGATCTGATAAAGGCTTAATAGAGCAAACTAGTCGCTTTCTGCATGTAGATTTGTCTAAAGGTGATTACACACTGAATGCTTATGCTAAGCTGTTGTACGAATAGGTGAATACTTTAGATGTGAGAGATTGTTATGTGTGTATGCAGTTGCCTGCTTCAGTTGAGGAGGGGATCAGGTATCACCACTAAGGGCGGGCAGAGAACTCCGCTCCGCCAGCGGCATGTGCAGTGTTTTGCCTACACCACGCTCCGCTGAGAACGCAGAGTTTAGGCAAAACTCAGACTCCGCAGCAGAGCGGATTTAGCCAGCCCCCCCGACAAGAAAAGCCTCCCTGCCTCCACCCCCCTAATAAAAAATATTAAAACACAAATTTAAAAAGAAAAAAGGCACTTACCTGAACTGGGTGCGTGCGCATGCGCAGTTCTCGTAAGACGCACATCAGACATAGGGGTTTGCAGGAGAGAGACCACGGCGAGGAGGAGGAGGGCAGCCCAGAGACGCCACAGTACAGGTAAGTGCCTTTATCTTTTCAAATTTGTGTTTTAATATTTTTTATTAGGGGGGGGTGGAGGCCGGAGCGGAGTTCCACTGAGTTTTTTCCCAACTAAACGTAGTGGCACTGCGCCAGCTCCGCCGGGGTTAATCACCACCTACCTCTGACGTATGGTACTAGTTGGAGTTTGCTCCCTAGCATGTTCTATGGAAAGGGTATATACGAGTACTGTGTTTCTCGAATTATGATTTGGTACTCTCAGAGATACCGGTCTGTAAACACCTGGAAACGTATGATTATTACAAGCAAGAAGAGAGAATTGGAAAGTATTTTGTACCCACAGTAGCACTATACACTGCTTATGCGCATAGACATAATGTAACTTTCACACTAACAGATATAGAAAAGAAATTTGCAGATCAAGTAGAGGACAGACATAAAGGTTTAACTGTTAAGCTTGATAATAGAGAAGGAAACTTTGAACAGACCAAGGAGGAGTTAGTTCACAAGGCTGAGGGTAGTTATGGTCCTATAGCTCTGGATTGGGAGCAATGAGGCAAGCTTTGCATTCGACACGTACAGACCCATTATGACACTATTTTTCTGCGACAGAGTGCATGTGATCACTTCTTCCTAATTGATGCTTCTTCAAAGAAGTTCCTCCAAGAAGCAGTGCAAGTGGCGACAGGAGTATATTTTGTGTGTGGGAAGAATGCATATGTTGGGCTTCTGAACAATTGGTATGGTACTTGTTATGTGGCAGTTGTGTTTCCAAAGATATATCATGTGGAAGATTTGGAGATTTTGGAGGGAAGATCAAACCATAGGGAAAAGCATGGACTGAGTGCAGGTGAAATTGTGGGAGACATATTTGGAACGATGATACCTAGTTTGGGTGTGGTGTTGAATGACATCAAGATTAGAAGGTTGTCTACCATTGTGGATAAGTTGTCGGTTAAAACAGCTAAATCATTGCTGCTCATAGATGGAGAAATGGTTTCGATAAGAGCAATGGTGATGCAAAACTGTGCTTTGGATGTGTTATAAGCAAAAGAGGGCGGAGTCTGTCAGATGCTGAAGGTCCAACAGTGTTGTACTTACATTCCTGATAAAAGTAAAGAGCTGAGGGGATATATAAGTAACATCACTGAGATACATCACGAGATACATGACTTGGCAACTGAGGGAGTTTGGGATAAGATTAGAAAACGATTTGGAGCAGTTGGAAGTTGGTTTGCTAACCTATGAAAGGTAATTCTTGGATACATCTTGAAGCCAATAATAATTGTTTTGATCTTTGTTATCATCTTGCTAGGTATGATAAGAGCATACAAATGGCACAAGGCAAGGCAAATGGAAGATTCCTGTAGGGAGAGAGAAAGAAGGGTGGAAATATTGCAGGACAGTCATTATGAGAATCTGAAGCGGTTGGAGGAGTTCAGACAGAGGAGACTAGCTACGACATCTGTTTAGATCGGTCTACTCTACAGGGATTTAAAGTGTTTTGTGAAGACTCAACGTCATGAGAGGGTGTTAGACTTGGCATCTTTTGGCGTGTTTCCCCTGACTTTTTGCTTTCTGACCTCCCGGTTTTGACTCTGTTTTTGCTGGTGTGATGATTCTGCGCACTTTCCTCACTGCGGTCCAGTGGGAAAGTGCAAGTGCTCCTGTATAAAATGTGTTATGGATTGGTGTTTCCATGATTGGCCTATTTGGTTTATGTGTCAGTCCCTTGTAAAGTGCACTGCGAGTGCCAGGGCCTATAGACCAAATGCTGTTGGTGGGCTGCAGCACTGGATTGTGCCACCCACGCAAACAGCCCGTAAAGTGTAACTCGGGCCTGCCATCGCAGAGCCTGTGCGCAGCCTGGGGCTGCCATGTCGACTTGGCAAGTGCACACACTTGCAAGTCCCTAAACCTTCCCTTTGCTACATGTTAGTCACCCCTAAGGTAGGCCCAAGGTACCCCTGTGGGCAGGGTGCGGTGTAGGCGAAAGGTAGGACATGCCCTGGTGTGTGTGGCATGTCCTGATAGTGAACTACAGCCTAGTTCGTTTTTCACTATTGCAAGGCTACCTGTTCCCCCTAGGCCAGAATGGGCAGTTTTGATTATTACAGTTTATAATCCTAACTGACCCCGGGAACATGGTAGAAACTCGAGTTTAGTATGCCTGGACTCAGAATGATAAAATGCAGCTTTTAGTGAAGTTGGTTTTAACATTCTGGGTTTGAAAATACCACTTTTAGAAAGTGGGTATTTTCGTGTCTAACCATCCAAGCCTGCCTCTGCGAGGTTGTGTATTCCTTGTCTGGAGTGTGAGTGACAGGGGCTGGGGGATGCCAGGAGACAGGGTGAGTCAGCGCAGGGCTGAATAGCAAGATCTACATGTAGATGGGTGGGAGGGGTCGCACCTGGGCCCTGAATAGGACAGTGCCTTCCCTCCACAATGCTGGCTCCACCTCCTGTGGTGCGTCTGATGTCCCTGGCCTACTCACTGAAAGAAGGGACGGAGACTTGTCAACAAAGTGCTCCAGAACTGGTTTGGACTAGGCAAAGGCCTCTCTGCCTTCAGAGAACAAAGGAATTTGGGATATAAATATTGGGGCCCTGACCCCATGAATTTAGATCTCGCTGGAATCAAGGAACCTGCCAAGACGAAGAGCTGGAAGAACTGCCAGGAGGAGTACTGCCCCGTTGCTGTGTTGTTGCTTTGTTGGGTTGGCCTGCAGTTGCTGCTTCTGTCTTGGGCAGTGAAAGGACTGGACTGAACTTTCTACAAACTTGTGCTGAGTATCTCCAAGGGCCTGAAACCGAGCTGGCCTCCTGTTAAGAAGTCTCAGGGACTACAAAGACTTCACAAGCCTCTGGGTACCGCTTCTGGAACGCTGTTTCAGTTGCCACAGAGGAAGGGAACTGCAACTGACTCCGTCAACCGAATCCATCCCTGGCCGGTGACCTGTTTGCACCGCAGACCGCATCGCCCCGCTTCGCATCGCAACCCTGGTCTCACCGTGGGCGACGTCCAACGCCGCCGACATCGAGCCGCTGCTTGCACCGTGACCTGTGGGCACCGCAGTTCGCATCGCATCGCTTCACTGGGCCAGCCGGACCAGACCGACACTGTCGCTGCAACTGGCTCAAGAGTCGTGACCGCACCGCATTTGGGGCACCGCTCGCACGTCTGCGACGCACCGCTCCGACTCGCACCGCTGTCCGACGCCAGCTCCCGCACTCCGGCTTGGTCGCCTGCATCGCAACCTGTCAGCACCGCATCGAGCATCGTCTCGCCCTGCATCGCACGCCTTGGACTCACTGACTTCGTCTGCACGACGCTCATCGAGCCGCTGCCTGCACCGCATCGAGGGACACCGCACCTTGCATCGCTCCGTCTTGCACCGCAACCGCGACGAACGCCGACCGGCTCGTACACTATGTACCAGCCACAACGAGAAAAGGTACTGTGACCGAGTCTGTTCATGACTCTGCTGGCCCGTATCGACGCGGTCGGCTGGAACTGTTAGACTCTGTGGTTTTCAGCATCACGTTAGGCTCGGACGGAGCTACCGACTCGTACGAACTTTGCTTTTGTGCTATTCCTGCAAAGAAGAAGTTACCGTATCAAGTATTCATTCGTAAAGTATAGTATTGTGGATTTTTGTCGTAATTGGTCTTGTCTTGAGTATATAAAATATTGGTTATTTTTCTAAACTGGTGTGGTGTCCGTTTGTAGTGCTTACACTGTATTACTGTTGGTTATGTGCAAATGCTTTACACACTGCCTCTGAATTAAGCCTGACTGCTCGTGCCAAGCTACCACGAGGGTGAGCAGGGGTTACTTCACGAGTGTAACAACCCTTACCCTGACTAGGAAGAAGGGTCCCTACTTGGACAAAGGTGAAAGCCCTTGCCAACTAGAGATCCCATTTCTAACATTGGTTGTCAGCGGTGAGGATAGGACTTGTGTTTGCACTTGACTTACAGTGATTGGTGTGCACTACTACCATATCGCAGACCATTACGTACCACATACTGGTTCTTTTCTTTTGGCCTATTTTTGATCTTGCCAGTTTTCAACTCACGACTTTTGTCATGCCTGAATCAATTGCATCATCCGTTGCATCTCTGGAAGTTATCTTTGAGGAGGACAGGTTGGAATCCTACGCCGTAAAGGAGTTACGAGCGATTTGTAAAAACTTGAAAGTCCAAATTAAAGGCCTCACAAGGAAGGAGGAGCTACAGAAGGCGCTGAGGGCCTGGGTAGCAGCCAGACATGCCAATGGGCAGCCTGGTGATCTCAGTGAGGAGGTGGAGGAGCCTATTTCCAGGGTGGATGTGCTTTTGGGTAGGGGGAACCCGCCAGGTCAGGCAGCAGCAGTCTGTCCCCAGAGGAGCTGGAGGACAGGCGGGAGGCAAGGCAGTTCGAGCTGCAGAAGCTCAGACTGGAGAGTGAGCGGGAGGAGAAAAGATTGGCCATAGAAGAGAGGAAGATGCTCTTAGAGCATGAGAGAGAACTGAAGGAGCTAGAACTTAGGAGTAAGTCAGGCTCAGATGGTGGCAGCAATTCGTCCAGAAAGGCAGACAGGATTGTGCACATTCCCAAGAACGTAGGCAAGGAGTTCAAGAAGGGGGACGACATACAAAGGTGGTTTCAGGGTTATGAGGCAGCCATACACATGAATGGGGTCCCTGAGGAGAATTGGGGAGCAGGATTGTGGCCACTTTTCCCGGAAGAAGCAAGGGATGCTCTGATAGCTTTGGGTAAGGGGTATCACCTCACCTATGCTGACATGAAGGATGCCCTTCTCACGAAGTATGGTCTTACTCCTGAAAAGTACAGGGATCAGTTCAGGTCCAGTAAGAAGTCTGATGCCAACACTTGGTTGGAATGTGTGGATGTGTTCTGCAGGTCTCTGGATGGTTGGGTGAAGGGCAGTAGTGTAACAGATTTTCAGGGGCTCTACAACTTGATTGCATGGGAGCACTTGTCTAGTCTATGTTTTGCAGATCTGCGCCAGCACCTAGTTGATAGTAAGCTAACTGACCCCAGGAAGCTTGCTAGGAAGCGGACCGCTGGGTGAGTACCAGGGTCCACAAGAAAGCGTTTGGGGGAGACTCAGCCAAAGGTGGGCAGGGTCCCCAGCAGAAAGGTGGGGGGACAAGGGTAAAGCACAGGAGTTCTCTAAAGGGCCCCAAACTAGTACCCAGGGTAAAGGTTCCCAGCCCCCGGTGATAAGAAGAAAGGGGTCTCTACAGGGAAGCCTGTTGAGACCGGCCCCCGCAAGTGTTATGCATGTGACCAGGTAGGTCACTTTAAGGGGGACCCCAAGTGCCCGAAGGGGACACAGCCACCCACCGGTGGACAATCCAAAGTGTTGGCTAGTGTAGCGCTTGGGGAGGAGGGGTGCCCACAGGAGGGTGGGGATCCCGCAGAAATGACCCTTGTCTCACTAGGGGACAGTGAGATGGTCCCAGGAAACCAGGTGCCCCCTAACACAAAGAAATATAGCACCTGGGTGACCATTAATGGGAACAGGGTAGAGGCTCTCAGAGATACTGGAGCCAGTGTGACCTCAGTCCGGTGTCACCTGGTGTCTGAGAAGCAAGTAGTCCCAGGAGCATTCCACCAAGTAGTTGCTGTAGACAACTCTGAGCGCCAGTGTATGGTGGCGCAGGTTCCCTTTGAATGGGGGGGTCTCAGGTCCCTTGAGGGTGGTTGTGAGCCCTACCATGCCTGTAGATTGTCTGCTAGGAAACGACCTGGAGCAGTCCTCGTGGAAGGAGGTTGAGCTCAGGTCTCACTTGGAGATGCTTGGGTTGCCAGAGTGGGCATGCGTGTCTACTCGGTCAATGGCGGCCAGAAAAGGTGATCAAGAGGACTTGGAGCCTGAAACAGTGGCCCAAGTCCCTGCCAAGAGAAAGGGCAGGGGCGCGGGAAACCGGCCCCCGAAGTTCCCACGGACCGGGAGGAGGCGGACCTCGAGGGGGACGCCCCGGTGCCTACAGGGGAGCAGGTAGCCGAACTGGGAGACATCTCTGAGCTGACCCATTGGCAGCAAGAAGGGGGTCCCACCAGGGAGGAGTTCTGCAGGGAGCAGAACGAGTGCCCTACTCTGGAGGGTCTGCGGCGGCAGGCTGCAGACCAGGCAGCTGGTAATCAGTCCGGGTCACATCTGATCTACTGGGAGAGTGGTCTCCTATACAGTGAGCCTATGGTTGCTGAGCCTGGGTCAGCCCGTGTGCTGGTGGTACCCCAGCGCTTCAGGACCTTCCTACTGGGTCTGGCTCATGACGTGCCTTTGGCAGGACATTTGGGGCAGGACAAGACCTTTGACAGGCTTGTCACCCACTTCTTTTGGCCCCAAATGCGAAGGCAGTCAGATGCACACTGTAGGTCTTGCCAAACTTGCCAGGCAAGTGGTAAGAGTGGGAGGAAGGTCAAAGCTCCTCTCCAACCTTTCCCTGTTGTTGGAACACCCTTTGAAAGGGTAGGGATGGATATTGTGGGGCCACTGGATCCCAAGACCGCCATGGGCAACAGGTACATCCTGGTCTTGGTGGACCATGCCACCCGGTACCCGGAGGCAATCCCTCTCAGGACAACGACGGCGCCAGTGGTGGGCCGGGCGTTAATGGGGATCTTTTCCCGTGTGGGATTCCCCAGAGAGGTGGTTTCTGATAGGGGGACCAATTTCATATCGAAGTATATGACATCCCTGTGGAAGGAGTGTGGTGTAACCTACAAGTTCACCACTCCTTACCACCCACAAGGAAACGGTCTGGTGGAGAGATTCAACCAGACCTTGAAAGGCATGATCAAGGGTCTAACAGAACCCATGAGGCGTAAGTGGGACGTCCTCTTGCCATGCCTACTCTTTGCATACAGGGAGGTGCCTCAGAAGTCTCTTGGGTACAGCCCCTTTGAGCTCCTGTATGGCCACCCTGTCAGAGGACCTCTGAGTTTGGTAAAGGAAGGCTGGGAGGCAGCTCCCAGGAAAACTCCCCAGGATGTATTTAGCTACATGCTGGCCTTTAGAAACCAAACTGCCCGCTTCAGGAAACTCGCTCAGGCGAACCTAGAAGCAAGCCAGGAAGAAATGAAGAGATGGTATGACCAGAATGCCACTCTGGTCGAATTTCAACCTGGGCAGAAAGTGTGGGTCATGGCCCCAGTGGCACCTTGTGCCTTGCAGGACAAGTGGACTGGGCCATATGAGGTAAAGGAGCGCAAAAGTGACGTCACCTACCTGGTGGATTTGCAGGCTCCAAGGAACCCCTTGAGGGTCCTTCACGTGAACTGCCTCAAGCCCCACTTCGAGAGGTCCGAAGTGAGTATGCTCTTGGCGACAGATGATGGGGTGGAAGAGGAGAGTGAGCCTCTCCCTGACCTCCTGTCTACCAAGGAGCATGATGGGTCAGTAGAGGGTGTGATCCTCTCCCCTACTCTGACTCAGGAGCAGCAGGGGGACTGTCGCCAGTTGTTGGGACAGTTCGCCCCACTGTTCTCTCTGACCCCCGGTGTTACTCACTGGTGTACCCATGACGTGGACACCGGTGACAGCCATCCTGTGAAGCACAAGATTTACAGGTTGACTGACCGGGTCAGAGCCAGCATCAAGGAGGAGGTCTCTAAGATGTTGGCGTTAGGGGTGATTGAGCCCTCCCACAGTCCTTGGGCCAGCCCAGTGGTCTTGGTCCCAAAGGCTGCGGCGCCCGGTGCCACTCCAGAACTCCGGTTTTGTGTGGACTACCGTGGGCTCAATGCCGTCACCAGGACTGACGCGCACCCCATCCCCAGAGCTGATGAGCTAATTGATCGGTTGGGAGCTGCCCGGTTCCTCAGCACGTTTGATTTGACGTCTGGGTACTGGCAGATTGCCTTAACCGATGGGGCCAAGGAGAGATCAGCATTCTCAACCCCAGAAGGTCATTACCAATTCCGGGTGATGCCCTTTGGGTTGACGAATGCCCCTGCCACCTTTCAGAGGTTGGTCAATCAGGTGTTGGCTGGGCTGGAGGATTTCAGTGCCGCCTACCTGGATGACATTGCTGTGTTCAGTTCCAGCTGGGAAGAACATTTACAGCACCTTGAGAAAGTGTTGAGGGCTCTGCAAGGTGCAGGCCTCACGATCAAGGCCAGTAAGTGCCAGATCGGGCAGGGTTCTGTGGTGTACTTGGGACACCAGGTAGGAAGCGGCCAGGTGGCGCCCCTACAACCCAAGATTGACACCATTCTGGCTTGGGAGCCCCCAAGACCCAGACAGAGGTGAGAGCCTTCTTAGGTCTCACCGGTTATTATAGGAGATTTGTTAAGGGCTATGGCACCATCGTTGCCCCCTTAACAGAGCTGACCTCTAAGAGGCAGCCCAGGAAAGTGATCTGGACTGAGTCCTGCCAGAAAGCTTTTGATGCCCTGAAGGCAGCCATGTGCACGGCGCCCGTGCTCAAGGCACCTGACTTCTCCAAAGAATTTGTCGTGCAGACTGACGCTTCAGAGCATGGTGTGGGAGCGGTGCTCTCACAACTGAACGAAGAGGGCCTGGATCAGCCTGTAGTCTTCCTTAGCAGGAGACTACTTCCCAGGGAACAGAGGTGGAGTGCCATAGAAAGGGAAGCTTTTGCTGTGGTCTGGGTGCTGAAGAAGTTGAGACCATACCTGTTTGGGACTCACTTCCGGGTTCAGACAGACCACAGGCCCCTCAGATGGTTGATGCAAATGAGGGGTGAGAATCCAAAACTGCTGAGGTGGTCCATCTCCCTACAGGGAATGGACTTTACGGTGGAACACTGTCCTGGTACAGAACACGCCAACGCAGATGGTCTGTCCAGGTTCTTCCGCCTTAGTGAAGAGAACTCCAATGGGGTTGGGTAGTTCTCCCTACTTTCAGCTGGAGGGGACATGTGTTAGACTTGGCATCTTTTGGCGTGTTTCCCCTGACTTTTTGCTTTCTGACCTCCCGGTTTTGACTCTGTTTTTGCTGGTGTGATGATTCTGCGCACTTTCCTCACTGCGGTCCAGTGGGAAAGTGCAAGTGCTCCTGTATAAAATGTGTTATGGATTGGTGTTTCCATGATTGGCCTATTTGGTTTATGTGTCAGTCCCTTGTAAAGTGCACTGCGAGTGCCAGGGCCTATAGACCAAATGCTGTTGGTGGGCTGCAGCACTGGATTGTGCCACCCACGCAAACAGCCCGTAAAGTGTAACTCGGGCCTGCCATCGCAGAGCCTGTGCGCAGCCTGGGGCTGCCATGTCGACTTGGCAAGTGCACACACTTGCAAGTCCCTAAACCTTCCCTTTGCTACATGTTAGTCACCCCTAAGGTAGGCCCAAGGTACCCCTGTGGGCAGGGTGCGGTGTAGGCGAAAGGTAGGACATGCCCTGGTGTGTGTGGCATGTCCTGATAGTGAATTACAGCCTAGTTCGTTTTTCACTATTGCAAGGCTACCTGTTCCCCCTAGGCCAGAACGGGCAGTTTTGATTATTACAGTTTATAATCCTAACTGACCCCGGGAACATGGTAGAAACTCGAGTTTAGTATGCCTGGACTCAGAATGATAAAATGCAGCTTTTAGTGAAGTTGGTTTTAACATTCTGGGTTTGAAAATACCACTTTTAGAAAGTGGGTATTTTCGTGTCTAACCATCCAAGCCTGCCTCTGCGAGGTTGTGTATTCCTTGTCTGGAGTGTGAGTGACAGGGGCTGGGGGATGCCAGGAGACAGGGTGAGTCAGCGCAGGGCTGAATAGCAAGATCTACATGTAGATGGGTGGGAGGGGTCGCACATGGGCCCTGAATAGGACAGTGCCTTCCCTCCACAATGCTGGCTCCACCTCCTGTGGTGCGTCTGATGTCCCTGGCCTACTCATTGAAAGAAGGGACGGAGACTTGTCAACAAAGTGCTCCAGAACTGGTTTGGACTAGGCAAAGGCCTCTCTGCCTTCAGAGAACAAAGGAATTTGGGATATAAATATTGGGGCCCTGACCCCATGAATTTAGATCTCGCTGGAATCAAGGAACCTGCCAAGACGAAGAGCTGGAAGAACTGCCAGGAGGAGTACTGCCCCGTTGCTGTGTTGTTGCTTTGTTGGGTTGGCCTGCAGTTGCTGCTTCTGTCTTGGGCAGTGAAAGGACTGGACTGAACTTTCTACAAACTTGTGCTGAGTATCTCCAAGGGCCTGAAACCGAGCTGGCCTCCTGTTAAGAAGTCTCAGGGACTACAAAGACTTCACAAGCCTCTGGGTACCGCTTCTGGAACGCTATTTCAGTTGCCACAGAGGAAGGGAACTGCAACCGACTCCGTCAACCGAATCCATCCCTGGCCGGTGACCTGTTTGCACCGCAGACCGCATCGCCCCGCTTCGCATCGCAACCCTGGTCTCACCGTGGGCGACGTCCAACGCCGCCGACATCGAGCCGCTGCTTGCACCGTGACCTGTGGGCACCGCAGTTCGCATCGCATCACTTCACTGGGCCAGCCGGACCAGACCGACACTGTCGCTGCAACTGGCTCAAGAGTCGTGACCGCACCGCATTTGGGGCACCGCTCGCACGTCTGCGACGCACCGCTCCGACTCGCACCGCTGTCCGACGCCAGCTCCCGCACTCCGGCTTGGTCGCCTGCATCGCAACCTGTCAGCACCGCATCGAGCATCGTCTCGCCCTGCATCGCACGCCTTGGACTCACCGACTTCGTCTGCACGACGCTCATCGAGCCGCTGCCTGCACCGCATCGAGGGACACCGCACCTTGCATCGCTCCGTCTTGCACCGCAACCGCGACGAACGCCGACCGGCTCGTACACTACGTACCAGCCACAACGAGAAAAGGTACTGTGACCGAGTCTGTTCATGACTCTGCTGGCCCGTATCGACGCGGTCGGCTGGAACTGTTAGACTCTGTGGTTTTCAGCATCACGGTAGGCTCGGACGGAGCTACCGACTCGTACGAACTTTGCTTTTGTGCTATTCCTGCAAAGAAGAAGTTACCGTATCAAGTATTCATTCGTAAAGTATAGTATTGTGGATTTTTGTCGTAATTGGTCTTGTCTTGAGTATATAAAATATTGGTTATTTTTCTAAACTGGTGTGGTGTCCGTTTGTAGTGCTTACACTGTATTACTGTTGGTTATGTGCAAATGCTTTACACACTGCCTCTGAATTAAGCCTGACTGCTCGTGCCAAGCTACCACGAGGGTGAGCAGGGGTTACTTCACGAGTGTAACAACCCTTACCCTGACTAGGAAGAAGGGTCCCTACTTGGACAAAGGTGCAAGCCCTTGCCAACTAGAGATCCCATTTCTAACAGAGGGGAAAACTGTTGTTGCGGAAAATGAAGTTTATTTGTAGGGGTGCATTTAATCACACGTGTAGAGCGCACCCACATATAATCTTTTGTCATATTAACATGAGGTGCTAAAATTCTGAAATATATTCATCTGAAATGTGATGTGCCTAGGCCCATGTGAAGTAACATGGAGAATGAACGTAGAAAGTGAATGTAACTAGCAGAGAACATTAATGTTAAGAGTTTGTGTTGTGAAACTGACAATTATTCATTTATTAAATGTGTTTATTAATCATGTCATTTTAATGTAGGCCAATGCATTAATCATATGTGCCTTATTTCCTTATGCAATTCCGTTAAGCTCACATGCCATTTTCCTTATGTTAGCCAAATCTTGAAGGCCTGAAACGCATTTTCCCTGGAAGCTTTCTCTTTAGAATTAACAGTTTGAATTTCATGTTTGATGAGGAATTTGTTCTTCTTCACGTTTTGTGTTGCAGGTGAAAGAAGTGCTCTTGTTAGCTAGAATAATGTCTTTGTTTTATTAGTCAGGCAAGGAGATAAAAAGTTACATCGTACGGTCTGAATCAGTAAAGGGAGGCCGTTGTCCTTCGCACAGGAGAAGGCTTGGGAACCAAGGACAAATGTGGTGAGAAGAAGAACACCGCAGTCCCATGGAAAACTACCTTTAGGACGGTACCCAGGGTGGATGGCGTGACCTGCAAAGGATCTTGGGAAAGTTCTCTTCAATATTGTGTTGCAGCTGCAGCCCGTGCAGGTAAGAGCGGTGGGGCCGGGTGGGGGGAGAGGCGGGGGGGTCCGACAGATGATGCAGAGGGAAAATTAATTATTTATTTAATATTCCCTCGTCATCGTCCATCGAAATCCCCCTTCACCCGGCCCCACCGTCCCACCGCTCTTACCTGCACGGGTCACAGCTGTTGTGTTGTTGGGAGTAGGGAAAGCACCCACTTCTCCTTCTGCCTTCGGAGAGAGAGCACCTTAGAATTGGCTCTGTCTCAATAGCTTTATGCTATTGACCCATCGATGGTGGAGAGACTTCTCAGGAAGACTCCACTTGCTGACACCTATTTATTTCTTGTCCCTGAAGATGCTTGAGTAGGGATGTCATTTTAGCGTTAGTGTAGGAATAGATTAATGCTTTATATTCATCAACCCTCGATGCAGGGAAACTTGGACTCATGCTTTCTGATCCTCTGTATTCTGCTTCTTGAATTAATTGTTTTGTTTATGCTGCAACGTTTAAACTGGATGCACAGGCTTGGCTTTATGCTGATACCGATGTATTTATGCACTCTCATCTTGAGGTGTCTTTATGTCCAATTATTTTTGGCTTTGTAATAAATTAACTAACCTTACGTAGTTGTCTGTGGTTACTATTTGTCCAGAGAAATTCCTGTTGAATTGATTGGCAATAATAACAACTTTCTCCCCTCTATGCTTACATGCTGCTAAAAAGAACCATCGGATTGTGATTCTAGAATAGGTCCAGAACTTATGGGCCCGGCCCTTTCACTTGAAATGGTATCTTTTCTGTACAGGGAGCCAGTGGAGTTCCCTGAGGTAGGGGGTGATGTGGGTTCATCTAAGGCAGTGGTACTCAATGTACTGCCCGTGAGCCACTGGCGGCTCGCAGACCTTTCCTTGTGGCCCACAGACCATTCTCGGGTAATCTGTAAAACAGCAGCATAGAGATAAAGCAGCTCAAGTTCAGTTTTTTTTCCCGCTACTGCTGCTAGCCAGGCAACATCGCTTAGTGATTCTGGGCTTTTTTTCTATAGCCACCACAGCTTGTTTTATGAGCAGGGCAGCCCTGCTTATAAAACAAGCTGAAATGACTGTTAGAAACAAAGCAGAGTATCAGAAAACAAACAAAACAATGCCGCAAGGGTACATTTGTTTGTACTTTTCTGGTTGTGGGCTTTCTTTCTACAGCCCGTTAAGCTTGTACTGTCATCAAGGCAGGCCTGCTCATAAGTGAAAGCTGAGTTGAGTGGACCGTGGAAGGGCGTAGAAAAAGTATGGAAACTGTGAACAGGAGCAGAACAGGGTTGGCTTGGATTAGTGAGCGTGAGGAGGTCCATTCTAGGTTTTTTATTTGCAGTCTGGTACCGGCAAACATTTTAATTTTATTATAAATTCAGGGCTACAAGCAAGAGAGTGCAAAGAAATGTCTACTACTGTACTACTAAACATATTTCTCACTCTTATCAAAAGTTAAGGGATCAGCACGAGTATATGGTGAAATTCTTTACCCCTGTGATAGCGTGAGCACTACTAACCAGAGAATGCTTGATGTAACCTGCAAAATTAACCAAGATGAGAGGGTGTTTATAGATGAATTAAATGAGAGGATAAGGATAGACAAAGAAAGAGGAGAAGGAAATGCCAGTGCTGAGCATATAATTGGGAAAGGCGAAGAGACACTACAGGAACCACCTCTTAGATCAAATATTGAGGTCACCAAGAAGGGATATTTATGCATCATACTGCAGCCAGAGGGAAACGAAACTGTGGAGAAACTGGGATGGAGTGAATACGAGCATAACTATTTGGTTAAAGGGAAAACCTTCTCAAATTTAGATGCAAGTATAAAGTGGATCTATTATGCATGTGGTAAGACAGACTATTTTCAGCTACCACATAACTGGACACATAGTTATTATGCAGCATTAGTTTTCCCCAGGATTTATAATACTAATGAGTTAGACTTTCTGCTTGAACAATATATAAGGGGAGATAAAACAGCTTTAAAAACAGACCCGTAGCAATATAGTTGGAGCGTTCATACTATCTATAGGAGTGGTATTAAACGATGTAAAGATTAGAAAATTATCCACCTTAGTTGACTGGCTTGCCACTAACACAGCAGGTGCCTTAACGCTGATAAATAAAGAGATGCTTGCAATGAGAGCTATGATTATGCAAAATCGCCTTGCACTGGATTTACTTCTTACAAAGGAGGGCAGATTTTGCAAAGTCATTCATGCTCAGTAATGCTGTGCCAGCTATATTACTAACATCACAAATATAACGCATGAAGTAACTGAACTGGAAAAGTCAGGTGCCTAGGAAGGATTAGCATCTATATTTGGATCTATTGGAAAGGGATTTGCTAAGACAGGAGAATGGCTTGGTAGTGTAGGCAGAGGAATTCTGAAATAGCACCTAACCCCTCTTTTGCTTATATTGCTTGGCATTGCATGTTGTGTTTGTTACCTTGAAGTTTTGCAAGGGAATTTCATCGTGAAATGGTATGAATTGAGGGTATAAGAAGCTGTCAGCAACGAGAGGAAGAAAAACAGAAAATGAAAGAGGCTTGATGTAAAGTTTGAAGAAATGCAGAGTGAACTTTATGACGCCTTGAAGGATCTTGGCGAATTCAACAAGAAGAAGAATTGATGAATGATGTTATGCAATGAAGAATTGAAATGAATATTTAAGAATCATCAGAGGGGGGTTGTGAGAGCTGTTTTACTGCATATTAAATGCATCATAACCTAGGTTGTGTTTACAATTGTCCTCCATCTTGCACCACTGTCACAAACACTGTTAACTGAATTGCAAGGCTCACACTAATAAAATGAGAAACGTTCTCAGAGACCTTTTCTTCCTCTGTACCCAACCAAGGACATTCCAGCTGTCTCAGGCTATTGCTATACAATGTATCAATTGAATTGCTTGAATAAACTGTGAGAATGTCTGCAGACCCAATGTAGTACTAACATGAGAGAAACTTCAAATATACTCTGTGGTAAAATGTTTCTTCTTGCTTGGTCCCTATTGCTGCACATCCCGAGAACTGTGTACTTATGTAGATTGTAGAATGTATGAATGTCTCTGTCTAAAGTCCTATAAAAGGACATGTAGATTTCTATGAGGAGACCCTTTCCCCCCCACCTTTAGAAGGTTAATCTGGGCCGGATTTTACTTAGAACTGTACTGAGTTCTTTGTACTTATGTTTATATGCTTTGCTGCTAAATTACCTATGACATGTTTTCTGTAATCTGCCTATTAATTCTTTATATAAAGTCTTGATACAAAAACCCTTGTCTGTCATTCTTACAAGAATGAGTATCACCTGCTACTGGACTTAATCTATACAGAAATTGACAGTTCCAGACGGGGAGCACCAAAGTCCGTACTGGGATAAACCTTCGCAGTATGTTGCCATCCCCAGGGTGCTTTGTACATCAGCTACAAAATAGAGCAAGGCTGCATCTCTGTCCGATACCTTCTGTGGGTCTATATTGACTTCTGCACCAGAGAAAACATAGCCATAAAACTGCGCCTCCATTTTAAAGGAACTCATCCATCTTCCAGTGCAGGGTCAATTTAAGATTCGTCAGCCACTGCAAGGTCACTCTCAGGCACTTTCGGTACTTCTGTTGTGTAACAATCTGCTGTTTTTTTCCTCCTGAATTACATGTACACAAACATTTAATGTGACAAAATAATTGCCTTCATATAAATACTGTTGTGATACACAATGACAGGGATTTAAATATGAATTGTATATTGTGGTCTTCCTGTTCCTGACGCCCGATGCACCACGCGAAACGAGACCGCGGTGGGACAGGCGTCTGTATCTAATGCCAACTGCAATGAACAGATGCGAAAAATACACTAGACTTTTGCAGGTACACCAGTGAATCTACGGATCAGCCTGATCACTGGTGATATTTTACCATTCGCCTTTTCTAAATTCTTTCACTTTTTTCACTTTGTGTATAGTCACATGCAGTAGCTTCTAGAGATCCTGATGAAGGCCATGAAACTATAATAGTTCAACACGGCCAAACATGTCGATCATTCTAGAGTGCAGCTACCTCTAATGATGGCAGCTACACCAGTTCCATTGTGTTTTTAATCCTGGCACCTGGAAGCAACAATAAAGTTCGATAGGCTTACCATGTAGCTAGTTTTAATCATTTTTCTCGCACCACAGTTTAGTTAGCACTGCACCACTTAACACACACATAATCGCTCATACTGGGTTTTAAATACCCCATTCTTCACTTTGAAAAAACATCCCTGAGCTCCTCCCTCGCAGCGAGGGGGTTGTAGCCCGCGTCAGAACTAGGTTTGTGACGCGAGGAGGTATCCCCATGATGAAGCATGACACCTCCGGTGTGTGAGGGAAACCGTCCTTTAAAGGGACTACCCCAGGTGGACAGTATCCTCTCCAGTCATCTCTCTGAGATAATTAACTCTCTCTCTTTCTAAAATCTCTTTCTCTTTGGACCCGAGGACAATTAGTGTTTTGTGATTGTTTTATTGGGGAGAGTGCCCTCGCAGGTCCTTAAATTTTCCTCTAGCCCCCTCTTTGTCTTTTACAATATAATTGCCTTCATATAAATACTGTTGTGATACACAATGACAGTGATTTAAATATGAATTGTATATTGTGGTCGCAAAGAGCCTAGGCATGTCTAAGAATTAATTTTAATGAACGTGAAATAGTACATTTAGGACAACAGTGAAACAATGTATATGAAGACATAATGAAACTGCACACATGGAATCTTGGTGTATCTATCTTTCAGAAAATGTATAGTAATTTCATTTTTTTAAATGTAATCTAGATGTATGTATAGATTTTAATAATTGTAATGTTTAGTTTGTTATTTTTTCTATTGTTAGAGCCCTGAGGAAGTTCCTAATGTTGGAACGAAACGTGTTTGCTGTCTTTGTAAAATTGAGAAGATTTTGAATAAATGTTTTTTAAAGGCATTTTTGACTATTATCACTTTCTTCCCATTTTGAAGAAATGGACATGCCCGGTTGTTTTTAAAAAAAAAAACCTTTAAGAATTACTGAATCTCGCAGTTTTCAGTGTTCAAAAAGCTTTTGAAATACACAGTTTGTATTAATATTTTTTGCCTCCTCATATTACTTGCCTTATTGACATGGGCACAAGCCGCTCGGCTCTTAAAACATCTGAAGTCCCTTCATCAGCTTTTTCAGGCATGTCCATGGACACAGTTAGTATTTCCAATCAAAGAGTTCCCCACTACATTACCGACCCAGGTTCCATTTCTATGGAACCCCTAATGATAAAAATTATTTTTTGCTTAGTCCTACTTCTCTGACAAACGTGCTAAGCAGAGATATACTCTTCAAGTTAAATTCCATTGCGTTTTGTACCAGAGAAAGGACGTTTTTGAATACACCTTAAAGACAAGAGAGTAAGTTACTTGCATTATTATGTGAAGGTTTGAGGTGTTCCAAAGAAGGAAACCCAGTTGCCATGATCCCTGATTTAACAGAATTACTTTCACAGGTACCATCCACGCTGTAGTCTACAGAGGCCAACGATATAGGATTCTTCTCCTAGATAGAACTAGTAAAGGTAAAATTCGACCCATAGATGAAGTTGCACAGAATTCCCTCCTGCTTACCTGTACATGCCCATTAGTTTACTGCGGTTGTTCTATGTTCTACTTTCTTTTCCATCACCATAGACAAGGAGAGTCAGTACTTCTTCTCATTCACAATCCGAGGGTTCCTGCTTTCATCGACTGGTGTCTCTCAATGATGTATAGAGTCTCCTGTCGTGTAGTTCCTATATTACCTATACAGGATCTGCACGTTTGGATAACATAAACTGTGGGATTGGTGGCGGACTTATTCCGTGCACCCCCACCGGATACGTTAGCCTATCTGTATTAGCTAGCTCACAGTGCCACTATAATCTCCTCTTATCACGGAGAGAATAGATTCTGGCAACCTCAGAACAGGACAACCCTGATCCCCCAGAATCGTGGAAACAATATACTACCTTTCGCTCAGTCACTCGTGCTTACTTATTTTGTCTCAGAGAGATACACATAATAAACAGTTGGGCGTTTCAATAAGTATTTATTGAACAGTTGTTATTCTAGTGTAGAATATATGAGCTGCAACAACCATTAGACAGTAGCAGAGATATACGATTAGCAATACTACGAAAGTAAAGGGATGGTATAGTTCTACCATCTTGCATAAATCATGAATACACACATGTACATAAAACACATGATAAAAAAGTGCGTACTCCTACGATGCCTCCCTAACTAGATGTACCTAAATGTACCTAGCATCTGTGTAGGTGTTATGCCAAGAATCCCTCTAGGATCTAGTCCACCCCATTACCTGAGAGTTTAGAGAATGTGGGACCCCGTCCTGGTCTCGAGTTGGACACCCCGCGAGAGATGTTAGACCACTGCTAGCTGGAGCATCTGCATGCAGGAACCTTAGCGTCTCTGGTCAGTGTGTCAGCCGGGAAGTCACGGTCTCCTCTGTCCTTCTAAGCAAGATGTGATGTATATATACCCATAGGTCTCCCCAGGGGTCCTACCTTGCTGTGTTACTGTGTCGGCCTAAAGGATGACGTCGGGCCTGAACTTTATACAGAGATATTATACAGGAGATTTTCGTCCTGCTGTTAGTCCTGCTGTGCTTCCAAGAAGCCTCATGCATAATGTATGAGATTCGAACTAGGGAAAAACCCGCGTTCTGAATGCAGTGTCCTATCTAGGTAAAAGGTCAGTCCCTAAGAACAGTTATGTATGTAATGTAGGGAAGAATATAGGTGAAAGGTTGCAATGTTACCTGCGCCTATATAGGGTACCTATATGGAATATAATACCCACTCCTCTTTCGACTGGACGACATTAGTAACTTATTACCATACTACTAGCTGAACTAGATATTGGTATGCACAAAGCTTAAAAAACATCTGTTTAGCTAAAAGTATCTAAAATTTCTAAAAAAAAATTATAAAAACTTAAAACTGTCTAAAAATAAATTTTGCAAGCTATAGCTCTAAAGTGTCTTCAGTTATAGTCCGGAGCACTATAAGCATTAGAAATCCATGTATGCCCAATAAATGAAAGGAATGTCAATTTTGTTTTGAGTTCCAAATTTGAGCTTGTTTTTAAAAAATGGCGAATTTCTTCCAGCACACGACGAGCCAAATGAGTCAAATGTTTATGTGTCCCGGCTGGTAGACGCAACATTTCCGTTGCTTGCTTCCGCAGTAGACGGCCCCTGTAACACCTCGCAGAGTATGTCAATTGAACACAGATGACGTTCCACGCTGTCCGCAGTCGGTGCTGGGGCAGCCTGTGCACCAGCCAAAGCCTGGGTGTCAGTGGAGAAGCCGGTATTCATACCAACAGGTGCAGTTACTGCCTGCGGTGGCTCAAGGAATGCCGCCATCAACATTAGAATACGCTGAGGACATTGCAGAACATGGCCCGTTATCGGGTCCAGTAACGCATTCACGTCCGGTTGCGCACATGATGGGAGTGTCAAACACAGGTCCAACACGCATTCTTCTCCGCAAAACAGGCATCGGAGGACAGGTAAGATGCAGTCCATCCAGACTGGTCGAAATGACAAGAACCAAGATGCACTTAGTTCTCTTAGGCGAGGTGTGCCCAGATGATGTACCATACGGTCACGGTATCTACGCTCCTGGAGTGCTTTTTCCATCTCCTTGGTGACTGGGACGTCCATTGCGTAGCAAATATAAAATAATCAGGATACCCGCTGCTAGGAACAGGATGAGCGGAAGTCCTCCAAAGATGCTTCCAAATACGGAGTGTATGAAGTTTGGTATAACTCCAAGTACCGTCTGAAAGGTGCTCAGAAGTCCATAACCTATGGTCTTAAATAGGTGGACAATGCCTGTCGTATCAGACATGTTAAAGATACGATTTACCATTTCTGTGAAATAGAAAGGACAGTTTGTATGAATGAGTGCCTGTATCTCTGCCGAAGACTTTGCGATCTGGAGATCAAAAGTCTCTCGAGCGGAGGTTAAGGGCACAGACTTCTATAGAAGCATGGCTTTCATTCTGCTTAGAGTATCAAACCGTATTAAAGAAACATTCAGTGAAGACCATAACGGCGCCTCCCTGACTGTATGTGTCAGTGGAAGCAATACTTGCATCCAACAAGTAACCCTGGAGCTCACGGTTACCAGATATGCGATGCCCGGGAGCATTCCACAGCAGCCTTGACTGTTCAGCATCAAGTAAGTCCCATTCGAAAGTAGCCTAAATGCTGGAGTAATCACAGCAGCTGGGGCACTCCTCAAATGGCAGGACAGGTTTGCCACAGAACCATTACAAGCCCCGTGCAGCATTATATCCTGGCATATGAGTGATCCACTTGAAGCGTTCTCACAGTTTGTACCGCTCAGAAACACTTCTCGATCCCCACTCCGGCATCGAAATCTGTATGGTAATACCCATGATTCCTTAATGTATTCCTTACCCATTTCGTCATATCTGCCTACTTGCTTTTGTTCAAGGCAATACTGAAACTGAAAAGTAGTGACCGGTAGAGTTATGTGGCCATGGATTAGCCATTCTGTGGACGGTGATTCTGCCACTGTAAATGCTAATCTATCCAGTTTTTCAATATGCAGCATTGTATATTTTGCTCCCCTTTGTGCCATTTCTATCTTTTTATCTGTGAGATAGTATTCAGAAAACAGAGACATACTGTTGATATAACGCCAAGGCACGTAGCCTGCATGCAAAGATTGCAGCGTCCAGCTTAATAACATAATAGAATGTAACTGTGATTGCCCGTGTTGTAATATGGCCAAATCTTGTTCCAGAATGTCTATCGCAGAAGATACAATGTTGCCTAAGGAATATATCCTGGAGGTCAATGTAGTTAACCCATTGTCTACCACTGCTAGAGATTTTTCCAGATTTATACGGTCTATTTCTCGTAGTCTCTCAGCGGCCTCTTGTTGGGATATTTTACATATTTCATTATAGACAGCATAATAGAAACGTTTCTGACGTAGCTTCCTGGGATCCATTAAAAAATCCCTAAGATCCACATCCTGTGACAGTAAGGATAAGTGTTGTTTCACCTGTGTGAGTGTTGAGGTTTTTAGCCAATCAAGGCACAACTTCCCAACACTGTAGGATGTCACTACCCCTGGATGTTGTCTCTGTACATAACGTGGATCTGGCCTTTGGATACTAAACCCTTCGGCTTTACCCATGAATCTTGCTTGACAACTATTAGTGTCTGTGGGCCAAATCAACCATTTTTTCCAATCGGGGTCTGATCTGTTGTATTGTATGATGTCATCTACTGTAATCCCTTCCTGTGATGTTATGTTACCCTTGGTGTGTGATGGAGTCGGCAGCCGAGGTGTGTTCAAGTCTTTGTTCTTGGCTAGTCCAAGGCAAGACGTCTGTTGCACTGTCTCGTTCAAAAACATGATTTGTTGAGGGATGAGGCATGCTTTAAACAAAGCTTCTGTTCCCTGTACCTGCCATTCCCTAGTACCCTAGACTGATTTTAGGTCTATGGTGTCTTTGCACAAGTCGAAACCTTTTTCGGACAACTGGGCAATAAAGGAAGCAGAGTAAATCTGTTTGGTGTTTGTCAACATATTTTTCTGTGCTGATGTTGGTGCAACCTTATAATAATATGAGGCTGAGTCAGACATATTGAACCCTGAAAAATATGGAAATTTCTGTGTAAATATTTTTGAACTACCTTTCGGTGGTGTTGGACAATGTTCCCACTGGTGGTATGTGAACACATTTCTAGGATTTGCAGATTTATGCAGAAAATGATGACCATAATGTTGATAACAATACATAGTCTCGAAATCTGATGTGCCTTCCAATGTTTCACTATTAGAAAACGCAGCAGATTTTTCCAAATCAGATAACATGTTATTAACAGTTTCAAAATCCCAATCATCGGAAAATGTACTTGAGGTAATGATATCACTCAACAATATTTTAAATAAATGAGGAATTCTTAAAATTTCGGTCGGACCAAATATATCGAAATCAACCTTGTCCCAAACTATACCATCAGGTATAAGAACTGCTGTAATGTTCACTGATGGCAAGTCTCTTTGTTCTCGATGAGGTGTGGTTTTAAAAGTAAGTTCACTTTTTGGGCTGCAGAGCTTTGCTGAATGTATTGTCCATTGATAAGCATGTTAAAAACTATCACTAAGCCTAACCAGAAAAGAAAGAAAAGTACCCCGGTAATTATCCATAGTTCTACCCACCGTGATACCAGGTAAGTTTTTTTAAGAAAGTTCAGAAAGTCTTTAACTTGCTGCTTGCGTGATTTTTGGGCTGGCGTTGTTTCAGGTTCACTTGGATCCAAAGAAAACGTATCAAGGTTTATGAAGTAGCCAGAAGCAGTTCGATCAATTGTTGGAATTGCATCAGGATTTGTTGAAATCGTACTTTGCTCTTGTCGAGGCACATTGACGTAGACATCTGTATTTGGTCTAATAGCAATTTGTCTTTGATTCTGAGTTTGATTTTGAAGTTGAGCTTCAGGTTCAAGGGGAACGAGTTCCATAGCATTGTTGCATTGTCCATCATTCCGTGCAGGAGACTCTTCGAACGTGATGCGTCTTTCCGTTTGAACTTCTTGAATTGTAGCGAGAGGAGGGCATCTGCTACTTTGGAGTCCACGTGGCCTACTGCTTAGTATCGGCCACATAGTGTGGTTTAATTAGGTAAATTGAGACAAATATTTTCTCCTTTTTTCCGGCAAGAGGCGGCAGAAGTACAGTTCTTGTTCCTTCAACTGCTAGAACCTGTGCTGGCTTTCTGTATGATGGCCCAAAATATTTCTTGTCCGCTATTTTCTCTCTGACCAGATCCCCGACTTTTGGGATCCAGACAGGTCTTGCCGTGACTGATTTGACTTCCCCAGTGGCGGTCTGCTTCAGATGGACATTACTTTGTTGTGTCCTGGATTCATTTAGATCCTGTAAAACATCCAAACGATCATGGATGTCAAAAAGTTTTTCATCCGCCACTGCGCCTTCACAATCAAGATCAGGTACCCACATTCTTGTCCCAAATAGGACCTCATAGGGAGTGACCCCCCCCTAGAGAACTTCTTGGCATATTGTTCAAAGCTCGCAGGACCCCATACAGATGTTTTACCCAACTTTCACCCGTGCCTAATACTCTAGCTGTTAAATATTGCTTTAAGTCCCGGTTTTTTCTCTCCGCAACCGAATTTCCCTCGGGATGGTACGGAGATGAGTACCGCAATGCTACACCCAATCCTCGCATGGCCTCCTTGTAAGCCCGAGAGCTAAACGCAGGGCCCTGGTCAGAATGTAATGTGCCAATTGCGTATGTCCCTATGAAGACTCGCAAATCTTTTATAACAGTTCGAGCGTCAGCCGAGCGCTGGGGCCACACCCATAGGAATCTCGAGCAGGAATCCACTGCAACCATGATATATCTGTAAGCCCCATCTCTTTGTAAGGGGCCGCAGTGGTCCAAGTAAACACACGCTAGTGGTTTGTCAGATATTAATAATGGTGTCTGTGCTGGACGTGTTACGGTGGAACCTTTCATCTGCTGGCAGATATCGCATTTCAAGACATAGGGGCCGATTCCGATTCGGGCCGGAAATCTCCCCGACCGAGCCGGACCCGGAGAGATTTCCGACCGAATCGGACCCGTGCAGTCCGACCGAACGAGTACGATGCACACGTATGCCATCGGACTCGAGTCGGTCGGACTCCCATTGAAGTCAATGGGAGCCTGTCGTACAACGCGTACGCGGGCTCCCATTGACTCAATGGGTGCGAGGCGGACAAGTGCGCCCCGTACAGCGTGTACGCGGCGACGCGATTCGCGCCGTACACGCACAGGTAGGGAGGACCCATGGGTCCCCCCTGTGTGCGACTCGCGCGGCTACGCGTACAGGTGGGTCCGACACGGACCCCCAAAGTACGGCTCCGACAGCTCTTTCGAGCCGGAGTGCGCGGCTCGGTCGGACTGCTCGCGGCGCGCATCGTACTTACCCGGCCGGGGAACGTCTCCATTGCGCGGTGCGAGTCGTGTCCGTGCGAGTCGGTCGGTGCGGTTCGACCCGGGATCGAGTCGGTCGGAGCGGTCGGGACGCCCGGACGAGTCGGTCGGCGAATACGCATCGTACTCGCTCGCCCGGACGCGCGTACGGATCGGTCGGGAAATAGGGCTCCGAATCGGATCCGGTTAAGCCGAATCCGATTCGGAGCCCTACCGGCCGAGATCGGAATCGGCCCCATAGTCTTTAGTCTGCTTTGTTAACCCAGGCCACCAATAGCGTTGTTTCAACAAAGAAACAGTCGCCATAACTCCTGCATGGGCAGAACCTATCCCTTCGTGTGCTGCTGGAATTAAACCTAACCTACAATCCATGTTTGGAATTACTCTATCCCCCACTCCAGGAATCTGAGCAAATGGAATATTATTGGCATCTAACTTGTAGGAGTACTTGAGTGGAAACTTCTTTGGTAGTGCTTTGCTGTTTTTGCGTGAAATAATGACAGCTACCATAATCTCACCGTCTATTCTCGTTTTAGAACGAGTGATTGCAGCTACAGAAGCCGTGCTTACAGCCCCCTTTGCGGCTTCATCAGCCAATGAATTCCCTTCAACGTGAACGCCATCATGCTGATGACTCAGTGTATGTATCACGTGAGCTCTCGGTAGTTCGGTTTTCAACTCCACTACCTGTTCCCATAGCATTTTATGCTTAATTGTGCAACCTTTTGCGTCTTTGAACCCGTTCTGAACCCAGTGCTGTAAATATTCATTGTAAGACTGCACACAGTAAAAGGAATCGCACACAATTAGTGTGAGGAATTCTCGATCCGTATTCACTAGTGCCAGTATTAGGGCTTTTAATTCTGCCAGCTGTGCCGTGCAGTCTCCTAGAGATTGCGTTTTTGTGCAACTTGGATGGAACTTTCCATCCCGCATGCGACCTTTAACGATTGCGCATGCCGCGCTATATTGTTGCTTACTTCCTATGGCTGGTTGAGCTGATCCGTCAGTGCAAATTATATATTCATACTGATCTAGAGGCATTATTTCGTTTGGTAGAGGATATTCTTGTTCGTATTGCAGAAATGCTTGTGTCTTTAAATTTGGGTCGTACCTGTATTCTACATCTGTTGCAGTAAGAGAATTAGCACATTGTATCCATCTCGGATGTAAGGCTTTAGCACAAGGAACGCTTGCCTTTGTCACAGCCTCTAAGGCTGGAACCGGAGTCACTACTAATATTTGCTTCCCCTGAGCCAGTGCTCTTTCTCTCACTACAGCAATCTGTACTGCTGTCAGAATATTTTCTGTAGATGCGAAGCGCATTTCAGCATTCGTGTACAAATGTGATTTGTATGCAATTGGTACTGTTTCACCTTCATTATATGTTAGATAGGTGTACCCAGATTGACCCACAACTATGCGGATCACCAGGTTGCGTACATTTACACATGTCTGTAAGTGTTTGGAAGCTATCATGTTAGCTTGCAAGGAACAAAGTGTATCTGTATGTTCCTGTGTCCATTGTTTTACTGAAAAATCAGGTTTTATTAAATCGTAGAAAGGTTTTACTCTTCCTGCGTAATCTAAAATGTATGTTCTACCGAAATTTAGGAATCCCAGAATTGATTGTAAGTTTTTCAATGATTTTGGAGGTTGGAGCAGCGTGCATTTTTCAAAAAAATTGGTTGCTAGGCTTTTCCTTTCACTTGAAAGCTCATATCCTAAAAACAGGACACTGAGGTGGGCAATTTTTGATTTTTTAAAGTTGAATTTGTAGCCCTCAGATGCAAATCCCAAAATAATGGTATTCACTCTGTTCAAGTGTTCCTCTAGGTCATCGTCCGTTAGATAAATATCATCCACATAGGACAATGCCTCTTCATCCAATTTTTGAAGTAACTCAGTTACTCTGGCCGAAAACAACCCCGGGCTGTTCTTATACCCCTGGGGGAGTCAACAAAATTAACGCTGGGACCCTAGCGCTTGCTTTCAGGCGCTATATTTTGGCAGAAAAATCCATTTGAGATATCAGTGTCGTTTTATATTTTTTCCGCACAATGTTATTCATTAATGCGGCACTGTGTGCATTTTGGACTGCAAATGTCTTAGTGCAAATGTTCAAATGTCTGTAATCTAAAACTAGACGATAGGAATTGTCAGGTTTCAGACAGGAAACAAAGGATTGTTCATTGGTGAGGTGCAAGTTTCAATCACCCCTTGGTATTCAAGTTAATCTAACCTGACCTGTTTTTTAGCTTCTTGCTTTATTGGATACTGCCTCTGTGCAGTCGGAGTATTTTTTAAAGGAATTATGTGGTGGGTTGAATCCTCAACCCATCCAACATGGTTTTTATATAATGCCGGAGCCTGGACTACTGCCCACTCCTGCGCATAAGTGTGTTGTAAGTGCCTGCGAATATGGTCTGAGAATGCCGAAAGAATTATCGTTTCTCCTTAAGGGCAACCCATGACGAATGCTGGCGGCCAATCTTGTTCAGCTAATAAAATATCATAGCCAAACGTCAGGTTCTCCCAAAAGAGACCTCTCACTGTTCTACATTTGTCCCCCTCCATTTGGAGCGTTATTTCATATACTTTATGTGGGACACTTACCCTAGTATCGGGTGTTTCTACCGTGATATAATCATTCAAGTTCGCTGTGACCAGAAATTCCTTCAGGTTCTGTCGAGCTATTGTTACTTCTGCCGCACTGTCTAGCATCGTCAGAGCCCATTCCCCGTTCAGTAGTCGAGTCCTCAGTATTCTGGGCATGTCTGATCTTTAGACCTGCAACTTTCTTCTTTTTGAACTGTGGCTTTTGCTTTGGTTTCTCTTCTTTTTTAGAAGTGTAATCCTGAGCGCGCTGCTTGTCTCTGGACTTTGTACGCTCTTCCTGTCTGTCTGACCGTCCTTCCCTCTCGAAGTGTTTCGATGAACCCTGAAAGGGACGAGAGGAACGTGTATCAGTATCCTGATTTCCTAATATTATCCCTATTCCTGAGGTTATACCTCTTTTCGGAGGGCTCCTGTGGCGGAGATCTACCTCTGGATTGAGATCTGTTTCCTTTAAAGTTTTGTTGTTTTTTACTGTCCCACTTCTTCTTAGTTGAAGCAGGTGTCTGCTTGGAAGTGTCCTTCTCAGGACTGCCCATCAGTTGTGGTTTTAAAGCTTTCCCACCCAAACTGTCTCTGCCTAATTCTGCATATGCAGTTTCAATTATTTTTGGTAGTTCGTGTTCCTGTTTTAAAGGACTGAACTCCTTAGGGGTTGGCGGATAGCCACTGAAGCTGCTTCCCCCTTAATGTTAGCTAGTATTATGGCTGATACCTGGGCATAGTTACCTAGTAACTTCATCCCTAAGTTTAGGGCAGGCTCTGCTCCGTACTCATTTTGTATTTGTCTCAATACATCAGGTACTACTGCTAATGACGGGATACCATGAGTTCTGGTATAAATGGCAGCAAAGACTGTACCCCAAGTGGTACAATCCTCTAATTGTGGTGTTATCCCCATGGGCAAGCAGATTGTTAGCATTCTGTGTTTTTCATACGGGGTAGTATTCGGGAATACTGCCTCTAGCTGCGTTATTTTCTGAGCTACCCAGAATGGTATTTGTTCACGTTTTGTGGGCATTTTACCCATTACCGCATGTAATGTTTGTGGTGTAATTTTAGTTGCTGTACCTTGAATTTGAGTTCCATTTGTTGCAACTATTGCTGGTTGGACTGTAAATGTCCTCATGACGAATTGCGTCAAGTTCCTATAGATTTTAATTAAATCTTTATGTTGTATGAGTAAGTCTCCTGGTGGCATTGTGTCAATGTCAGGATGTGGTGTGCAGGCTGCTAATATCGGCCATGTTGCCCCTTCTCCTCCGAGCGGGCCGAGTCTTACTCTTCTTCTTGTATGGGGTAGGGCACCTTTAAACCAGTATAAATGTTCCTGGTACGTGAGCGGAACCTCTATGTCCTCAAACGGACAGTATTCCGCTGGTGCATCTCCTTCTGTGTAGGAGTGAAATGTTTTTGTTCTTGCATTTGCTGCTGGGAATGTAACCCACAAATAAAATACCTCTGTTCTGTTTGATTCGTGTGCCTCAATCACGAAAACTACTATGCCCCCCCCAGATGATAAACCATTCTTTAGCAGTCTCAGGGTGACTGTATTTCTAAAGTTTGGTGCAATTTGTATTGCATCTGTATTTTCCTCGTCTGTGAAGGGCAGTTCTTGTTGCAGTGGGTCTAATTCTTGGTTAGTTATTGTTTGTAGTACACTAAATAACTTTTCAAGGCGTCCAAGATACGGTGTTATGCACAATTTTTAGGAACACTGTGTCCTTCAAGCTTGATTAACCAACAACCAATAAATAGGATTTTTTAGCCTACTCAGCTGTGGCGGAGTTTGTGCCCACCCACTCCTGATGTCTCTGGTGTTTTGTGAGTATGGGTCTCTGAGAATAGCACGACTGAACTACTCAGATTCTACTGTTAAATAAGTACCCAACCAACGTTGGGCACCATGTCGTGTAGTTCCTATATTACCTATACAGAATCTGCGCGTTTGGATAACATAAACTGTGGGATTGGTGGCGGACTGATTCCGTGCACCCCCTCCGGATACGTTAGCCTATCTGTATTAGCTAGCTCACAGTGCCACTATAATCTCCTCTTATCACAGAGAGAATAGATTCTGGCAACCTCATAACATGACAACCCTGATCGCCCAGAATCGTGGAAACAATATACTACCTTTCGCTCAGTCACTCGTGCTTACTTATTTTGTCTCAGAGAGATACACAGAATAAACAGCCTGGGCGTTTCAATATCAATCAATCAATCAATCACAGAATTTGTAGAGCGCACTACTTACCCGCGAGGGTCTCAAGGCGCTGGGGAGAGGGAAAGGGGGGGGTGCTGCTACTGGTCGAACAGCCAGGTCTTGAGTAGCCTCCTGAAGGTCAGCAGGTCTTGGGTCTGTCGTAGGCTTAGTGGAAGGGTGTTCCAGGTCTTGGCGGCGAGGTGTGAGAAGGATCTGCCGCCGGTGGTTGTTCTTCGAATGCGAGGGACGGTGGCGAGGGAGAGGTCGGCGGAGCGGAGCTGGCGGTTGGGGACGTAGAAGAAGAGTCGTCTGTTGAGGTAGGCTGGGCCAGTTTTGTGGAGTGCCTTGTGTGCGTGGATGAGGAGTTTGAAGGTGATCCTCCTGTCGACGGGGAGCCAGTGCAGGTTCCTCAAGTAGGGGGTGATGTGGCTGTGGCGTGGTACGTCGAGGATCAGGCGTGCGGAGGCGTTTTGTACGCGTTGCAGTCGCTTGATGAGCTTGGCCGGGGCTCCCGCGTAGAGGGCGTTCCCATAGTCAAGTCTGCTACTGACGAGGGCCTGGGTGACTGTTCTTCTTGTGTCTGTCGGGATCCACCTGTAGATCTTGCGAAGCATGCGGAGGGTGTTGAAGCAGGAGGAGGAGACTGCGTTGACTTGCTTGGCCATGGAGAGCGTTGAGTCGAGGATGACTCCCAGGTTGCGTGGGTGGTCGGTGGGTGTCGGGGCTGCTCCCAGCGTCGTTGGCCACCAGGAGTCGTCCCAGGCTGAGGGGTTGGAGCCGAGGATGAGGACCTCCGTCTTGTCCGTGTTCAGCTTTAGTCGGCTGATCTTCATCCAAACGGCGACGGCCTTCATTCCTTCATGGAGATTGGCTTTGGCGGCGAGGGGGTCCTTGGTGAGGGAGAGGATCAGTTGAGTGTCGTCGGCGTAGGAGATAATGTTGAGGTCGTGCTGTCTGGCGATGCGTGTGAGCGGGGCCATGTAGATGTTGAACAGTGTTGGGCTGAGGGAAGATCCCTGGGGTACGCCGCAGATGATCTCGGAGGCTTCGGATCGGAAAGGTGGGAGGCGGACTCTCTGGGTTCTGCCGTCGAGGAAGGAGGTGGTCCATTCCAGGGCCTTGTCTCGGATCCCTGCGTCGTGGAGGCGTGCGCGTAGAGTGCGGTGGCAGACAGTGTCGAAGGCGGCGGAGAGGTCCAGCAGGATGAGGGCTGCGGTCTCACCATTGTCCAGCAGGATCCTGATGTCGTCGGTGGCGGCGATGAGGGCAGTCTCAGTGCTGTGGTTGCTGCGGAACCCTGATTGGGATGGGTCCAGGATGCTGTTTTCTTCGAGGTATCGGGTTAGCTGTTTGTTGACGATCTTCTCGATGACCTTGGCTGGGAACGGAAGCAGGGAGATGGGCCGGAAGTTCTTGAGGTCTCTCGGGTCCGCCTTGGGTTTTTTGAGTAGGGCGTTGATCTCTGCGTGTTTCCAGCTCTCTGGGAAGGTCGCGGTCTCGAAGGAGAGATTGATGACGTTGCACAGGTGGGGTGCGATGGAGCTGCTGGCTTTGTTGAAGATGTGGTGCGGGAAAGGGTCTGACGGGGAGCCGGAGTGTATTGTGCTCATGGTCTTGATGGTGTCCTCGATGTTCACGCTGGCCCAGGCTGGCAGGGGGTCGTGGTCGATGGTGTGTGGCGGGTCTGGTGCATCGATCTTAGTTGGGGCTGTCTGGGTGTTGAAGCTGTCGTGGATGTCGGCGATCTTGCTGTGAAAGAAGGTGGCGAGGGAATCGCACAGGGGTTGCGACGGCGGGATGTCGATGGTGTTGGAGCTGGGATTGGAGAGTTCCTTCACTATGTTGAAAAGCTCCTTGCTGTTGTGTGCGTTGTTGTTGAGGCGGTCTTTGAAGGAGATTCTCTTGGCGGACCTGATGAGGTGGTGGTGGTTACGGATGGCGTCTTTGTGGGCTGTGTGGCTGTCCGGTGTCTTATCACTGTGCCATTTCTTCTCTAGTTTCCGGCAGGTACGCTTGGAAGCTAGGAGTTCCGAGGTGAACCAGCTGGCTCTTTTGGTGGTGTCACTGTAGGTGAGCTTTTTCAGCGGGGCGAGGGTGTTGGCACAGTCGTCCATCCATCGTCTGAGGTTGCAGGCAGCGTCGTCTGTGTTGGATGGGTCGGAGGGAGGGCTGAGAGCGAGGGTTGCCCGAAGTTGGTCTTCGGTGACTTTGCTCCAGCAGCGGCGTGGGATCTGTTGGGTGCGGTGGTGTGTGGTGGGTTTCTGGAAGGTGAAATGGATGCAGCAGTGGTCGGTCCAGAGGAGTTCCGTGGTGTGGCTGAAGGAGACGTGGGAGCTTGAGGAGAAGATGGGGTCAAGCGTGTGGCCGGCGGAGTGGGTCGGTGTTGTGACGAGCTGGCTCAGACCGAGGTTGGCGAGGCTGTCGATCAGGGTGGTGGAGTTGCTGTTGTTGTTGTTCTCCAGGTGAAAGTTCAGGTCTCCGAGGAGGATGTAGTCGGTAGAGGTCAGGGCGTGCGTGCTGATGAAGTCGGCGATGGAGTCGCTGAACTGGGGTCGGGGCCCAGGGGGTCTGTAGACAAGGGTGCCTCTAAGGGTGGTGTTGGGGTCCGTGTGGATCTGGAAGTGCATGTGTTCGGCGGTGCTGAGAGTGTCGTCGGTGCTGGTCGAGACCCTGATGGTGTTCTTGTGGACGATGGCGATTCCTCCTCCTACTGCGTTGATGCGGTCTCTGCGGGTGATCTTATAGCCGTCTGGGATGGCTATGGCGATGTCGGGGGCGGAGGAGTCGTTCATCCAGGTCTCAGTCAGGAAGGCGACGTCTGGTGATGATGTGTCGAGCAGGTCCCAGAGCTCGACGGCGTGTTTGCGTGCGGAGCGGGTGTTCAGTAGGATGCACCGGAGGTGGTTGAGGTCCTTCTTGGCGGGCGTCTCGGTGGCTCTGAGGCTGGTGTAGCTGCAGTTCCGGCAGGTGAAGGGACCATGGGTGCGTTTCGGGGCGGCCTTGAAGCAGTTGTGTGTCCGTCCGGGGTTGAGAGCGTGGAGTGTGGTGGCATCGTATCGGCGTCGGTCCTCGAGGCTGGAGCGGGGGGCGCGCGGCCCAGGGGTTCTGGCGCTGGGCGCGGTCCAGTCGCGGACGGGCGCAGACGGGCTTGCCTTAGGCGCGCCTTCGGCGCGCCAGCGGCCGCCATATATGGGGAGGTGGGAGGGAGGAGCAGCTGGGAGGCAGGGGCAGCGAATGGGCAGTCAGGGGGGCGGGGCCGCAGGGGACACAGCGGCGGGAATGGAGAGAGGCAGCGAGGGGCACAGAAGGCAAAATGGGCACAAAGGGGGGTGGGGGCAGCGAGGGAAAAACAGAAGAAAACACGGGCACAGTACAGTGGGGCAGCGAGGGCACAGAAGGCAAAATGGACAAAACAGAAGAAAACACGGGCACAGTACAGTGGGGCAGCGAGGGCACAGAAGGCAAAATGGACAAAACAGAAGAAAACACGGGCACAGTACAGTGGGGCAGCGAGGGCACAGAAGGCAAAATGGACAAAACAGAAGAAAACACGGGCACAGTACAGTGGGGCAGCGAGGGCACAGAAGGCAAAATGGATAAAACAGAAGAAAACACAGGCACAGTACAGTGGGGCAGCGAGGGCACAGAAGGCAAAATGGACACAAGGGGGGTGGGGGCAGCGAGGGAAAAACAGAAGAAAACACGGGCACAGTACAGTGGGGCAGCGAGGGCACAGAAGGCAAAATGGACAAAACAGAAGAAAACACGGGCACAGTACAGTGGGGCAGCGAGGGCACAGAAGGCAAAATGGACACAAGGGGGGTGGGGGCAGCGAGGGAAAAACAGAAGAAAACACGGGCACAGTACAGTGGGGCAGCGAGGGCACAGAAGGCAAAATGGACAAAACAGAAGAAAACACGGGCACCGAGGCCACAAGCGGAGGGGCGAGCTTACCAGCAGCAGCAGCGGGTGGACAGCACAGGCGGAGCTGTGTGGTGGGGGAGCGACCTACCTGGCAAGGTCAAGGGTCGCTCTCCTCACCCGCGCAGCAGCCGCCATATATGGGGAGGTGGGAGGGAGGAGCAGCTGGGAGGCAGGGGCAGCGAATGGGCAGTCAGGGGGCGGGGCCGCAGGGACGCAGCGGCGGGAATGGAGAGAGGCAGCGAGGGGCACAGAAGGCAAAATGGGCACAAGGGGGGGGGTGGGGGCAGCGAGGGAAAAACAGAAGAAAACACGGGCACAGTACAGTGGGGCAGCGAGGGCACAGAAGGCAAAATGGACAAAAACAGAAGAAAACACGGGCACAGTACAGTGGGGCAGCGATGGCACAGAAGGCAAAATGGACAAAACAGAAGAAAACACGGGCACAGTACAGTGGGGCAGCGAGGGCACAGAAGGCAAAATGGACAAAACAGAAGAAAACACGGGCACAGTACAGTGGGGCAGCGAGGGCACAGAAGGCAAAATGGACACAAGGGGGTGGGGGCAGCGAGGGAAAAACAGAAGAAAACGCGGGCACAGTACAGTGGGGCAGCGAGGGCACAGAAGGCAAAATGGACAAAACAGAAGAAAACACGGGCACAGTACAGTGGGGCAGCGAGGGCACAGAAGGCAAAATGGACACAAGGGGGGTGGGGGCAGCGAGGGAAAAACAGAAGAAAACACGGGCACAGTACAGTGGGGCAGCGAGGGCACAGAAGGCAAAATGGACAAAACAGAAGAAAACACGGGCACCGAGGCCACAAGCGGAGGGGCGAGCTTACCAGCAGCGGGCGGACAGCACAGGCGGAGCTGTGTGGTGGGGGAGCGACCTACCTGGCATAAGTATTTATTGAACAGTTGTTATTCTAGTGTAGAATATATGAGCTGCAACAACCATTAGACAGTAGCAGAGATATATGATTAGCAATACTACGAAAGTAAAGGGATGGTATAGTTCTACCATCTTGCATAAATCATGAATACATACATGTGCATAAAACACATGATGAAAAAGTGCATACTCCTACGATGCCTCCCTAACTAGATGTACCTAAATGTACCTAGCATCTGTGTAGGTGTTATGGCAAGAATCCCTCTAGGATCTAGTCCACCCCATTACCTTAGAGTTTAGAGAATGTGGGACCCCGTCCTGGTCTCGAGTTGGACACCCCGCGAGGGATGTTAGACCACTGCTAGCTGGGGCGTCTGCATGCAGGAACCTTAGCGTCTCTGGTCAGTGTGTCAGCCGGGAAGTCACGGTCTCCTCTGTCCTTCTAAGCAAGATGTGATGTATATATACCCATAGGTCTCCCCAGGGGTCCTACCTTGCTGTGTTACTGTGTCGGCCTAAAGGATGACATCGGGCCTGAACTTTATACAGAGATATTTTACAGGAGATGTTCGTCCTGCTGTTAGTCCTGCTGTGCTTCCAAGAAGCCTCATGCATAATGTATGAGATTCGAACTAGGGAAAAACCCGCGTTCTGAATGCAGTGTCGTATCTAGGTAAAAGGTCAGTCCCTAAGAACCGTTATGTATGTAATGTAGGGAAGAATATAGGTGAAAGGTTGCAATGTTACCTGCGCCTATATAGGGTACCTATATAGAATATAACACTCCCATAATCTTTTCTCAAGCCCTAAAGAAGTATTTGGACATGTTCGTTTTTCCAATGGGGTTTACCCTAATCCAATATGTTGATGAATTATTATTGCCATCTGTTACTCTAGATCAGTGTAATTAGGGCTCTGCCTATCTCTTCAACAAATTGGCCAAGAAGGGGCACAAGGCTGCAAATAAAAAAATGCAGTCTTGCCTTCCCAGAGTGTGATATCTTGGCCATGAAATCTCTGCTGGTCCCCCTGTCCTCGGAAGGAATTGAAGCTGTTCTTAAGTTTCCTCGGTCTGTAACTGTTTGCCAGATACACACCATTTTGGGATTGGCTAGGCACTGTAGACAGTGGATTTTGAGTTATGATGATATGGAAACGCCGTTCCAAGATTTTGCTCCAAAAGATACCCCTGAACCCTTGCAGTGGTCTAGTGAAGCCTAAATATATCATTGTAAAAATGAAACAGGCAGTGACTTCTGCCAATTCTATAGGGCTTCCTGATTATGAAAGACCTCTTACTCTGTATTGTAATGAATGAAATAGATTTGTGCTTGTGGTGGTGGTACAAAGCTATGGGGATCAGCAAAATGACATAGACTATTACTGCTCGGTTTTGGGCCCATCTTGTTTACAATCTATCATGGCTTCCGCAAATCTTGTTGAAGTGTATAAAAATATTGTATTAAGTTCTCCGATATCTGCTGCTGTGCCCCACCCTGTGGTTGTGCTCCTCCTTGCTACTAAAATTCAGCATTTCTCTACTGTCTTGATATGAAATACTATTGTTGTATGCCTCCAATATCCCTTTGATCCACTATGTGGCCTAGAACCCTGCCTTTTTAATGCCCACAAGAGAAGATGGAGACCCGCATGACTGTGTTTTAACCATTGACTATGTTACTAAGCCACTTATTGTTTTAAGTGACATACTCCTCAAAGAATGTGAATTAACTTATTTTGTAGATGGATCATGTCTCAGAAATGATGACAGTACTTTAGTTGCTGCTTATACTGTTTGCACAGTATATCAAAATGTTGAAAGCTGTAATTTACCCACTGTGAAATCTGTTGCAGAACTCATTTCTTTCGCTCAGGTTTCTATCTTAGCCAAAGAAAAGAAAATACTGTATATATATATATATATATATATATATATATATATATATATATATATATATATATATATATATATTATCTACTGGCGGTCGCCAGTAGATAGTTATAGTTACAACCTATTATCCATAGGAAATCCGCGACATTCTATTTGAAATAACTCTCTTGCCGGTTGACGTATCTTCGCAAAATTTTCAAACTTTGTGGGGCGCTCCGGTCCGCTCCTACCCTGAAAGTCTCGGGGGATTCGTCAAGCGGGGGCCGAGAAAAAGGGGGGTCCCAAAACGCGTTTTCCCCATGCAATTTTCCATAGGAAACTTTAGACACGGCTACAGCCCGAACTGCTGAATGGAATTACACCAAATTTGGCAAAGAGGTAGTTCTTGGTTCAGAAAGAACCCTTTTTGTTAAATGGTGTAAATCCGTTCAGTAGTTGCTGAGAAAATCAAAAGTAAAAAGATAGATATATCTGGGCGGAGCCTAACCACACATGTCATCGTGAGATCTGATTGGCTGTCAGCACTTCATCCTGGAATTGCTGGCAGCCATCTTGGGACCAATATAAATGATAGTACTCCATTGAAATGCATTGTAGTGAATCAAAGATTTTGAGGGTTACCAAAAGGAGAACTATAAAGGGTGATAACAGACTCTAGTTACATTAGAATTCATTTGTTGATGGTACCATACTAATTTCAGGAATTGTGGTGTGTTCTAAGGTGATTTTACCCTGTGAAAAACCTTCTGCTGGGATATCATGAATCATGTTTGAGAGAAAACTATTTTCACATGCTTGTCCCATAGAGTTTTGGAAGGTGCTCCAGAAGGTAAAATGAGAGCATATTTTCTGTAAATTCACATTATCTTTCTCAGTCATGTGAGAATGAAGTCTGACATTCTCAGTAAAACATGTACATCCAACAAGGGCAGAGACTGTCAGTTGATTCCTTTGTGTTCTACTGCAGCTTCCCAGAGTGTTCTAAAGAACAACTAGAGTGCTAACAGCCTTACTTATGACAAAAGTATGGCACACCTGAAGCCATCTTGATTGGAATAAACTGGTAACACTTAAAACATTTAATTTAAAAAGGAACAAAATGATGGGGTTCATTTTGTCATAGAAATTATGGTTAGTGCTGTAGAAAGAAAAATTAGTATTTCAAGTGTGATCTCAAATATCTTCCTGTTATATTTCAACAGGAGCAGCCTGCCAGTTGATGCCTTTGTGTTCTACTGCAGCTTCCCAGAGTGTTCTAAAGAACAACTAGAGTGCTAACAGCCTTACTTATGACAAAAGTATGGCACACCTGAAGCCATCTTGATTGGAATAAACTGGTAACACTTAAAACATTTAATTTAAAAAGGAACAAAATGATGGGGTTCATTTTGTCATAGAAATTATGGTTAGTGCTACAGAAAGAAAAATTAGGACATGTTTCAAGTGAGATCTCAAATATCTTCCTGTTATATTTCAACAGGAGCAGCCTGTCAGTTGATGCCTTTGTGTTCTACTGCAGCTTCCCAGAGTGTTCTAAAGAACAACTAGAGTGCTAACAGCCTTACTTATGACAAAAGTATGGCACACCTGAAGCCATCTTGATTGGAATAAACTGGTAACACTTAAAACATTTAATTTAAAAAGGAACAAAATGATGGGGTTCATTTTGTCATAGAAATTATGGGTAGTGCTGTAGAAAGAAAAATTAGGACATGTTTCAAGTGTGATCTCAAATATCTTCCTGTTATATTTCAACAGGAGCAGCCTGCCAGTTGATGCCTTTGTGTTCTACAGCAGCTTCCCAGAGAGTTCTAAAGAACAACTAGAGTGCTAACAGCCTTACTTATGACAAAAGTATGGCACACCTGAAGCCATCTTGATTGGAATAAACCGTTAATACTTAAAACATTTAATTTAAAAAGGAACAAAATGAGGGGTTCTTTTTGAAATAGAAATTATGGTTAGTGCTGCAGAAAGAAAAATGAGGGCATGTTTTAAGTGAGATCTCAAATCCTCTTCTACTTCATTAGAAAATTCTGACATGCAGACTGAAACAATCACTTTCAATACCAGCAGCAGACTTCCAGTTAACTCCCTAGTGAGCAGTAGCTTTACTACAGTGATCTAATGAGCAACTAGAGTGCTAACATTCTGAATTTATGGCAAATGCGAGACACATCTGAATGCCTTCTTGATGGAATCAAAGTAAAAAACTGAAAGCATTTCCTACTGAGGAGACTGCAGTAAATGAGGAAATTAGGAAACTTCATAACAAAGGTCTTCCAAGATGGCCACCAGAGAAAAAAGAGCCCAAATGTAGCACAAATATTACCCAGATGTAGCCCACATATAGCCCAATGACAAAAGTGTGCAAAACACTTTTTATTTTTAGTTTTTTTGCAGTTTTATGTAGTGCAGACTGGTCAGGTATTGGAGTGTTGCATCTTAAAACATGACCTCCTACACTACAAAAACACCACTGCACTACCCTAAACGCTAAAACACTACCCCCAGCACGACCCCCTACACTACACAAGCACCACTGCACTATCCTAAACACTAAAACACTACCCCCAGCATGACCCCCTACACTACACAAACACCACTGCACTACCCTAAACCCTAAAACACTACCCCCAGCACGACCCCCTACACTACCCAAACACCACTGCACTAACCTAAATCCTAAAACACTACCCCCAGCACGACCCCCTACATTACCCAAACATCACTGCACTACCCTAAAGCATGACCCACTACACTACACAAACACCACTGCACTACCCTAAACCCTAAAACACTACCCCCAACACGACCCCCTACACTACACAAGCACCACTGCACTACCCTAAACCCTAAAACACTACCCCCAGCACGACCCCCTACACTACACAAACACCACTGCACTACCCTAAACCCTAAAACACTACCCCCAGCACGATCCCCTACACTAACCAAACACCACTGCACTAACCTAAATCCTAAAACAATACCCCCAGCACGACCCCTACACTACCCAAACACCACTGCACTAACCTAAAACATGACCCCCTACACTGCACAAACACCACTGCACTACCCTAAACCCTAAAACACTACCCCCAGCACGACCCCCTACACTACACAAGCACCAATGCACTACCCTAAACCCTAAAACACTACCCCCAGCACAACCCCCTACACTGCCCGAACACCACTGCACTGCCCTAAACCTTGAAACACCAGCCCCTGCACGACCCCCTACACTGTTCGAACACCACTGCAGTGCCCTAAACCCTGAAACACCACCCCCAGCACGACCCCCTACACTGCCCGAACACCACTGCACTGCCCTAAACCCTGAAACATCACCCCCAGCAAGACCCCTACACTGCCCGAACACCACTGCCCTAAACCCTGAAACACCACCCCTAGCACGACCCCCTACACTGCCCGAGCACCACTGCACTGCCCTAAACCCTGAAACACCAGCCCCAGCATGACCCCCTACACTGCCCGAACACCACTGCACTACCCTAAACCCAGAAACACCACCCCAGCACGACCCCCTACACTGCCCGAGCACCACTGCACTGCCCTAAACCCTGAAACACCAGCCCCAGCACGACCCCCTACAATGCCCGAACACCACTGCACTGCCCTAAACCCTGAAACACCAGCCCCAGCACGACCACCTACACTGCCCGAACACCACTGCACTGCCCTAAACCCTGAAACACCAGCCCCAGCACGACCCCCTACACTGCCCGAACACCACTGCACTGCCCTAAACCATGAAACACCAGCCCCAGCACGACCCCCTACACTGCCCGAACACAACTGCACTGCCCTAAACCCTGAAACACCAGCCTCAGCACGACCCCCTACACTGCCCGAACACCACCGCACTGCCCTAAACCCTGAAACACCAGCCCCAGCACGACCCACTACACTGCCTGAACACCACTGCACTGCCCTAAACCCTGAAACACCACCCTGTGCACAACCCCCTACACTGCCCGAACACCCCTGCACTGCCCTAAACCCTGAAACACCACCCCCAGCACGACACCCTACACTGCCCGAACACCACTGCACTACCCTGAAACACCACCCCCTGCACGACCCCCAACACTGCCCCAAACTACTGCACTGCCCTAAACCCTGAAACACCATCCCCAGCACGACCCCCTACATTGCACGAACACCACTGCACTGCCCTAAACCCTGAAACACTACCCCCAGCAAGACCCCCTACACTGCCCAAACACCACTGCACTGCCCTAAACCCTGAAACTTCACCCCCAGCAAGACCCCCTACACTGCCTGAAAACCACTGCACTGCCCTAAACCCTGAAACACCAGCCCCAGCATGACCCCTACACTGCCCGAACACCACTGCACTGCCCTAAACCCTGAAACACCACCCCCAGCACGACACCCTACACTGCCCGAACACCACTGCACTGCCCTAAACCCTGAAACACCATCCCCAGCACGACCCCCTACATTGCACGAACACCACTGCACTGCCCTAAACCCTGAAACACTACCCCCAGCAAGACCCCCTACACTGCCCAAACCCTAAACCCTGAAACACTACCCCCGGATGACCCCCTTCACTACCCGAACACCACTGCCCTAAACCCTGAAACACTACCCCCAGCAAGACCCCCTACACTGCCCGAACAACACTGCACTGCCCTAAACCCTGAAACACCATCCCCAGCATGACCCCCTACACTGCCCGAACACCACTGCACTACCCTAAACCCTAAAACACGACCTCCTACACTACACGAACACCACTGCACTACCCTAAACCCTAAAACACTACCCCCAGCACGACCCCCTACACTACACAAACACCACTGCACTACCATAAACCCTAAAACACTACCCCCTACACTACACAAACACCACTGCACTACCCTAAACCCTAAAACAATACCCCCAGCAGTACCCCCTACACTACCCAAACACCACTGCACTACCCTAAACCCTAAAACACTACCCCCAGCAGTACCCCCTGCACTATCCAAACACCATTGCACTACCCTAAACCCTAAAACACTACCCCCAGCAGTACCCCCTACACTACCCAAACACCACTGCACTACCCTAAACCCTAAAACACTACCCCCAGCATGACCCCCTACACTACACAAACACCACTGCACTACCCTAAACCCTAAAACACTACCCCCAGCACGACCCCCTACACTATCTAAACACAACTGCACAATTTGTTACAGGCATTGCAACGCAGGCCTGTGGTGCTTACTGGAAGTACCTGGTGGGCTAGTTGGGCCCCAGGGACCCTCAGGATTCAAGGTGACCTAATCCCCCAACTTAAAACGCGCCACGGGGCGCGTTTGCACAGTGGTGAAAGGAGGGGCGGGGCCTCAGGTGACATGTGCGCAAACAAGTGTGGAGTTTTGGAACTTTAAAATATTCCTCTAAAATCAGCCGAAATACGAATTCCGATTTACTCACCTGTTATCAGGAGAGACCTCAGTGCTGCATCTTTCAGCCCAGTACTGATCCTCAAAAGTAATTTTAACCGTACTTACCGGTAACTTGAATTTCCTTTCATAGGATATCATTGCCTGCTTTTTGCTGAAAAAGTTTCTAAGTGTTGATTTTTGAAACATACAAATATTCCTCTAAAATCAGCCGAAATCCGAATTCTGATTTACTCACCTGTTATCAGGAGAGACCTCAGTGCTGCATCTTTCAGCCCAGTACTGGTCCTGAAAAGTAATTTTAACCGTACTTACCAGTAACTTGAATTTCCTTCCATAGGAATCCATTGTCTGGTTTTCAGCAGAAAACTTTGTGTCGATTTTCACAAACTACAAATATTCCTTAAAAATCGCCTGTATGACTTAAACGCATTCTTTCAACTGTTTACAGGAGATGCACCAGTGCTGGATCCAGGATCCAACACTGAGTAAGAAAAAGTAACGATAACAGTTTTTACCTGCTAAGTGAATTTCCTTCCATAGGATAACATTGGTGATTCTATGAGAAAAAGTTTCTAAGTGTCAACTTTTAAAATACAATAATATTCCTTAAAAATCACTACTGTAACCAAAACGCTTTTACTCAACTGTTTACAGGAGATGTCCCAGGACTGAATCTAGGATCCAGTCCTGTGGTTAGAAAAGTAATCCATAAAGTAACTAATTGCATTTAACTAGAAATTCACATTGAGCTGAATGTTGCATTGTGTTTGAAAATGTGTTGCCCATTGCAACAACTGTAACTACTGTACTTAAAAGTCTATTGCCTATGTGCAAAGTATTTAAACTAAAGTAATTCATTCTGAGAAAGTATTTTTTGTAATGTAATGTATAATGTAATTACAATGTAATTTAAAAAATAAAATATGTAAAAAAAAATTGTTTCTAAAAAATTTGGAAATCAGTATGAAAAAAATGTATATAACAATTAATACATTTAAAAATTGTCATTTACAAAACCTTTGAAATTCACTGAAAAAACTGTAGGTTTCAGACATGTTATAGTTACAAATTAGCATTTAAAAAACCTTTGAAATTCACTGAAAAAACCATAGGTTTCAGGGACGTTATAGTTACAAATTAGCATTTAAAAAACCTTTGAAATTCACTGAAAAAACCATAGGTTTTAGGGACAGTTATAGTTAGTTGGACATTGCACTCGTACAAAACCCGTAAAATTCCCCCGTTATAGTTAGTTCAGCTAACTATAACTCGCGCCCCGCAATGCACTGCTGATGACGTCACATATTACATCACTCATGACATGGTCAGTGACATCACTGATGACATCACTGATGACATCTCAAATGACATCACTGATGACATCATCCATGTGATAATTTCATGCATCTTCTCACACCCTAATATAACTTTTGATACACCCACTCTAAATTACAGACTGCCATTCTCAAAACCATAGACACTCCAACACCAAAAACTACATACCCACTCACTGATTCTTAGGTCTACACACACATCCACTCACTCACCCGTACAGTCACTCATACTTAGTCACTCAGTACAGGACTATCATATGCACTCATACACCTATATAAACACTCACACACCGCCACTCATCCATAGAGGTACTCACACACCTAGTCAGTCATGCAAAAACTTAATCAATCACCCATTTACTCACCTATACAGTTATACACACACCAGCTCACTTACTCATACAAATACTAGCACATTCTTACGCTCTTATACAATCACTGATACAAGTACACACTCATCCATACAGCCACTCTCACAATCACACACTCTCACTTATAGCCATTTATATACTCCAACACACATATATACTGCCTTTCACATATGTAGTTACTCACACATGTACCACTGAGATATACATTCAATCACTAACACACCCATACACACACTCAGCCACCCATACAGTCCATCACAGATGCACTCTTGAAACCATGCACCCAGTGAATCACCAACTCACACATCTATGCACAGCCACACACACCCCACCCACACAAACACTCAGGCACCCATACAGATACTCAGACAACCAATCAATAACCCATGTAGACACTCATGTAGCTATTCAGAAAGCCATGCAGCCGCTTACAAACCAACAGACAGACGGATACAGACATTCACACAGTTTAGTCACTAACCCATGCATTCAGTAAGATACATTTAATCACTCACTTGTAGAGTCAGTCACTCACGTACTAAATCATCCATTCAGACACTTATACACCCACTCATTCTTCAATATGCCTTTCCCTATATATATTAAACATATTCAAACTTTACAGAAACACACAGTCACTGGATGATGTCATCAGTGATGTCATCAGTGATGTCATTTGAGATGTCATCAGTGATGTCATCAGTGATGTCACTGACCATGTCATGAGTGATGTAATATGTGACGTCATCAGCAGTGCATTGCGGAGCGTGAGTTATAGTTAGCTGAACTAACTATAACGGGGGAATTTTACGGGTTTTGTACGAGTGCAATGTCCAACTAACTATAACTGTCCCTAAAACCTATGGTTTTTTCAGTGAATATATATATATATATAGACTCACAGTTTGTATTTGGAGTGACACATGACTTTGGGCTCCTTTGGATGCAAAGAGGTTTCTTGACCTCTGCAGTTACCACTATTGAAGATGGGCAATATGTTGTCAATCTTTCAGTGCTTTACAATTGAGGGAAAAGGTTACAGTGGTGGAGTGTGCTGCGTATCAGCACCATCATGATAACGTTTTTAAGGGCAATGCCTTAGCCGATTCAGCTATTAAGAATGTCACATTGTCTAAAACTGCTGATGTTGCTATGTATGTTGTGAGATCTGATTTTTTTTCCTACACAAAATTTACAAGATTTGTCTCAATCGCAAGAGCAAGCCTCCGAAAATGGGAACAGTTGTGAATCAATCAAAAAAGGTAAAAGAGACCCTGAGGGGGTGCCGAGAGACAGCACTGGGTGTGTGGTCATACTGAAATGTCTACTCCTCAACCTCGCCAGGTTGCCTCATGGAAAAGGCCATGTTGGTAGGGTCAGCATGATACATGCTGCTGTAAGACTGTTGGTATGTGCCCTTCTTTTCTTCCACAGCCCGGAGTTATTGCCAATCCTGTGCCATATGCCTATCATTCAATGCTGGAAAATGGGTTAGGGCCACCCCCGCTGCGCCCCCTCCCCCTGCACATACAGATTGATTTCATTCAGATGACCAAATATGTCAATTACTCTTATATCCTTGTCGTGATGTGCATGTTTTCAGGATGGATGGAAGCGTACCCCTTTGGCCATGCAAATGCCATTACAGTTGCTAATAGGTTACTGAGCGATTTTATCCTCAGGTTCAGGGTACCAAGTTGAATCAGAAGTGATCAAGAGACACGTCGTGTTAGTGGAGGTGCAGGCGGTTTGTAAGACCATAGGGATAGAGCAGCATTTCCATTGTGCCTATCACCTTGAGTACGCTGGTAAAGAAAGGCTCAGAGACAAAGTTAAAATGGCCCAATGCCATGCCATTCGCTCAATGGTCTTTAAAAGTGATCCCTTCGCAAAAGACAAATTTGAGCTCGTATGAGATAGTCACAGGGTGACCCTTGATGCTCCCATAAAATCTCCCTACCCCTTCCATACTGTCTTACAGTATTGCAGGAAGAGCATACAATGTCTATACAGTTTCAATTCTCGGGTTTGAGCTACCTGGCTGGAGTTTCTAAAGGAGGCCTGCTGTTCTTTCCAGCCGGTGGCTGGATCTACATTCTGGTATTCCAGAGGAAGACTGCTCTACAGCCTCATTGACGAGAACCAGATCAGACCATGCTCATCACCACCATAGCTGTTAAATACCACAGCCTGATGACCTGAATCCATTATTGTCACTGTAAATGAGCCGTTCGACCTAGAGACAATGGTAATCCTGCCGCTGATTTAGAGCACCTGGCCGTGGATTACCTTCTGAGACTGTTTTTGTTGCAACGTTATCTTGGAATGATGGGTCAAAGCCTCCACACCCATCTTCTCTGTCTGTTCCACCACCACCGCGTGAGGCTCCCCCGACAGTCTTTCATCACTACTGCCTCCATCTGAGATAAGCGGCCTTCTCCTCCTGGTTAGTTAATCCCCAAGTGGGTCTGGCCTGCTATCTTCCTTGTTGCTATGACCATCTGGCTGATGGTCAAGTAAATCCTTGCTTCAGCAATAGAATTATTCCAAAACTGAACTGTACTGCACCTTCTCTTGCACAGGAACTGCCGCACAGCTCACAAGGGTAACTCTTACTCGTTGCTGCTGGAAAAGTACTGATAGACCATTAACTCTTCCTCGTGCTGGGTTTGCACACACATGGCTGTGGATGTGGGAGACAGCATTCCTTTGATCAGAGTGCCCATCAGTTTTAATGACATTTTCCTTCATCCTTTCCACATTGGGCATAGACTGCGAGACTGTACTAGCATCTCCCGCTCGGTTTCTCCTAGGCCTGAAAAGGTTCAATAACCCTTTGAATCGCAACATGCACAATTTATTTGTGAGCACCTAGGAGCAAATGCCTCCAGGATTTTTGCTGTCCATAGCAAATGTGATTTAACAGTGGAGAACATTCCTTTAAAGTCACCTTCCTTTGAATACCCTCTTCCTCATGGACTGCTGTTTCTCAAATGCCACCCCAAGAAGGTAATCCATATTTCATCCATGGGCCACAAGCCCACCCCTGGCTGCCTTTAGAATGTGCAGGAACATATTATCCAGGGTACATTGTACCAGCAGTAAGACACTTTGATGATCACCTCTTACAACAAAAGAAGGGATGGTGGGCTGTTTCAACCACCTCTTAGTTATTCTCTGCTTTATAACCATGTAGAGAATGACTGTTGCTTTAGATGAAATAAAAAGAACGGCAGAGATATTAAAAGAGATAGTGAATTTGATTGCAATAGATTTAGGTTTAGTAGCAGATCAGTTAGATGCCCACAAAACAGAATGGCTTTAGAATATCTTTTAACAGCTAAGTGGGTGGTTTGTGCAAATGTAAGGAGTGAATGCCGCACTCGTCTTCCCAACACTTCCCTCAGCATACATGAGCAGACAGATAACATTAAGGAGAGTGTAAAGTAATTTACATGAGATACAAGGTGGCCTTGATGTTAGCCCTGACAGCATCTTGATGTGGTTGGGGGAGATTTTCAGCCATTGGAGTATGAAGGTACTTGGATCCATTATGGAAACATTGCAATAAAGTTAATTTTGTGTGTCATCCAATGCTCTTGCACTAATAAAGGCACTGCCAATACCTTTACACTTGCTGCTTCTCAAGATGGTGAGAAAAGTAAAAACGATGCCATTAATAAAGAAATGGTGAGAATGTATTCTATTCAATCAATCAATCAATCAATCAGGGGTTTGTTAAAGCGCGACTACTCACCCGTAAGGGTCTCAAGGCGCTAGGGTGGGTGCAGGTTCCACCCATCAAGGAGGGGGTCTGTCGAAGAGCCAGGTTTTGAGGTTTCTTGCGAAGATGGGGAGCGATGTTGTCTGTCTGAGGTGGAGCGGAAGGGCGTTCCATGCTTTGGCCGCGAGGAAGGAGAAGGAGCGGCCTCCCGATCTGGTCTTTCTGGTGCGGGGGACGACGGCGTAGGAGAGCTGGGCTGATCGTAGGGTCCTTTGGGGTGCGTGGAATTTGAGTCGGCTGTTCAGGTATGCTGGTCCGGTGCCGTGGAGGGCCTTGTGTGCGTGGGTGAGCATCTTGAAGGTGATTCTCGCCTCGACAGGGAGCCAGTGGAGTGTGCGCAGGTGCTGGGAGATGTGGCAGTGTTTTGGCAGGTTGAGGACCAGTCTTGCGGCGGCGTTCTGGATGTTCTGTAGCTTGCGGGTGAGGTTTTTGTTTATTCCGGCGTAGAGTGCGTTGCCGTAGTCGGACTGCTGGTGACCAGGGCGTGAGTGACGGTCTTTTGGTGTTCGAGGGGGATCCATTTGAAGGTCTTACGAAGGAGGCGGAGGGTGTGGAAGCAGGAAGACGAGACAGAGTTGATCTGGCGGTCCATTTTGAGCTCGGAGTCCAGGATGATTCCCAGGTTGCGTGCGTGGTCCGTGGGGGTTGGCGGGTTTCCGAGGGCGGGGGGCCACCAGGTGTCGCTCCAGGCATCGGGGTTTGGGCCCATGATGAGTACTTCTGTTTTGTTGGTGTTTAGTTGTAGGCAGCTGTTTTTCATCCATTTGGCAACGGCTTCCATGCCTTCTCGAAAGTTGCGTCTGGCGGTGTTGGGCTCGTTGGATAGGGAGAGGATGAGCTGGGTGTCGTCTGCGTATGACACGATGTTGAGTCCGTGGGTTCTGACGATGGGGGCGAGTGGAGCCATGTAGACGTTGAAGAGCGTCGGGCTGAGGGAGGAGCCCTGGGGGACTCCGCAGGTGGTAGGTGTGGGGTCCGAGAGGAAAGGGGAGTCTGACCCGCTGCGTCCTGCCGGAGAGGAAGGAGCGGATCCAGTCGAGGGCCTTGTCCTGGATTCCTGCGTCGTGGAGTCTGCATATTAGGGTGCGGTGGGAGACTGTGTCGAACGCCGCTGATAGGTCGAGGAGGATGAGGGCTACTGTTTCTCCTTTGTCCAGTAGGGTGCGGATGTCGTCTGTTGCGGCGAGGAGGGCGGTTTCCGTACTGTGGTTTTTTCTGAAGCCTGATTGGGAGGAGTCGAGGATGTTGTGTTCTTCAATGAATGTGGCGAGTTGGCTGTTGATGGCTTTCTCAATGACTTTTGCTGGGAACGGGAGCAGGGAGATGGGTCTGTAGTTTTTGAGGTCGGTGGGGTCCGCTGAGGGTTTCTTTAGGAGGGGGTTGACCTCGGCGTGTTTCCAGTCGTCGGGGAACGAGGCAGTCGCCAGGGAGCGGTTGATGGTGTGGCGGAGCATGGGTGCGATGGTGTCGGCGGCTCTGTTGAAGATGTGGTGGGGGCAGGGGTCCGTGGGGGCCCCTGAGTGGATTGACTTCATTGTCTTCAGTGTGTCTTCGGTGGTGAGCGCTGTCCAGTCGTCAATCACTGGTTTCCGGGTGTCGGGGGTGGTTGGTGAGGGTTCAGTGTGTTGGTTGTCTTCGTCGAAGTTGTCGTAGATGCTCTTGATTTTGTGGTGGAAAAAGGTGCTGAGTTTGTCGCAGAGGTCTTGTGAGGGAGGGATGTCGGTAGACTCGCTAGTGGGTTGGGCGAACTCCTTGATGATGCTGAAGAGTTCCTTGCTGTTGTGCGCGTGGGTGGAGATTCTGTCTTCAATCGCTTTTTTCCTCGTTTCTCTGATGAGTTGATGGTGGGCGTTGGTGGCGGCTCTGAAGTTGTCGTGGGCTTCTGTGGATTTGGTGTTCCTCCAGGCCTTTTCGAGGCGGCGGCATGTTCTTCTGGACTCTCGAAGTTCGGTGGTAAACCATCTGGCTTTCTTGGCGCGGGTATTGTTGTTTTTCTTGAGGGGGCTATGGTGTTGGTGCTGTCCGAGATCCATCTATGCAGGGTTCGGGCTGCGGTGTTGGGGTCGTCGTTTTCCGCGATGGTTGGGGTGGAGTTGTTGAGTGAGGAGGTGAGCTGGTCGTCGGTGATTTTGGTCCAGTTTCTTCGTGGAAGCAGGTGCTGGTGTCTGTGGATGGTGGGTGTTCTGAAGGTGAAGTGGACGCAACGATAGTCGGTCCATGGGAGTTCGGTGGTGTGGCTGAAGGTGATGGAGTTTCCTGTATTGAAGAGGGGGTCGAGGGTGTGTCCTGCTGAATGCGTGGGCTCGGTCACGATCTGGCGCAGTCCAATGTTGTGGAGGTTGTCCAGGAGGGATGTGGTGTTGGTGTCCAGTTGGTTGTCGAGGTGGAAGTTGAGGTCTCCCAGCAGGGTGTAGTTGGTGGATGCGATGGCCTGCGGGGAGATAATGTCTGTGATGGAGTTGGCGAAGGGTCCGTGGGGTCCAGGGGGTCGGTAGATGAGGGTTTCTCGGAGGGTGGCGGTGGGGCTGGCCAGTATCTTGAAGTGAAGGTGTTCCATCAGTTCTGTGGGCTTGTCAGGGAGTGTGCTCAGGCGGAGGCTGGATTTGTGGACGATGGCGATTCCTCCTCCTGGGCGGGTGGGGCGGTCCTTCCTGGAGATCTTGTATCCTCGGGGGATGGCGATGGCGATGTCCGGTCCCGAGGTGGTGTTGGTCCAGGTTTCGGTGAAGAACGCTACGTCCGGGGTGGTGCTGTCGAGGAGGTCCCAGATTTCTGTGGCGTGTTTGTGGAGGGATCGTACGTTGAGGAGGATGCATTGCAGGGTCTTCGGTTCGGTTGTGGTCTTGTGGGCGGGTTGTGCTGGATCCGTGTTCTTGGCGGTGCTGCAGGTGTGCCAGCAGCGGTGACAGCTGAAGGGTCCGTGGGAGTCGGCTGGTGATGCTAGCTTGCAGTTGTTGTTGCGGCCTGGGTTGAGTGCGTGGAGTGCTGCTGGGTCGTAGCGTTGGCGGGGCGGAGGTCCAGGGTTCCTGGCGCTGGTCGCGGTCGGATCAGCGTCGGGTCAGCGGCAGTGGCCGCCATTAAGTAGGGGTCGGGGAGGGCTGGACAGCTGGGAGGCGGGAGCGGGGAGGGGAGCTGGATTGGGCCAGTCACGCTGGGGGGGAGGGGCCGCGGGGGCAGCAGCGGCGGGGAAAGGTAAAGGGAGGAAATAAGGGATAAAGAAAAAAGGGAAAATAGGCACAAAAGAGCAGAGATGCAGAAAAGTGCAGAAAGGTGAAAGATAAAAGAGGGTAGAAAAACGAGTGAAAGGGCAGAGCGAGAGGAAGGGAAAATGAGCAGAAATAAGGCACAAAAGAGCAGAGATGCAGAAAAGTGCAGAAAGGTGAAAGATAGAAATGGGTAGAAAAACGAGTGAAAGAGCAGAGTGAGAGGAAGGAGACAGAGGTCCACTGGACCACCAAGGATGAGGCGCAGGGAAACCTGCGGGTGGAGGAGGGCCTCGATCACCAACACTCGAGAGTGCAGGGGCAGGGGCAGGCCTCACTTAATGGTGGAGCTGCGAGGGTGGGAGAGCAATTTCACTGACAATTAAACAGTTGTAAATGTAAAGTTTTGCTCCTGAAAAAAAAGAGCGGCGGGGCTGTGAAAACTTAAATCATGCCTCTGGTATGTAGCTATGTAGTGTAGTGTTAGCAATCACATGCATTACCCAGAATGTATCAACACTTTGAACCAAATATAAATGTTGTTTTATTTTTGTTTGAGGCTTCCTGTAACACTGAATATGCTTGTTAATTTTTGTGGCTCTTCTAGGCCAGAAGCCATAGGGCTCCTGGTTAACCTTTCACATTTCCGAATAGTGTAACATGGTTTTCAACCTTTGCAAATGGAAGAGGGATTTTGTGAGAATAACAGAGAGTTACAAATGTGTGTTACGTGATCAAGCCTTATTGACTTTTATTGAGAGAAAACATATATACACTAGGTTGAGTTTGTATGAATTTTAGCTCTAGGCTCCAAATGACCGTTATCTAGCGATAGCCCTGTTCAGTTGAAATTACAATTGTCTTTGATCTTTTGTTGGGCTGCTTGCTATTTTCTATTAAATTCAAGTTGAACTTTAGTATGGGTACTTTTCTTAGAGACTTCACAGACAGGATAGGAGTTAATGTAGAGTGGAACTCCATCTTCATATCTGGCCAACAAAAATATCTTTTTGCCAATTCTAAACTCGTTTGACCAAAATGGCCAGCACTAGGAAGGAAGTTCATGATACTAAAGTCTGATCCAGTCTCTAAAATCTACAGGAGGAACTACTAACTTCTTAATTATTAAGAATCTCTTACATAATTTGAAGTGATGTAGATATTTTCTTTGAAGTACTTTTATATTGTCATCTGCTAATAGAAGGTTTGTGAAGTCTTGTAACTCTTCAACTTGCAGAGATCTAATTAATAGTTGTGAAGAAAAGATTGTTGGATTCTCATTACTAAGCGGCTCTTACAGGGTTCAAAATATTCAAATCAAAGCATGAGAAGAAAATGGTCAATCTCACTAATCGTTGATTCAGCACCCTTAATGTATGCATACATTGGAGGTTCTTTTAACTAGTATGTAGTAGAATTATATAATGAGAACCTTCTACGTCCGACGGCCATTATATATTTTTCCAGAATAGTTTAGAACATCTCAGCTAAAGATAATTGGCAAGAATAGTAAACCAAAGAATAGAATTCTTTATCGTTTGTCTTTGTAACAGAATTGCTCCTAGGGCAGTAGCAGCAGCGGCAGTCTCAGGTGGGAAACATCCTTTATAACGAAGCCGGAATCACTCTGTGCCTTTACAACGCTGGCAATAGAACGAACGCGCCCTTGTCACGCATTCGTTTAGCACGCAAGTCGTTACAACAACTTGCTTTAGGGGGAATTTTAAGTCCAACACCTTCCCTACTGTTGCGCAGACTGGAGTTGGAATAGTAAATTATACGATTCCAAAGTCCAGCGCCCCCCCCAAGGCAAGTAGTTGTAACAACTTGTGTGCTAAAGGAACGCGTCGTAACGGCTCGTTTGTTCTAATGCCGGCGTTGCGAAGGCATGCGTGGAAAACCATGGGGGATTCTGTCATACAGCCGTCTCAAGTATGAAATAGTGGTATTTGGGGTTTGCAATGTAGTCTTCCTTGGGTTTATGCTCTATTTTGCAAGTTCCATCTAAGAATAGGCTTTGTATTCTGTTCTATTATGCTTGATGGCAGTACTTGAATGGAGCTTTCTTGTATAACAATAAACTAAAGACTTTCTTCTTCTGGGTTCTTGCCTTATTTAATACAAATTGGTAAGGATTGGACATCTGCACGTGACCTCATCGAACTAGAATACCAAAGAGAGTGCGTTCCTCAGGGACATTATAGTTTGCAATTTCGCTTTACCATGCACTTATTTTATTATGCCTCACCAAGGTGGTGAAGTCATCCTAGAATATTACTATCTATGCTATCTGGATGCCTCCAGTTTTACTATTGCAAGGGTTTATGGGCATTTCCCACCAGTTTATATCTGCTGTATCAGAGCACCCCATTCACCTGCTTCATCTTCTCCAGATCACACCCTCCTGCCAGTACACCAGCATTGCTAGATCATACGTGTATATGTGTGTGTGTGTGTATATATATATATATATATATATGTGTATATATATATATATATATATATATATATATATGGTCAACAAACCGTACTAATATATATATATATATATATATATATATATATATATATATATATATATATATATATATATATCCACAAGAAAAAAAAATCCATAGCCCAGGTACGGAAATAGCAACATTTATTTAAATTCACGCAGGCTGCAGCAGCTCATTGTTCCCCTGACGCGTTTCGGCAGAATGCCTTGTTCACAAGTACGTTACAACTCAGCCAAATCCCAGGTGTTTAAATACTAATTCAATGATGAATCAAAAATTGAAGATAAGTTATAGTTAGGAAAACATAATTTATTATTTCTACACAAAACGAAATAAACTACACAAACCTTAGAAATTAAAACGTTATAGTTATAACTTCATATTTTACTTTCCACCCCAGCCAAAACTTTTTATAACTCACGCACCTTTGTACAGAGAATTGTGAAATCACTAGCCACACTACATGAACTATAGCAGGCGCCCTCTCCATGCACAGCTTATATGTTTTCATATTACATCACTTATACTACGTTAAATTACAGTATTCATAACAACACTCATGACACCTACAATTCTTTTATGAGAAGACTGTGCATTGTATCAGCCCGAGTTATAGTTCATGTAGTGTGGCTAGCGAGTTAACAACACTGAAAGACTGTTCTGGCATCTTTGGAGGTTGAGGGCTCAGCCTTATGTATAGCTTTGCAATAAATCAATTTCTTGTGGTCTTGTAGGATTTTGCCCCCCAGTTGGGTGGGCAGATTAGGGCTCTAGGCCTCTTACTTGCCCCCAGTGAGGCAGAGAGGCTGGTGTGCCTTGAAAGGAGTGGGTGGAGCAATAGCCCACTGCGATGGTGGCTACTCCTCCCCTCTGATAGTAATCTCTGGTGCCTAGTGTTGAGGATCCCTGTTTGAAGATCACACTCCTATGGTTATCCCAAAGCAGGGATCGACTATGGAGACATATAATTGGAATATGAATCAATCTATTTATTTTACAATATTTATTGAAAATATTAACTAGTTTTTGGAGACCTTATGCTTGTTACAAAACTGTAGAGCAAAAATCATGTCAAACTTTAATCTTCAATCATGTGGTCATCTAATCAGATTTCATTTTGTAGTATGTTGTCCCTCCTTACTTGAGCTGTATTTTGTGCCCATAATATGGATGTCTTAATTCTGAGTCGCAAAAAAAATGAATTCATCTATTTAATTTTCTATGATATTTAGCATAATATATTGATTAGATATTGTAGACCTCATGCTCATTACAAAATTGCAGAGCAAAAACTAAGTGAAATTCTCATTCTATTTTCCGATCCAATTAGATTTGATTTTGGAGTATGTTGTTGCTTTTCATGAATTTAGACATGTATTTGTAGAAGGATTCAGGCACACTTATTTCACTTCGAGAAAGGCTTCTGTGAAGCCGAAACGCGTCGGTACTGAGCATGATCAAAAGGGTGAATAACTTTGATTGGTGTGACGCCTCTTGTCTGCCGTGGATTGTATGGGATGACATTCGCATATATATATATATACGTAGTAGACCACGCTTGAGTAATATATATACGTAGTAGACCACGCTTGAGTAAACATTTTTAATAGCTTGAGATTCCGTGCATATATCTATATGTATGTACTGGCGTGGGCTTACTATTTAATGCCTGACAATGTAGTGTTCTTAATAGAGGGGTACCTTTAGTTGTTTCCCAAATTAAAGAAGGATGGCAGTGGTCTTGATGGACACAGAGGTGTCCTTCCAGATTCTGAGTGTGTAGAGGGAGGCCTCTTGCCAAGTCTACAGTAGTATTGTGTTGAGCTTTGCATGAAACATGTAAAAACAACGTCATTTAGGTTCCAACCATGTGTCAGAAAAACCTAAAAGTATTGCAAGTCAGCACACCTTGACAATGAAGATTGGAACATTAAATAAAAGCATTCAAAAGAAGAATCTGATGATAGGAGACATACCTAGAGGTATTATGGAATTGCTATCTATAACATCAGCAGTGGTTCTAAGGAAGCAAAATGGGACACTTCAGTAGAAACAGGAGACAAGGGAGTAAGGAAGGCATCTATGTCACTACTGTTGTCTGTCCAAATATATGATTCTACCAGATCCAGTACCACTTCCCTCACTCCTCAAGCACGGATGAAGCAACTGGAGAAAGAGATGTTGGGCCTCAAAAAACAATTGAATCAATTGTGTCAATCAGCATTTGTATAGCGCGCTGCAGTGTCACCCCTAGGGGTATCTGGGCGCTGTGGATGCGACATCAAAATAAAGGTCAGAAACGAGCAGAAAGAGGCAAAATAAAAGTCAGAAGAGAGCAGAAAGAGACCAAATAAGGGTCAGAAACAAGCAGCAAAAAGAGGCAAAATAATGGGCAGAACGAGCAGAAAGAGGCAAAATAACGAGCAGAAAGAGGCAAAATGGATGGTAGGAAGGAGCAGAGAAGAGGCAGAAAAATAAGCAGGAAATGAGCAGAGGAGGCACAAAACCAAAGACAGCAGAGGGTAGTGGACTGCGGGCAAGCCGGATAGGAGGACATCGCTGGGGGAACTGGCACGAGGACCTGCTATCTCCCGTTGAGTGACTACCTGTCTCCAAGTCACTATAAACTGTCTCCAGTCCTGAATTTTTCGCCTACAAATCTTTGTTTTCAGTTGTTAGTCTAATTAGTTCAATGGAAGCAAAACAACACACGGAGTGCATTCGTTATTGAACACTAGTTCAGGTCTGGAAAAATTGTTGTAATGACCTGGAAGGAGGTGGTCACCCTACTCTCCCTGCATGTCAGTGTCATAGAACAAAGCCTAGTACTTTTCACACAGATAAAGGCAACCATTTCTGGTGTAATTTTGTGGTTTTTTGACTAGAGGCACTTTATTGCATGTTTAAAAAACAAGCTCCTTGAAATATGAAAGGGTCTCTACCCACATGCACATCTCCCGTTATGTAGTCTGAGTCTCCTGATGCCAATCAGTGGCGGCTCATCCGCTAAGGTGGAGGAGCATCGCCCCACTGCTCTTAGAGCAGTGTAAAAAGGAAAAATAAAATGATAATAACAACGTTATCATTTTCTTTTTCATACCGGCTACAGGGCTATGCTAGGGCAGGGCGGGGCAGGGGTCACAGGGAGGAGGAGTGGTTTGTGCACAATAAGTGTGCATGACAGTTTGTCCGGCCGTCTTGGGTCGGCCAAACAGTCATGCGCACTTAGCATTTCTCCACCTGGCTGTGTTTCACAGTCAGGTGGAGAACAGTCCCAAGGCTCCGAGGCACTGTCTGAGCAGCCAAATAGGCTGCTCAGACCAATCATGACGCTGTTGTCATGCTGTCATGCTGATGACAACAGCATTGTAATTGGCTTAGGGGAGAATGTGTGCTGCCGGGAGCCAGGAAGAGAAGAGGGTGGAGGAGAAGCTGCGGTTGCAATCAGGTAAGTGGTTTTTTGTTTGTTTTATCCATCCCCTCCCCCACCCTACCACCCCCGTTCCATAGCAGCCGCCACTGATGCCAAGGTCTCTGTCTCCCTCATTTATCTCCATTGCATACATCTCTCAGCAGCCTTTCCTGATACTACGGTATATGCATGCCAATACCGGTTACCATTCTAGTTTGAAGGCAGGAAAATCTAACGTAAACCTTCCTTCTAACAGAGTCTGCCTCTAGAGCTACGTAAGGATCACCATTGCAGGCCACAGCAACATGGAGGGAAGAAAACAAGGGAACAAAGTTAAGAAAAACTTCTTCAGTGACTGGTACAAGGTGAAGTCCTATCTTGGGTTGAGCTGGGCCTCCACTGTGTCTCTTTTGGTAATCAGTGCACCTAGAAGCAGATGAATCAGATTCATTACCATGCACGGATAGCAATACCGTAATGGTCAAACAAAGGATACAGGTTAATTTACGAGTGTGTGCTAAGACTGAGTTATAACTAACCTCGTGGAGTACAATTTACCTCTTGGAATCCAAGCACTACTGTAGCACACTACACAAATACAGGCAGTCAATAAGATGGAGGGTGTGGAGGTAAATGAGTATTGAGCAAACCATACACTATGTTGCCAGGCACCATGGTCAAAGTTTCCAAACTCTTTTTTAACGGCTACTACCCAGCGTGACCCAGAACTACCGTGTGACCTAAGAGCCTCATTTACAAAGAATTTGCATAGGGCAGTGCAGCAAGTCATTTTGTTGCGCTGCTCTACGCTAATTCGAAAGGGCAGGAATGCACCGTATTTACATGATACAGTGCATTCCTGTCAATTCAGCCAGCACACAATTTGCAGCCGAGTGCCAACGCAGGCACCCTGGCACCAGGGCCGGACTGGCCGTAGCGGGCACCGGGCGTTTCCCCCGGTGGGCCGCCAGGGTGGGGGCCAGTTTTGGACCCCTGGGGGGCGTTTTTGTTACCGGGGGCCAGCAATATCGGCCCCCGGTAACAAAATCAGCCGAAACCGGCCCTTGCACATAGCTCGGCAGCACCCACTCAGCCCCCGCAGGGGGGCCGGCCGAGCAGTTTGCCAGGGCTGGTTTCGGTTCCCAGTCCGGCTCTGCCTGGCACCATGATGCAAGGGTGTCTTTAATGTTGGCATGATCAATTTTGTCCAGGAAGGGGCATCTTCCTGCACAAAAACACTCCTTGCTCTATGTGTGCTGCAGAATACAGCACATATAGAAACAGGAAAAAACGAGGAGAAATGTATACATTCTGTATACATTTCTCCTCGTTATGCCTGGCCTGCGGGAGGCGTACGTTTTTGGCACTGCCCAAGGTATTGGATGTTGTAAATCTGGAACAGTGTCAAAATCCATGGGTGTTGAGTGGGAACACCCACAGCCACGCCCATGGAACGCCTCGTTGATGTAGAGTAAGGCAACACAGCGACTTGCACTGCCTTGCCTTACTCCATATCTATGAGGCCATGCAAAGCCACACAGGGTGACCTTGCCTCGGCTCATAGATATGATTCAGAGGCCTGCGTCAACGGATCATCATAAAAAGTGACGCCCCGGCAGCGCAGGCCTCTTGTAAATGAGGGCCTGAGCTTCTTAATGGGCTGGCTGACCTGAAAATACTATGTACTTATCTTTCCCTCAAACGCCATCAGTCTGTTCTCTGAAGTCGCCAAGCCATAGTATCCACCCCCTTCCTAACTGCTCCAATTGAGTAATGCATCAGAAAGCGTCTTGTCCTGACCAAAGCTTCTACCTTCATGATGATTAGATGATTGTACATGCCTTTTCATCTGTGAGTGTGTGCGCATGGTGGCTGTTTCCTATTACACTGCTTCGTAGCACTGCACCATGACACCTAGCAGCAAACACTTGCTGAATTTGACTGTAATGAATAGAAGTCATTAAAAAAGCTTCAAAAATGAAAACTTTTTTAAAGCAGTCCGATTTCTTTAATGGAACTGGATTGCTTTAAAAAAAGTTGGCAATTTAAAAACATTATTGAGGGTGGACAGTTGTCCTCTGCACCACTGACTTCTCCTCCTGAATCTACCACCACAATTCCCTTTTGCATATGATTTACCAGCCCAACGTGGGAGCTGGTAATTTATCAATGGCTTGCAACCGGAATTACAGGTGCAAACCACTGCTACATAGTGTTCAGATTCAGTATTTGGAAGGGACTCCCAAAATTCACCCATGCCATAGACCGAATTAGGAACTATTTCTCAAAATATTTTGCAATTCCGAATCGTAAAATGTGTTAAGTACATTTAAAAAGCTTTACTGCTTGCAAACCCTCTGATTACTGAATCAGAGGGTTTGCAACCAGTAAAAAGATAAGTACATTTGACCCCTAGTTCTCTATGTTGTTGTCCCTATATTGTCCCACGGATGGCCCTAATTTAATATTTCATTTCCCGCACATACTGAAAAATCACTACCTGACCATCAACTATCTCTCTCACGACCTCCGCATTGAGGCTGAGGGGTCTCTGGAGTAAATTCCCCTCAGCTGCTGGTGTTCCTGGCAGCCCACCTGCACGAGGAGGGGGTGCAGCTAGAGCCTTGAGGGTATGGGAACTTCTGGAGTCATGGAGGGGCTCGCTGCGGGCCCAGAGGATGAAGGGGCATTTTCCAGATTGAGCTGCCTCTTCACCAAAAGGGGTTCATGGTCCATTTCCTCTAGCATGTGGTGTCAATTTTCCCACCTCTCATATATATAGCCCATACATTGCAATAGACCTGATTCAGGTGGGAGACTCCCATATTTTGAGCCTTCTGCCTGATTTTTATAAATTGTATATCTCCCGCCTGAAATTGCCTTCAATATAAGTCAATGGAAGAAATACATTCTCCCGATTCTTTTTTAAAAATCTCCCACTTTCCTCCCTCCAAAATGTTGGCATGTATGATAGCCTCCTCCTGGAGTCTTTTAGTTGGAGAACAAGTTTCTCGCCGGGTGGTTGCCCTCTCCTTGCTGGTGGAAGGAACCTCCTCCTCTCTGGTGGTGGTAAGTTCATGTTCCCACCTATCAACCGAGGATCTTGTTCTTCGCAAGGGGCTTGCTCTTTGGTGGATGGTCAGCTCTGTCCATTGGATAGGAATAGTCAGAATAAAGAAATGATGAATGCATGTACCTAATACTTCATGTACATACAATAGCTTTACAAGAATATATTAAACTTTAAAACAATACAACAAGTGATGTTGTCAGGCATTCAAATGACCTATGGTGTGCTAACGTGTAATACAAACCATCAATTGTTCAGTGGTTAGGTTCTGTCCAATAGTTGAATTAAATACAGCCTGTTTGAGAATTGAGGCATGTGGCTGTGATGTGATTAGGTCATGGCAGCCATCTCAATTTAGACACTGTCCCTCCTAGCATGCCTCCTGGCATTCCCGCTACCATGGAAATGTTAGGCTGTATTAAGTGACTGTTTAATTGTGCTTGTATACTAAAAAGCAATGAACACCATAAGGCTAAGGGCCTGATTTAAATCTCCGCGGACGGGTTGCTCCATCACAACAGTGACGGATATCCCGTCCGCCAAAATATAAATCCCATAGGATATAATCGGATTTATATCTCGGCAGACGGGATATCCATCACCGTTGTGATGAAGTAACCCATCCGCAGAGAACTAAATCAGGCCCTTAGTCTTATGGTGTTTATTGTTTTTTAGTATACAAATGTATTTTTGTATTTGCATGTGGGAAAGGGAGACTCGCTTATATAATGTCAGCCTGACATACCAAAATGGTAGCACAAATAAACTGTACATGAGAGGACGTTGAATCTGATCATGGATGGTTTATGCAACCATGGATACATTTTTGAACATGTGATGGTTCAATAACATAAGTGGTTATTGCATGTTTTGTATTTTATATAATGACCATCCTGTGTAGCAAAATATGTCAATAGGCAGCACAATCTTTTGTACAACATGGAAGATCTCCTTATACCATGACTTTAAAAAAAATGTTTTTTACAGTCTGAACATGGCCAGAGGCGTTCAGAGACTTCAGATGAGTACCAGATTACATTACACAAAGTCAGTTTAATTTTTTTTCAAGGCACAGGGAGATTAAGTGACTTGCCCAGAATTACAGGATGTTGAGCCAACACCCGGGCTCGAACCTGGTTCCCCAGTTCCAAAGTTGGCTGATCTGGCGATTCGGTCACATCTCCTTATATTTAAAGGAGGCAGATCCTAACGGTACATTGCAAAAGACTGATAAAGTTAATTTAAGTAGGTATGAAACAATTCACTTTATATTATTAAAATTATTAAAACATATAATTGAGTTTCGCAAATGTACATTTCCATAGTGCCAACGTACAATTACTTTTTTAACACAAACTTTTGCTTTAACATTACAATTAAATGTAAAACAGTCATTGAATCCATTAGTATGACAGCACAACATATGGTATAGACCAGGGGTCTCCAACCTTTCCTGTAATAAGAGCTACTTAAGTTCAATAAAAATCTGTCACGATTTGCTCCCTGCATTCCCGTGTCCACCACCAGGGGGCTGAACTGTGGGACTCTCCAGTGTTCTAATAAGCTTCCAGACCCTCCCCTTCATGTATATACTGACTTCCAGCCATTTGGACACTATTTGGGAATTGACATCCATTCCCAATCCATGCCGGGTTTTGTGAAAGCCAGCCTGCTCATACTTGAAGCCAGCCTGCTCATGTTTGGAACTCCACTACCTAGAATTCCCTGCTCACTGCTTTGTCTCCACCCCTGCAGGCCAAGGATGGGTGGAGGAATTCAGCTCACCTGTGGCTGGCTGCTGCTAGCCTGCTCACACCTGCTGCATATGATTACTGTGAGCTCTTTAAGCCCCAGCTCCCTTCAGCCCAGTGTTGGTCATTGTAGCTGTTATCCGGTGAGACCAGTCCTTGTTCCTGAGCTTTTGCTATTCCTTGTTTCCTGAGCTGTAGCCATTTCCTGTTTCCTGAACCTGCAGTGCTACCTTGACTCCTGAAGCCTTAGTATTCCCTGTTCCGGAACTAGCACTGCCTACAGTGCTACCTTCATTCCTGAGCCTTGGCATTCCTTGTTCCTGACCTGCAGCAGTTTCCCTTCTCCTGAACTAGCACTACCTGCAGGGCTACATTGACTCCTGAGCCTTAGCATTCCTTGTTCCTGCCCCAGCACTGCCGTCTATGCTACTTTGTTTTCTTGATTCCTGAACCTTCACTATTCTAGTATACCCTTGTAGCCTCCCCTTCTGTCTATCCTTTTCCAGTCCCTGCCTTTCTTCCCATTTCCGTGGTTCCAGTTCTAATTTGCTGTCTTTCTATTTCTGCTGTCTTGCTTCTGTTTCCTTGTATGTTTGTTACCTGCTTTCTGCCAAGTGTGCCCTGTGATTTCCTTCCTTTCCTGTTAAGCACTCCTCCTTGCTAGCTCCTTGTCTATTGTGCTTGTGTTTAGTTCTACCCCTTTGCTGTTATTGCCTTGCGTGTTCCTGTTTGATCGCCAGGATCTGTGGGCACAGCTGACTACCTAGGTGGTGTTTCTTGTTCACTGAGTATTGTCTTTGAGTTACTGTTATAACATCACCATAGGTATAAGCTCCACAGACCCTGCCTTTGCATACATATCCTATATGTGGGTATTTTCAGTCAGTATCTGTAACCGCAATTGTGGGTGAGCAACTTACTGAGCTTCAGTCTTACCGTGTGGAGCTCCCGAGTGCTTTACCCCACATCCCCTTTATTGTTAATGTTGTTTTATATTTAAGTGTATTGCACATCCGTCCTGGGTTTAGTGATTCTGAATGCTGAGCCGCCTCATGAGTGCCTGTCCTTTCTGAGTCTCACCCTTCTTGTTCACTTGTACAGGCTTTCCCTTTGGATCCCTTTGTCTCCTCTTTCTGTGTACGTTTCCTACCCAGTTCCCAGTCCTTGCCCAAGTCCCTGACTGTGTTCCCCACATAGTCCCGGACAGTCCCTGACAGAATGACCAACCCACATTTCCAGGGTCACTTGGGAGGTTTCTTTGTGTTCAGTTAGCTACCTTTTTATTAAAACCCACCCTGTCAGTTCTTGCCAAGATGTTTAGCAACAGATCCATAAAGTCTGCGTATGCTGACAGGAATCCATTGTCAAGGCAGCGCAGTTCTGTACACCCTATTAGGAAGTCCTTAAACTCTAGAGATCGATTCATGGAACAAAACAGACTTTTACGTGCTGAATATTATTCCCTGTGGTTGGCTGATCCTTCTATGTTAGATTTTCATTCCATCTGTGACCCTGATCTTCACCTGATGTCAGCCAGTAATCTACAGGATGAAAACGAATTTCTGCAAACCTTGTTAGCAGCAGAAAGACACACCAGTGCATCATGTAAGTTTGTGCAGGGCAGTTCTCCAGTGCCCACCAATGAGAGACATTTAGTGTCTACTTTACAGTTTGAGAATGTTCACCCTAGTCCTGAAACAATTAATCCTCTTATGAAAAATGGACATTTACGTTCTGAATATTTTACTCATTGGCTCTTAAACACCTCTTTGCCAGATCCTGACTTGCTCTTCTGTTCTGATCCAGATTCAATGTCTGTGGGAGCATTGTGAAAGGAGAATGATACCTTACTCGGTTTGCTGAACAAGAATTCTGGTTCTAGCATGTCTGCTGTTAGTGGTTGTAAAATACAATATTCAACCACACAACCAAAGAAAGAGCAGGTGCATTTCATAACCTCTGCTCTCCATTCACATAGTGTTACCCAGTCTTGTAGTCCAGTAAATATCACAGTCCCGGATACTACAAGGACCTGTGAAGATGTCACTACTGACAACAGCAAATCTACTTTTCACAAGCTACTACCATTCCCAGAGCTTAAAGTCTATGAACCATGTGTCACTCTGCCTTCAGCTTGTCTTCTTGCAGAGTCTTCAGAGACCTCAGCCGGCCCGCTGCCTTCAGAGCCCCAGTCCTCAGCCGGCCCGCTGCCTTCAGAGCCCCAGTCCTCAGCCGGCCCGCTGCCTTCAGAGCCCCAGTCCTCAGCCGGCCCGCTGCCTTCAGAGCCCCAGTCCTCAGCCGGCCCGCTGCCTTCAGAGCCCCAGTCCTCAGCCGGCCCGCTGCCTTCAGAGCCCCAGTCCTCAGCCGGCCCGCTGCCTTCAGAGCCCCAGTCCTCAGCCGGCCCGCTGCCTTCAGAGCCCCAGTCCTCAGCCGGCCCGCTGCCTTCAGAGCCCCAGTCCTCAGCCGGCCCGCTGCCTTCAGAGCCCCAGTCCTCAGCCGGCCCGCTGCCTTCAGAGCCCCAGTCCTCAGCCGGCCCGCTGCCTTCAGAGCCCCAGTCCTCAGCCGGCCCGCTGCCTTCAGAGCCCCAGTCCTCAGCCGGCCCGCTGCCTTCAGAGCCCCAGTCCTCAGCCGGCCCGCTGCCTTCAGAGCCCCAGTCCTCAGCCGGCCCGCTGCCTTCAGAGCCCCAGTCCTCAGCCGGCCCGCTGCCTTCAGAGCCCCAGTCCTCAGCCGGCCCGCTGCCTTCAGAGCCCCAGTCCTCAGCCGGCCCGCTGCCTTCAGAGACCCAGTCCTCAGCCGGCCCGCTGCCTTCAGAGCCCCAGTCCTCAGCCGGCCCGCTGCCTTCAGAGCCCCAGTCCTCAGCCGGCCTACCTACGGACCTTCAGCCTGCAGTCTGCCTGCCTCTTAAGCCCAAGCCTGCAGCCTTCCTGCCTCCTGAGCTCAAGCCTGCAGCCTTCCTGCCATCTAAGCCCGAGCCTGCAGCCTTCCTGCCTCCAGCACCAGAGCTTCCAGGCCGCCTGCCTCCAGCACCAGAGCTTCCAGGCCGCCTGCCTCCAGCACCAGAGCTTCCAGGCCGCCTGCCTCCAGCACCAGAGCTTCCAGGCCGCCTGCCTCCAGCACCAGAGCTTCCAGGCTGCCTGCCTCCAGCACCAGAGCTTCCAGGCTGCCTGCCTCCAGCACCAGAGCTTCCAGGCTGCCTGCCTCCAGCACCAGAGCTTCCAGGCTGCCTGCCTCCAGCACCAGAGCTTCCAGGCCTCCAGCACCAGAGCTTCCAGGCCGCCTGCCTCCAGCACCAGAGCTTCCAGGCCGCCTGCCTCCAGCACCAGAGCTTCCAGGCCGCCTGCCTCCAGCACCAGAGCTTCCAGGCCGCCTGCCTCCAGCACCAGAGCTTCCAGGCCGCCTGCCTCCAGCACCAGAGCTTCCAGGCCGCCTGCCTCCAGCACCAGAGCTTCCAGGCCGCCTGCCTCCAGCACCAGAGCTTCCAGGCTCCCTGCCTCCAGCACCAGAGCTTCCAGGCTCCCTGCCTCCAGCACCAGAGCTTCCAGGCTCCCTGCCTCCAGCACCAGAGCTTCCAGGCTCCCTGCCTTCTTGCCTTGAGCCTTTATTTTGCCAACTTTTTGACCCTGTGCTTCCAGTTTCCCAGCCTTCAGAGGTCTCAATACATATACATTCAGAGACTGAACCTCCAGCACCAGAGACAAAACTCTCAACATGTAAGCCTCCAGGGCCTGGGTCTCCTGCATACCTGCTTCCTAAGTCTCCTGCATGTGTATCTTTTGTATGTTTTCCTCCGGGGCCAGAACTTCAGGTCTGCTTCCTATCACCTTCTTCTTTTTCAGCCAGTTTGCCTTTGACCTCTGTGCCTCCTGCCAATCCGTTATCTGCTTTTGACCCTACAGTCAATCTGCCTTTGTTTTCAGAGTGCTACTCTAGCCTGTCATCATCAGGACGTCAAACACTTCTAATTCAGGCGTCTAAGCCCCTATCACTGGATTTGGACTCTTCAAGTTGTGCCTTCAATACTGCTGATATTTTACAGCCTATTATCCAACCCTCCAGAACATCACAATTTTCCTGCAGTCCTCTGGCATCTTGCACTACATCTACGATGGAAATGGACTTATTTCTTAGGAGCCACGGCTTTGAATCCAGTTCCAGATTCCGGGAGAGGGTCTTTGGAGGGGGTGTACTGTCACGATTTGCTCCCTGCATTCCCGTGTCCACCACCAGGGGGCTGAACTGTGGGACTCTCCAGTGTTCTAATAAGCTTCCAGACCCTCCCCTTCATGTATATACTGACTTCCAGCCATTTGGACACTATTTGGGAATTGACATCCATTCCCAATCCATGCTGGGTTTTGTGAAAGCCAGCCTGCTCATACTTGAAGCCAGCCTGCTCATGTTTGGAACTCCACTACCTAGAATTCCCTGCTCACTGCTTTGTCTCCACCCCTGCAGGCCAAGGATGGGTGGAGGAATTCAGCTCACCTGTGGCTGGCTGCTGCTAGCCTGCTCACACCTGCTGCATAGGATTACTGTGAGCTCTTTTAAGCCCCAGCTCCCTTCAGCCCAGTGTTGGTCATTGTAGCTGTTATCCGGTGAGACCAGTCCTTGTTCCTGAGCTTTTGCTATTCCTTGTTTCCTGAGCTGTAGCTATTTCCTGAACCTGCAGTGCTACCTTGACTCCTGGAGCCTTAGTATTCCCTGTTCCGGAACTAGCACTGCCTACAGTGCTACCTTGATTCCTGAGCCTTGGCATTCCTTGTTCCTGACCTGCAGCAGTTTCCCTTCTCCTGAACTAGCACTACCTGCAGGGCTACCTTGACTCCTGAGCCTTAGCATTCCTTGTTCCTGCCCCAGCACTGCCGTCTATGCTACTTTGTTTTCTTGATTCCTGAACCTTCACTATTCTAGTATACCCTTGTAGCCTCCCCTTCTGTCTATCCTTTTCCAGTCCCTGCCTTTCTTCCCATTTCCGTGGTTCCAGTTCTAATTTGCTGTCTTTCTATTTCTGCTGTCTTGCTTCTGTTACCTTGTATGTTTGTTACCTGCTTTCTGCCAAGTGTGCCCTATGATTTCCTTCCTTTCCTGTTAAGCACTCCTCCTTGCTAGCTCCTTGTCTATTGTGCTTGTGTTTAGTTCTACCCCTTTGCTGTTACTGCCTTGCGTGTTCCTGTTTGATCGCCAGGATCCGTGGGCACAGCTGACTACCTAGGTGGTATTTCTTGTTCACTGTGAGTATTGTCTTTGAGTTACTGTTATAACATCACCATAGGTATAAGCTCCACAGACCCTGCCTTTGCATACATATCCTATATGTGGGTATTTTCAGTCCGTATCTGTAACAGCAATTGTGGGTGAGGAACTTACTGAGCTTCAGTCTTACCGTGTGGAGCTCCCGAGTGCTTTACCCCACATCCCCTTTATTGTTAATGTTGTTTTATATTTAAGTGTATTGCACATCCGTCCTGGGTTTAGTGATTCTGAATGCTGAGCCGCCTCATGAGTGCCTGTCCTTTCTGAGTCTCACCCTTCTTGTTCACTTGTACAGGCTTTCCCTTTGGATCCCTTTGTCTCCTCTTTCTGTGTACGTTTCCTACCCAGTTCCCAGTCCTTGCCCAAGTCCCTGACTGTGTTCCCCACATAGTCCCGGACAGTCCCTGACAGAATGACCAACCCACATTTCCAGGGTCACTTGTGAGGTTTCTTTGTGTTCAGTTAGCTACCTTTTTATTAAAACCCACCCTGTCAGTTCTTGCCAAGATGTTTAGCAACAGATCCATAAAATCTGCGTATGCTGACAGGAATCCATTGTCAAGGCAGCGCAGTTCTGTACACCCTATTAGGAAGTCCTTAAACTCTAGAGATCGATTCATGGAACAAAACAGACTTTTACGTGCTGAATATTATTCCCTGTGGTTGGCTGATCCTTCTATGTTAGATTTTCATTCCATCTGTGACCCTGATGTCAGCCAGTGATCTACAGGATGAAAACGAATTTCTGCAAACCTTGTTAGCAGCAGAAAGACACACCAGTGCATCATGTAAGTTTGTGCAGGGCAGTTCACCAGTGCCCACCAATGTGAGACATTTAGTGTCTACTTTACAGTTTGAGAATGTTCACCCTAGTCCTGAAACAATTAATCCTCTTATGAAAAATTGACATTTACGTTCTGAATATTTTACTCATTGGCTCTTAAACACCTCTTTGCCAGATCCTGACTTGCTCTTCTGTTCTGATCCAGATTCAATGTCTGTGGGAGCATTGCGAAAGGAGAATGATACCTTACTCGGTTTGCTGAACAAGAATTCTGGTTCTAGCATGTCTGCTGTTAGTGGTTGTAAAATACAATATTCAACCACACAACCAAAGAAAGAGCAGGTGCATTTCATAACCTCTGCTCTCCATTCACATAGTGTTACCCAGTCTTGTAGTCCAGTAAATATCACAGTCCCGGATACTACAAGGACCTGTGAAGATGTCACTACTGACAACAGCAAATCTACTTTTCACAAGCTACTACCATTCCCAGAGCTTAAAGTCTATGAACCATGTGTCACTCTGCCTTCAGCTTGTCTTCTTGCAGAGTCTTCAGAGACCTCAGCCGGCCCGCTGCCTTCAGAGCCCCAGTCCTCAGCCGGCCCGCTGCCTTCAGAGCCCCAGTCCTCAGCCGGCCCGCTGCCTTCAGAGCCCCAGTCCTCAGCCGGCCCGCTGCCTTCAGAGCCCCAGTCCTCAGCCGGCCCGCTGCCTTCAGAGCCCCAGTCCTCAGCCGGCCTACCTACGGAACTTCAGCCTGCAGCCTTCCTGCCTCCTGAGCCCAAGCCTGCAGCCTTCCTGCCTCCTGAGCCCAAGCCTGCAGCCTTCCTGCCTCCTGAGATCAAGCCTGCAGCCTTCCTGCCATCTAAGCCCGAGCCTGCAGCCTTCCTGCCTTCAGCACCAGAGCTTCCAGGCCGCCTGCCTCCAGCACCAGAGCTTCCAGGCCGCCTGCCTCCAGCACCAGAGCTTCCAGGCCGCCTGCCTCCAGCACCAGAGCTTCCAGGCCGCCTGCCTCCAGCACCAGAGCTTCCAGGCCGCCTGCCTCCAGCACCAGAGCTTCCAGGCCGCCTGCCTCCAGCACCAGAGCTTCCAGGCCGCCTGCCTCCAGCACCAGAGCTTCCAGGCCGCCTGCCTCCAGCACCAGAGCTTCCAGGCCGCCTGCCTCCAGCACCAGAGCTTCCAGGCCGCCTGCCTCCAGCACCAGAGCTTCCAGGCCGCCTGCCTCCAGCACCAGAGCTTCCAGGCCCCCTGCCTCCAGCACCAGAGCTTCCAGGCCCCCTGCCTCCAGCACCAGAGCTTCCAGGCCCCCTGCCTCCAGCACCAGAGCTTCCAGGCCCCCTGCCTCCAGCACCAGAGCTTCCAGGCCCCCTGCCTCCAGCACCAGAGCTTCCAGGCTCCCTGCCTCCAGCACCAGAGCTTCCAGGCCCCCTGCCTCCAGCACCAGAGCTTCCAGGCTCCCTGCCTCCAGCACCAGAGCTTCCAGGCTCCCTGCCTCCAGCACCAGAGCTTCCAGGCCCCCTGCCTCCAGCACCAGAGCTTCCAGGCCCCCTGCCTCCAGCACCAGAGCTTCCAGGCCCCCTGCCTCCAGCACCAGAGCTTCCAGGCCGCCTGCCTCCAGCACCAGAGCTTCCAGGCCGCCTGCCTCCAGCACCAGAGCTTCCAGGCCGCCTGCCTCCAGCACCAGAGCTTCCAGGCCGCCTGCCTCCAGCACCAGAGCTTCCAGGCCGCCTGCCTCCAGCACCAGAGCTTCCAGGCCGCCTGCCTCCAGCACCAGAGCTTCCAGGCCGCCTGCCTCCAGCACCAGAGCTTCCAGGCCGCCTGCCTCCAGCACCAGAGCTTCCAGGCCGCCTGCCTCCAGCACCAGAGCTTCCAGGCCGCCTGCCTCCAGCACCAGAGCTTCCAGGCCGCCTGCCTCCAGCACCAGAGCTTCCAGGCCGCCTGCCTCCAGCACCAGAGCTTCCAGGCCGCCTGCCTCCAGCACCAGAGCTTCCAGGCCGCCTGCCTCCAGCACCAGAGCTTCCAGGCCGCCTGCCTCCAGCACCAGAGCTTCCAGGCTCCCTGCCTCCAGCACCAGAGCTTCCAGGCTCCCTGCCTCCAGCACCAGAGCTTCCAGGCTCCCTGCCTCCAGCACCAGAGCTTCCAGGCTCCCTGCCTCCAGCACCAGAGCTTCCAGGCTCCCTGCCTCCAGCACCAGAGCTTCCAGGCAGAGCTTCCAGGCTCCCTGCCTCCAGCACCAGAGCTTCCAGGCAGAGCTTCCAGGCTCCCTGCCTCCAGCACCAGAGCTTCCAGGCTCCCTGCCTTCTTGAGCCTTTATTTTGCCAACTTTTTGACCCTGTGCTTCCAGTTTCCCAGCCTTCAGAGGTCTCAATACATATACATTCAGAGACTGAACCTCCAGCACCAGAGACAAAACTCTCAACATGTAAGCCTCCAGGGCCTGGGTCTCCTGCATACCTGCTTCCTAAGTCTCCTGCATGTGTATCTTTTGTATGTTTTCCTCCGGGGCCAGAACTTCAGGTCTGCTTCCTATCACCTTCTTCTTTTTCAGCCAGTTTGCCTTTGACCTCTGTGCCTCCTGCCAATCCGTTATCTGCTTTTGACCCTACAGTCAATCTGCCTTTGTTTTCAGAGTGCTACTCTAGCCTGTCATCATCAGGACGTCAAACACTTCTAATTCAGGCGTCTAAGCCCCTATCACTGGATTTGGACTCTTCAAGTTGTGCCTTCAATACTGCTGATATTTTACAGCCTATTATCCAACCCTCCAGAACATCACAATTTTCCTGCAGTCCTCTGGCATCTTGCACTACATCTACGATGGAAATGGACTTATTTCTTAGGAGCCACGGCTTTGAATCCAGTTCCAGATTCCGGGAGAGGGTCTTTGGAGGGGGTGTACTGTCACGATTTGCTCCCTGCATTCCCGTGTCCACCACCAGGGGCTGAACTGTGGGACTCTCCAGTGTTCTAATAAGCTTCCAGACCCTCCCCTTCATGTATATACTGACTTCCAGCCATTTGGATACTATTTGGGAATTGACATCCATTCCCAATCCATGCCGGGTTTTGTGAAAGCCAGCCTGCTCATACTTGAAGCCAGCCTGCTCATGTTTGGAACTCCACTACCTAGAATTCCCTGCTCACTGCTTCGTCTCCACCCCTGCAGGCCAAGGATGGGTGGAGGAATTCAGCTCACCTGTGGCTGGCTGCTGCTAGCCTGCTCACACCTGCTGCATATGATTACTATGAGCTCTTTTAAGCCCCAGCTCCCTTCAGCCCAGTGTTGGTCATTGTAGCTGTTATCCGGTGAGATCAGTCCTTGTTCCTGAGCTTTTGCTATTCCTTGTTTCCTGAGCTGTAGCTATTTCCTGTTTCCTGAACCTGCAGTGCTACCTTGACTCCTGAAGCCTTAGTATTCCCTGTTCCGGAACTAGCACTGCCTACAGTGCTACCTTGATTCCTGAGCCTTGGCATTCCTTGTTCCTGACCTGCAGCAGTTTCCCTTCTCCTGAACTAGCACTACCTGCAGGGCTACCTTGACTCCTGAGCCTTAGCATTCCTTGTTCCTGCCCCAGCACTGCCGTCTATGCTACTTTGTTTTCTTGATTCCTGAACCTTCACTATTCTAGTATACCCTTGTAGCCTCCCCTTCTGTCTATCCTTTTCCAGTCCCTGCCTTTCTTCCCATTTCCGTGGTTCCAGTTCTAATTTGCTGTCTTTCTATTTCTGCTGTCTTGCTTCTGTTACCTTGTATGTTTGTTACCTGCTTTCTGCCAAGTGTGCCCTATGATTTCCTTCCTTTCCTGTTAAGCACTCCTCCTTGCTAGCTCCTTGTCTATTGTGCTTGTGTTTAGTTCTACCCCTTTGCTGTTATTGCCTTGCGTGTTCCTGTTTGATCGCCAGGATCCGTGGGCACAGCTAACTACCTAGGTGGTGTTTCTTGTTCACTGTGAGTATTGTCTTTGAGTTACTGTTATAACATCACCATAGGTATAAGCTCCACAGACCCTGCCTTTGCATACATATCCTATATGTGGGTATTTTCAGTCAGTATCTGTAACAGCAATTGTGGGTGAGGAACTTACTGAGCTTCAGTCTTACCGTGTGGAGCTCCCGAGTTCTTTACCCCACATCCCCTTTATTGTTAATGTTGTTTTATATTTAAGTGTATTGCACATCCGTCCTGGGTTTAGTGATTCTGAATGCTGAGCCGCCTCATGAGTGCCTGTCCTTTCTGAGTCTCACCCTTCTTGTTCACTTGTACAGGCTTTCCCTTTGGATCCCTTTGTCTCCTCTTTCTGTGTACGTTTCCTACCCAGTTCCAAGTCCCTGACTGTGTTCCCCACATAGTCCCGGACAGTCCCTGACAAAATCCCACCGAGCTACTAATATTATTAGTGTTGTAATAGTGAGCACATCAAACAAGATTACATTAGTGGCCACCCCATGCAAGGTCATTAGCTGTGATCACCTAGGTGCATCAGGCAGGGTTGCCAGCAATATTGCAGAAAAGGCTTTGACAATGTGGAGTGCCTCTATGTGAGTAACACATAATATCCATAGCTGCAATGCCCCTGGCACCAAAGTAATTAATCATGTTAGCAGTAAGTCCCACCAACGCTGCATGTCCTTTTTTTTCTCTAACATCAGCTTTAAAAATATTTAGCAAATTCAACAATTTTGCTCCAAACATCATCTTATCAGTTCTGAAAATACCAGTGGCAGCTGCTCCTGGGGAGCAGTAGTGGGGTGGGGAGAGGGGAAGGGTGGCTTTTAAAAAAAAAAAAAAAGATCACTTACCTGCCGGCTGCCTCCGTCTTCTTCCTGGCTTCTCTGCGAACAGGAGTCAGGAAGCACCTAGGCTCCCCTAAGCCAATCACAGCGCTGCAGTGCAGCATTGTGATTGGTCATGGTGCTCAGACAGGGAATGGGAGCCTGGGCATGTTCTCCACCCAGGCTGCAATACAGCCTGGGTGGAGAACATGCAAAGTGCACAAGACTGTTAGGCCGGCCCAAAACGGCAGGCCAGACAGTCATAAGCACTTAAAGAGTGCCACTACTCCTCTACCCCGCACTGCCCAGTCCGGCCCCGCCCCACCCTGCAAATCTGCTTCAGCACGGAAAAATAAAATGACCTCACGTTATTATAATTTTATTTGTTACTTTTTTGCAGTGATGAAAGGCACTGGGGCAACACTCCTCCGCCTTAGTGGAGGAGCAGCCCCTGGTAAATACATGCATTTTCGTCTCCAATAAACACTTTCCAATTTTGGTGTAGTTATATTATTTCGACCAAGCAAAAGCTTTAATTTAGTAGGCCGGGGTGCACACAGGATAGCTATTTATAGGTAGTTGGAGAGCTATCAGAAGCTAATGAGTTTCTCATTGGAGAAGCCTGGTATAGACAATAAGGATATAATAAAAAAAGACAGTAAACTGGAGGCATAACTGGACAATGCCTTCAAAACATAGGCACATGTTTATTATCCAATACATATTAGAATTATTGGCTTTCTGCTCCACAAATATTTCTATCTGAGCATAGAGGTTCAGCCAGGCTGTTCAAAAGTCCATCTAGGGTAATGATGTCAATGTGGGGTGCTGCAAATGTAGCTGGGAGAATACTCTGAGCATATCCTGTACCTTTAGATGTGCCCAACGCCAGAGTTGCTCCCACTGATGGCAGCACAGCTTCCCTCTGCGTGTGTGTACACCCATTGCACTGCAGCGTGTGGCAATCTCCCTCCAAATCCATCCTGCTCTGCATTGCACCCTGAAGCCCAGGAGAGCCGAGATTACTGCTGGAGGTCCCTTTGCAGATAATCTCTAACTCATCTGAAAAGCTGAGGGACATTTGTTCTTGTACATCAGCCATTTTGGACTTTTAGATTGGTAAAGAAGCAGCAGGATGGACGAGGATGAGGTGAAAGGATGGTTCAGAAAATTGCCATCTTTCTGTTCTTGCATGTAATTTCCTGGTTCTAGTAGGAGGCAGACATCTGCATCACAAGAATGGAGGTGTCTGCCCGGAGACAACAGTATGGTCACAGTATGTTATATGTGGACGTGTTGTAGTCAGGGAGCCTGGAATAATGCGATTCTGCAGCCGCAGTGTCTTCTGCATAATTTTGGATTTGCCGCATTTGCCAAACAATCCATTATCTGCTGCATAATCTGCAGATAGTAACAAAAAAATATATTGTTTTGAGCTCAAATGGATCAAAAGTTATAAAAAATGGAGTGACACGAGTTCACGTGCAGTGGAAGGTCCTTCACAAAAGGCTGACTGATCATCGTTTAATTTCTTATTGCTGTATTTGGTTGTTAAACTGATACGAATAAGGTGAAATAGTTGCCCAGGCAGTGTTCATGTGTAAAAGAATGAAGAAAACTATCACAAGATGTGCTGCATTATGCTGCATAATTTAATCAACCCTGCCGCATAAATTGGCACTCCCCAGCTACTTAAACATTGGCCCTGATTAAAGTCCACCATTCATCATTGACAGGACACTGTTCAACCACGATAATGAAGTAACCAAAATAGAAGCGCAGAAAAAAATGAGGCCACTACTCGATAATGCACCTGCACACTGACCTCTGTTCTGTGCCTCGCCACTGTAACATGGATGGGCCACAGACCAGGGGTCATGTAAGCCCCGTCATATGGCGATGTTGTGCAACAAGCAACAGGCTACTTATATTTTGCACACAATGTCTGGTAAGTACTGGGGCACTCTCCCTGTACAGTTAAGACATCTGAAGATTGACTTAAGGATCCTAAAACTGTGTTCAATTATGGCTTATTTACATATGTGTGCCCTAGTGTACCTCTGTTGAGTTTAGGTGGTTGGACATTGGACGTCGGAAGGGTGTGAGGAGATGGAGATATTTTTTATGATGTGTTACTGTTCTAAATGTACTACATCATCTATACATATATGGGGTCACTGATAGAGATATGTGTGTCTATTGTGATGTAGCGAGGTAATGAGTCACTATGTTAGAGATGCCATCCTGCAGATGCACATCTAGCTCCCGTGAGAATTACTACTACTTTCCTATTGGCTACCTAATTCTCAGCAACCACCTGATATTCAAGAGGTGACTGTTAGAAAATATAGCTGTTGTGTGCTCAGTGGTCGAAGTGGGGGAAAAAAAAAAAGTAGAGGAACTGTGGGCGGAGAATCAGAGGGCTTGAATAACTCGAAGATTGGGTCAATAGGCGGAGTCAGAGGTGTGGCAGAAAGAGCAAAACATCCCAATTTTTAGTATTTGTTTCCCATTTCACTAACCGGTAACAGCTTATTACGTTATTTGATTGAACCAATGGATACACATGTTTATTTAAGGTTTAATATGAGTTATTGACATTAAAATACATTCACAAAGTGGTATACGTTTCCAATCACAGAATGTCTCAAATACGCTTAAAAGTGGAATCGCAAGCCATTTGTCTCCCAGCCATGGAGTTTCTGTCATCAGCACTTGTCTTCCCTTTTTCCACAAGAGCAGTTCAAACATGAATGGCAAAATATCGTAGTTTGCAAACGTGTTCCACATAATTATGGCTCTGCCATATTTGCCACATAATACATCATCTGCTGCATAATCAGACGATTTTAACTAATAAATTGTTTGTAGCTCAAACGGATCAAAAGTTACAAAACAAATGTGACTTGTGCTGCTGTGAAGTGGACGGCCCTTTGCAAAGGTTGACTGATCACCTTTCTCACTGCTGCAATTGTATGTTCCACTAGTACTAATAAGGCAAAATCTTTGTAGAGACTGTTAGCATGTGTAAAAATGTCAAAATAATAAAGTATCAGAAAATTTTAAGCGCCACTGATGCCAGTGTAGGGTGTCAGAGCACTTTGCATCACACATATTACACAGAGACAATCAATCATAAAAATCACTGTATAGGAAATGTTACATAAGACAAAGAACTACAAGGTGTAGGAGGCACATGACAACCATACTAGTAGGCAGCATAGTTTAATAGTGATTGGTCTGGAGAAACACAAACTCAGAATTGAAAACGTAATACCATGGTTGGGGGTTCTCTTTAATAATCAGAATTGATTTCTATCCAAATGAACCCTTTTTTGCAACATTAGGATAATCAAAGACTGGGGGAAAAACATAATGCTCTAATTTATACCTTGCAGTTTGCATGCAGCTCTTAGAAGACAGTTAATAACTCATTATTCTATGTTAGGATTTTAACTTATTAACTGCAAGTAACAATATGATCTCTCTGACAAAAGCAGTAACCCACTGACCTATTTACATTATGTGCACTTTGTGATCTGCATGGTACATGTTCTTAGCAGCAGGCACATTAACCCTCTGCGCTTCCTTTCCATGAGTCGAAATTTCCACTAGACAAAATACCATTTCTCTCTACTAAGAACACTAATCACCAGAGTTATCGTGACATTTTTATTGTTGTCGAAAATTGCTGGAGGCCAGGAAGGAGGCAGCAAGTGCTTTTAAAACCATATTATACTTGCAAACACCACGCCCCCACCCGAAGTCAGCGCCCGGTGCGGTCGCATTGCCCTAGAGCCACGCTCAAGGGTCCTGTGACCTCAGTGACAGAGTCACTGTTACTCTGGAGTGTGATGCTTCAAAGGCCTGCCTGCAAGACTGGAGGTGAACTTCAGAATGAATTGTGGTGGACAGGCCTTCAAGGTTAACCCACACTTGCTACCGCTGGGGTCCACCTGCCGGTGCTAAGACACCAGGGCTTTTAAGATCTTGCGGGGCCTTCTAAGGTCTAACATGGGAAGGTGTTCCCTCAGGAGAGTGTTCTGGTGAACTGGTCCTGAAGGCTGAACCTGGTTCCCCAGTTCCAAATTCAGCCATTCTGACCATAGTGCCACATGCTCTCCCCCACTGAACCCCATACTGCCCCACTGAGAGAAACTTGCACTACCTTCAACTACAACCCAATTGTGCCCCGCTACAAACACCTGGATGTGACTCAATTCAAATTACCCTCTAGACAAGAGCAATATGCTGCCTAAAAAAAAAATTAACAACATCCTAGAAAAAGCAAACACTAATAGGGAATGCAAGATTAAGTAAAGCATGTGAAATGTAAGCAGGAACAACATGATTACCTTAACGCTTTTACACATACTATTCAGAAATCAGGGAGTGCTTTTGCCTGAAAAGTTAATGCCATGACTACAAGGACGAGTTTCAATGCCCATTGCTTATATCCTTACAAAACGTAAGCAGTATGGTTTAAAAAGATCACATTCGAGAACACAGAGCTGCAGTACACATTTTGTTTTCCAATTCATCCATCAAGCAGGTATTTCAGTACCTCTAGGAATGGTGCACTTTCCCACCCAGGGAAAACAATGTTGTTCAAAGAGAGATGAGAAAACAAAAGTAGCGCTTCACTGGCAAACATTGTAAAGTGGCGCTTCACTGGCAAACACTGTAAAGTGGCGTTAATGTGTTTGGGTGTGAATAAAATCAATCTGCCACTTTGCGACCACTCTGTCTTGCTTTAGTTATTTATTTGTTTATTTTTCATATTTTGAATGTTTCATTTCTCTCCATCCCGAGGCTGCACTTTTAAATTGAAAAATGTCAGAAAAAGACGACGTTTCCAGCAAAAGTGTTTTTCTTTTTTGATCCATTTCACAAGAGAACAAATGAAGGAAAGGTGAGAAAAGAAAGGGTGAGAGCCCTTTCTTGAAGTCACGGTTTTCAGTAAGTGAGGAGGAGCTAGACAAAAAGAGAGGGAATAAGAGGAAGAGGGGGGGCAGCTGCCAGCGGCAGGGCAGGGGAAGTGGACACTGTCCTTGTCTTCTCCTTCTCTGCCCACCCAGCCCGTCCCCAAACGCCGAGCCTTATCTATAGGCCTTGGCGATTTCTGCCGTCCTGGGACGCACGTTTAAAATAGGAAGGTAGGAGAACGGAATCTATGAAATTAAAGAAGTAGGGGCACGCCGTGCCCTGCCGATCCCGCCCACTGTGTGTGCTTCTAGGAAAGGCAGGGTATACATCCATTAGTGAAGCAGTGATATAACGCTTGATATTGCAAACAGGTTGCACGTTAATGGAGTGCCACCAGTATGCGTAAGCAGAAATGGTATTGCCTGTGGTGGGGTACCAGATGTACCACATGGGTGCAGCCAATGGCATATAATACCTGAGGAAAGTGGGCAATGGTATAGAATTCCTTTGCTTCGTGTTACCTCTCCTGCAGTGTCTGTGGTGTGGCAATAAACTAGTGCACTCTGCTGGTGATACATCACAGTCCCTTTTGCAGACATTGAGATAAACTTGCCTGAGAGATGCCCACGGATCCCTCAGACCCAAGGCAAAGACCCGCTTGCCACGAAATGGAGTGACACCAGTACTTTAACATGGACAGTTATGGCCTGGGATTGGGCTGTACTGAATCATGCTTCTGCGTACAGTCTCCAACTAGGTCAAGGATCACTTCCCTGGACATGCCAAAGATGTTCATCCTTTGCCTATAAACTGTCTTTCTCCTCCTTGTAGTAATTGTTTCTCAAAATGAGAGGCAAAGCTACAAAGATAATCACAAACATAGTATACCAAAGCATTTTTGTTGTTGTGTGGCTTCATTTCTTATGTAGTCAGCATGTATGTGGTTGATTGCAATTGTAATGTTAGACCTGTACTTAGGTGGTGGAGTCCTGTCTGTTCACTCCCTCCCTCCGTGCACTAGCACCTGTATGGCATGTCATTAGAGTATTCGGGCAATATTTCTAAGAACAATCATTTAAATAAAATGTATGCTAATTATTTGTAAACCTGTAAAAATTACAATAGATTGAAAATACATACTTGCAAAACCATTTAAAATAGTTCCCTCTATTTTCCTGTGTTGTTATTATTTCTTACTTACCTCTATTGATTTTTATGTAAAAATTATCAAATTACAAATATTTTGCAAATAAAAACTGTCAAAGCCATGTATAAATATTTTTATCTTTAATTTTCTGTTTATTTATAATGTGTTGTTATAATTATTTCTTGCAGCCATTGACTTGCATGAGTGTGATGCAGTACCAGTACATTTGAGCATGTGTTGTCAATAGTAGAGCTGTAGCGGAGTTAGACATCTGTTTTGTGAATAGCAATTGTCTTACTATTTTGTGGATGTGTTTTTGTATTTATATGTCTCTAACTAAACCTCTCCTTAAATTTCCATAAATCTCACTTTAGTTAGTAGTAATTGTTCCTCATTTTTCACCACTTCCCCTTTTTCCTCCTACATTTACTACTAAAACCTATACCAACATGTCCAGAGATCTCCACCAACGGGACTGAGATTTCCATATAGATATAAGGGAGGTGGAGCCAGATATCTCCGGCCGAAGGTTTGTGAATTGCATTTTGGATTATGTAACGTAACACTACTTTACGTACTCCAAAATGGCTTTTGTGAATAAGCCCCAAATAGTTTAAAGAGATCTGGAAGAAAAAGCTGAAAATCTATACCAAGGGGTTCTTAACTATCTACGTTCTGTGGACCCTCATTGAAATAATACTGGAATCTGGGGACCCTTTTCTAAGCAGCATCTACGATTTTAACTGCAAAACCACACAAAAGTACATAAACGAGTATACATCAAACAAATTATGAAAAAAAATTTAGTGCAGAAAAAAATTGAAAAATCGTTTTCTTGTTTTAAATTGGAAGGTTGGAGCTTTTCAAACTTTCGTTTTATTTCTAAAAGACGAAATGATATTCTAGACTCTAGTACATTGCTTTGTCTTTTTAGCTCCTAATATATGCTCTCTTTCTGTCAGTGCTTACCAGTCTTTCAACTAAGCCCCCCCAATCGTCAACACTAGATTCCATTTGCTGTACTGCGCTGCTCACACAAATCACGCTAAGGATACCAACTAACATATAGCCTTGCATTTTAAATTCTTTCACACTCACAGAGCTTTTTAAAACATACAATTTTGCTGTTTTATAAATACATACTTTATTAATCTGCTAACACTATATTATTTCTAAACAGTCGCAGACACCCTGACTTGTTGTGTGAGCGGACTCCCAGGGGTCCGCTAACTTCAGCTTAAGAACAGCTGATTTATGCTATTAAAAGAGACAATACTGCGTTGTGAATTGTTCTATGTCTTCAAGATACAAACTTGGAACTCTCAATTCAAAAATATTTCAGCATTCAGATTTAGCCATATACCCATTTCAGAAATAAGAGGTCCATGGAGCTATACAAATATCTTCCCAGGAACTTGTGGATTGTGTAACCAGGTAGACAAACCATTAGAGAGGGAGGCAAATAATTGTGGCTGATAGGAATTGTAATTCATTTTGTGCAATTTTTAGTACTTTGAGAGTTAGTGGCCCACATGTTATTGATTTGATTCTCTTACATCTCCTATGGGGTGTGTTAACACAAGTATTTGTCTTAAGAAAAGATGGTCAGAGACATATTACTGGCATACCCATGAAAAAGAAATGTTTGCAATTGTTTTCTAACAATTGGAAAAGGTGGTTCTGACCCAGGCGAGCTGAACAGGTAGGTTCAGATGAAAGGGGCCAGCGAGAAAAATCTGGGATCGCCATTCCCATGAAGAAGTCACTAGGCCTAATCACAAACTGCATTTTGCAGTGTATGAAGTACTACTACTTAAATACTGCAAGATGCTATTCACTAACATTTGAGCAGAAACCTCTATCTTTTCTGTGTGGAGATCTCTGTAATGTTCACAGAGATGTCCGCACACATGGGTCTGCGATTTAGTGGTAAATGTGGGTGGGACGGGGGAGTGGCTGAAAGTAGGAGCTACTTAAACCCAAATGAGAGGGGTTTAGGGATGGTTTTAGGGAAGGAACAGGCAAATACAAACACCCACTCAAGAAAGAGTAAGTCCATTGATATTCACAAACCACACTTCTAAATTACTACAGCCACACATGTCCCAAAACAATAGTAAATATACTCCAGTTCAGCCTTGGAGTAAGTCCAGTACCAACCATGGCCACCCACAGGTACTGCAACATACTCATCACAAATATTGTTCCAGACGTAAGATTAACCTACACTACAGTTTTTTGTGTGTTAGTTCCTCTGTATGTGTCACCTGAAGGGATCCAAAAGATATTGGAGAGGTTGCCTCACCCACATCTTATTGTGACATTCTTCATCATCAACAACCTAGCCACTCCAGTGTAGGTAAATACCACTCCAGCTCAACAGTTTCAGGAGTTCTTAGATAATTTTCATCCAAACTAAAACAGAGATCCAGGCGGAAAGTAAAAATCCCTCAGGGTAGCTACCCGGGTTATGGTTTAAAATTATTTCAATGGATATCTGATGAAATGTAATGATTCTATCCATGTATTTTTGCTAACATGTTTCGACTGGTATCTAAGCCCCTACAGGTTTACAGTCTTCTTCAGGGCCTCAAAACTCCCTGCCTAACTACAGCATACATTCCATGCATATGAATAAGGCATAAGGCTCTCATACCGGTCTTGTTCAATCCAATTTGGACACCTTCTGCCATTGTACATTCTCACCAGACACATTTTAATTTCATTATTATGGATCAATACAGTTTCATCGATGTTGACCATTATTTCTCTAATCTCACTGAATGTGAACCCATAGCCAGCACTCTTGAGTGGCTTTAAACCTTCATTTGCTTTTTCAAAGAGTGCAAACTTAACAGAAGGCGGTTGGTTATGTTGCTGCTGGGAGCTCATTGTACATTCATATCTTTGAATGTATGCAAGCATGCAGTTCGGGTGGGCATACAAATCCGCTGCAAATACATTCAGGTCACTGTTTAGATCAGCTACTCGGCTGAAAACTTCATCTTGAAAGAAACTAGCTGCAGATAAAAACATGTTTGCCCTTTGAGACTCACATACTCTGCACTTTGTTCTTTTGTCAATCCCTTTGGCCCTTCTCTTGGCTAAACCACAGATAACACATTGAAAATCCTATACTTTCTGATCAGTTGTTAGAGGTGAGCGAGAGGTAGCAATCGATCTTCTAAGTGGATGGGCATTGGGTTTGGTTGTTGTTGCTTTCTCAAAAGACTCGGATTCTTGTTGTGATTCACTGGTTTCTGATATTTTTTGATACATTTTTTTCCAGGCTTTTTTTCCATTGTATACGACTTGTAGCACTTGTTGTTACAATGACTAAATATTTGATCCTCTTTACCCATCAGTTTCAATCTTTTGTGAACTTCGTATTCCTATATTTATACAGCATCTTAAACTCTCTTCTGTCCAGCCGCAGTTGATGTTAGCTTTTCTTTTGGATTAGTTTGGCATATGACACATTTTCTTTGTTGAAGGATTCCTCAGATATTGTAGTCAGCAACACTCTGTCAGGAGGTAAAGATCCTCTGCTACCACATGCTTCGCTCATGTTTACGAATTTGAATCTACGTAAATCCTGAAACAAAAACAATATTAAAATAAATTACCAACATGATGGCTAAAATACATCATTATAGAGCCGCCATTTTGGAAAATGGCAGAAGGATTCATCTGAGGAGTTATTTTCTGTCTCTATAAGACTTCTTGACCCCCAAAACCTATGTTTTGACATCAAAATGAAGTATATAGGTCTCATGGTTCCTGAAATATTACATCATCATTGCATCACATCCACCATTTTTTAAAATGACATCAAGAAAAATTCGGCCCGGATTAGCAAGGTCTACCCAAGCTAAATTACTTCTCTAATGATCAAAAAACACAAATCAAAAATTAAAATCTTTGCACAACAATTTTTTTACTGAGGTATATCAAGGCGCCAGGACTAGAATATATTTGACAAGATTCGAGCCCATGTATAGATTTCATCTCGCATGGATTACTCACATGCCCAGTGTATCTCCGTGTACCAAGACTTACTGCCCCTGGCAATTCTCCTGCGGCTCCTCCGACGCCCCAATCGGCTCTGGTTCTGTGACTGCCTGTCTGGAGGGAGGACGTTGGCGACAACTATATGCTTGAGACATTGGACCAGGATACAAGCTCTTGAGTTTTTATATCCCTTTTTTCTCTCTAACCCCTCTCCCCATCCAGACTCCCCCCCCCCCATATTTTTCCTCCCCCTATGAGACTTTATTACCTATCATTTATCTCCCCACCGGTGGCCTGTGGTTGTAGGTGGGTGCATGTGTTCATACTCCTGAAGTTAATAAAAAAGATTTGAACCATAAAAGATGTGTATCCTCCCAATTGATAAAACATATACAGAAGGAAGACACTGTGCATGTGTTCCAGTCTGGTTTCGGAGCATCTCACAGTACCGAAACAGCAACACTCATAGTGACTGATGTTTTACTCCGCACTTTCAATAAAGATCAACCTTGTCTCCTCGTCCTACTGGATTTAATCACTGCCTGATACAGTCGAGCACCAAAGTCTCTTTTGGATTAATTCTTTACTAGGCAATAAAAGGGGAATGAGTAAAAGAAAGAGGGGAGAAACATCAAAGCACAGCCTTGAAGGGGGTCATGGCAGTTAATGCAGTGCCTAAAGACAGCATGGGCACCATACAGGATGCATTGGTGCAAAGTTGCAGACTTCAATGAAATATCACAAACTTCCAGGACACAAGCCAACATTTAAGTAAGTGCTTAAGAATATGAGTTCCATACTCAGCCCTTAGAAATTGTCCCTGTATTGATTGTATGAAATAGATGTGAGGGTGCAATGGTCTGTGAGAGGATAGATGGATAAGGCTGCCTAATGGGGAGAAGTATACCTGTTGGGGGAGTTGCTACAAGCTCCGAAGGCCAAAGTGTGATGTGGGGTGGATATGGCCCATCTCAAATATTTAGGTGTGTGTGAATCTATATTCTATCTTACCCAGAGCTCAGTTGCTGCTGGTAGGGACCGGTGGCGGGGGGCAGGAGAAGTTGGGGGTGTAGGAAAGGAAAAAAAACTTACCTGGGGTCACTGTCGCTAGCCGCTGCCTCTCCTTCACCGCAGCAACCAGGAAGAACACAGCCTCCCAGAATCCCCTGACCAATCACAACGCTGCCTTACAGCAACATTGTGATTGGTTTGAGTGCTGTGGTTCGGCGCTCAGACAGGGGCTTGGAGGCTCTGCATGTTCTCCACCTAGGCTGTATAATACAGCCTGTGGAGAACGTTCACAGTGTGCATGAAGGTTTGGCCAGGCCGAGACGGCCGGCCAAACCCTCATGCGCACTTAAGGTGCAGCCATCACTCCTCCTCCCTCGACTGACATCAAGGGAGCACGGCCCCGCCCTTACAACCTGGCTGGCTGCACTGCTTTAGAGCAGAGACACGACGCTCATCCGCCTTAGCGGAAGAGCCGCCCCTGCCAGGGCTACAGTATAATGGCCTAAATGTTGAGGCATGACTAAATGGGGGATTTACGTCTTTACCAACCTAGTCAGTCTATCACAATTGAGCCCCAACCCTGATTAAATATGGCCAATTGGTTGTTCATTCTATAGATGTCCTGTTTAAAAGAGGCCACTTTACACATTTCAAAAACCCATTCTTCTAACGTTGCCACTGACAGCAAACACAAGTATCCTAGAATACAAACCTTGCCTATTGCCAATGCATCTGCCACCCATCTGTAGCCTTGGGTGGTTAACCCTGTACGTCTGTTACATCATGCAGAAGTACCAGGTGGATCAAGGGGGGATATGCGAACCATGGGCACTAGATAGTTGTAACCATATCCTGTTCAAATAGTGCTGCAGTGAGGGACAGGGCCAGAGTATGTGCAACAAGTTACATCTTGGTGAATCTACAGCACTGAGTGTAGGGGAGTGTCCCTGCATAGGCACGAGGGGTTGAGATGCCAGTTATGTAGAATTTCAAAGTGTAGGAATTTTGTGCCTCTGTAAGAAATATATTGTGGGTGGTCAGCCATGCAGTCCAGTCCTCAGGGAAGTATTCGCTGCCAAGTGATCTTTGCCAGAATACTCTACAGGTAGAGTCAGAGATTTTAGTGAACACATCACATCAGTATGATATAAAGGCCAGAGAGCCTTTCGCTTAAAGGTCCCCAATTCATAAACTATTATCTACTTAGTGAGATAGGTGGGGTCATGGCTTCAGGGCATAAGTGTCTCTTCCGAAAATATGCCAGTTGCTTATATTGCCAATTATGACTTCTTGTTAATCCGAATCCGTAAGCGAGCATCTGAAATGTCTTGCGTCTACTCTCTTGAAAACATTTATCCAGAGAGATAGTGCCCTGTCTAGTCCAGTTCAGCCACTGTATCACCTACCTGTTATCTGTGTTATGCCACAGTGGGGCTTCGGCATGTTGGCGTACATTTAGCCCCAAGAACCTCTGTGCAGAATTCCAGTGGAGGACCATGGGTCTAGTTACATGATCAGTGGTGTGTTTGGCAATGTTTTGTGGATATACAGCATGCCCAGATTCCCCACTCTCTGTAGTGTTTCTGAGCATGAATGCTCATTAACACTCTAAACAAGCATCTGCAATGCAATAGGTCTCACATTTACGCGGGTTTGAGCTATTGGCATTGTAAATGACAATGCCTTTTATTTATGTTTTGGTTTTTAAAACATAAATGAAAGGCATTGTCATTTACAATGCCAACAGCTTAAACTCTCGCAAATGCGAGACCTAATGCATTCCAAATGCTTGAAAGCATCGCTGAAGTGCCCCCTTCTGTCTCCCATGTCCCCTGAAGAGCTCCCCGTTTGCAAGGAGTTAAATAAACAAGCCAGTAATCACAACTTCTGCCCTTCTGCAGTAACAGAAACTCATTAAAGAAAATATTGCTTACAGACTAAAGAAGACGTACCGTATAACAACCAAATTAAAAGGGCCAGTCCTCATGGGAGGTTACAAATGAAGACAAGGCGGTACTCGGGAGGGACTAACAAGCCTAATAACGAATCAGAAGCCAGCATATACGAAGGACAATGTCACAAGCCAATGACAAATATGGGAGGAAAGTGGGCGGGCTTCAAGTACATACTCCAATACAGCATGGCTCGCAGCGCATGCGCTGCCCAGGCTCGACGTAAAAACAGGATGGGCCTCAGGTGAAACTGTCCTACACTGCTTCCACTCCTATTAATCAGAGGACTTTCAAATGGTCAAAATTGGTGACAGTGTCTCTGATCTCTCCCTCATTATATGTAGTGTCCATCAGGGCTCTATTCTAGTGTCCATTCTTTGAATAGCTGTGTTGAACCTCTGGGGGAACTCTTGAAAGATCTTGGCATCTCTCTCTGCCAATCTGCAGGTGACACCCAGGTCTATCTGAAACTGGGAAATCCTGATTCTAGCTCCAAAGTAAAATTCTCACTTCTGAGCATTCACAAATGGATGGAGCAAAAGCACCCTAAGAGCAGTGCGCTGAAGAATGAATGGAGAATGGCACTTACGAGGCGCACTCTATCTCAATGAGGTCTCTAGGTGCCGGGCCTACGATGGAGGTAGAAAAGGTAGGCCCAGAAGCCAGAAATGGAAGGTAACATTTGACCTGTAAAGAGGAGAGTTCCAGCGAATGGGACCTGTCACAGAAAAGACTGTTCCGCTCCTAGGATTAAGTTTATGCTTTGGGACCTTAAGGTGAAAAGTTTTTTGACTGCATAAGCAAAGAGATGGGGTATGAAGCCTTATTCTATTATATAGACACCCTGGGCCCTCTTGATAACAGCATCTATACATCCAGGTGACTATTTTGAATCCAATTCTGTCGGTCACAGGGGCCAGAGCTAAGTCTTTCAAGCTACAAAGACCTGATTCCTTCTCCTGAAACCCACCACGGCGTGCTTTACTGTGTTTTATGTTGTCTGCAATTGCACCAAAATTAACACTGATAGAGCTGTGTGTAAACATTTGCAATAATCCAGATGAGAACTAATCAGTGCCTCTACAATTAGGCCTCTATGCTTGGACGAGTGCAAATGTTATGTTATGTTATGTTATGTAAAGGTGATTTGTAGAGCGCACGTTCACCGGGCGGTTTCTTGGCGCTGAGTAAGAATAGGTTTTATCTTTCCTATTTGGTGGAAACAGTTTCCGTAAAGCATTGTTTATCTGGGCTCCTAAAGTAAGATCACAACCAAATATAAAACCCAAATTATCCACCGAGGGTGCCAGACAATGTGCTTGGCCCCTGAGATTTGGGAGAGGTGTGAACCCGTCCCTGACAGGAAGGGGTCTAACCACACCCACTGCGATGTATGATGTAGAAAAGAAATAAACAGCTAATTGTCAGTGGCCAGCTTTGGCTGCCTCTCTGATTCCAGTGTGTGATAATTGATGATTTACTATATCACAAGTCTCAGATAAATCAATCCTAAGAGGTCGCCTGATCCTTCATCGTCCCAACATCTCAGCAATGCGCTCTCTGTATTATGTGAAGGGTGCAAACCCGACTGGGAGCCGGAGAAACAGTTTTTACTAACAAAGTGTCCCTATTGCTGTTTAACTACTATTGTCTCCATTAGTTTAGCCATTACCTTTGAATTAGTAATGGGCTTAAAATTTCCAGGTACAGTAGGATCATGGTTAGGGTTTTTCAACAGCGTGATAATACCATCTTTAGCTTGAGAACACTGCAGCAAATCACCACAAGAAAGAACCAAAGGTCTTGACGGGCGAGCTCAGCAGAGGGCCCGGGACCCGTAGTCAGCTGTACCAGTAGCCTCACAAGAGTGATTTTGAGAATATCGAGGTTAAAGTCTATGTTGCTTTTGCATGAGTCCTTAGGAAGTGATGCGGGTGAGGTAAGTAGTCATGTAGTAGAAATGCAATGAGATGGTGATCTGACCGAATGACTGGAGATTTCCTTTTCACAGGCATTGGCACGCTTTATGAATACTATGTCCACTGTGTGACCTTTGCAATGAGACTGCTCTGACATTAGTTGTGTGAATCCTAGGTTGCCCAGGGATCTTAAGAACACAGCAGCAATAGGGGCAAAGACTACATGTATCCTCCTGACACCCAACCCTGACCCAGCTACTGACCTTCCCTGGCTTGGACCCTAAGATTTGCAGATTTCAACCCATAACTTGCCACTTCTGCTAAATCCTGGGGTCCCTTTCGGGGTTCTAACTTTAACCTTAAAAGTCACATCCAAGCACTGGCAAAGTTGGCTAGGTTCCAACTCCGAAAAGTCTTGAAGCTCAAACACTTTCTCATCTTCTAGGATCTGAAACTGTCAGTGGAGGCGATGATAGTGTCCTGTCTCTACTATGGCTTGACCGCTATTACTGGCGTACCAGTAGAGACCAGCCCCGGTACCTCTTTGTTCCAATGTACAGGACGCTGGTGCTCATCCGGGTTGTCTGCACTCGTTGTAAATTAACAACAAATTCAGTAGAGTGCTTTGTATGGCTTGCATGCACTACAACACCGGACCGTCCGTGTCAGCAGAATCAGTTGTATGATGGATAGTCCACTAATCTCTACTACTCTGTCAGGCTTCCTCTGCTGAAAAACTCATGGTTCTTGCTGTGTTACCACTTACACCTTAACTTACAGTACTGAATCCTCTGCTTCTTTTATTGCTCACTCAGGACTTTAAGTGGGCCGGGTCTCACCGGTGCTGAGCACCGTAAGTTTTTTAAAGGGGGCCTCGAAACGGGTCTCTATCGGGCTCTGTTTTGTGCCCTGGCACAGGCGGTCCGTTCTTTTCCGGACTGCAGTGACGGCAGGCACATCGATGTGCGCGTGCTCACACTGCTCACTTCTCACTAGTGGAGAAGTTACGGCATGACGTCATGCCAGGTGAGCGTTGTAGGGGAAGGGAAATCCTTTAAAGCACGGGTACTCATAGTACGGCCCGCAGGCCGCCAGCGGCCCGGCAATCCTTCCTTGGCGGCCCGCGGACCTTGCAGATATCCTACCTGTGTTTTTTCTTAAGTGTCAGCAAACACCGCCGGTTGCAGCAGCGCTCTATGGGGGCCGGGCGATTCTTTAAAATACCATTCACTTGTTAATGAGGCTTTGTTGTATTTCACCTCTTCTTAGCGCCCCTGCATCTCCACTCTGAGTGCCTCGTTAAGCCTCATTAACAAGTGAATGGTCTTTTAAAGACCTGTGAAGTACTCGGGTGCGGCTGTGTGTGTGCCCGGGAAGCTGTCTCAGCCCGGGCTGACACACACGCGGGGTGAGGTGACAGAGGGTGACAGAGAGAGGGAGACAGACAGAGGGAGGGAGGGAGAGAGGGGGAGACATAGGGTGACAGAGAGAGGGAGACAGACAGAGGGAGGGAGACAGAGAGAGGGAGTCAGGGGGAGACAGAGGGAGGGGGAGGGAGGGAGACAGACAGAGACAGAGAGAGGGAGACAGAGAGAGGGAGACAGAGGGAGACAGAGAGAGGGAGACAGAGAGAGGGAGACAGAGGGAGAGAGAGGGAGACAGAGGGCAACAGACAGAGGGCGACAGACAGAGGGAGACAGACAGAGGGAGGGAGAGGGAGGGAGACAGAGGGAGGGAGACAGACAGAGAGAGAGGGAGACAGACAGAGGGAGACAGACAGAGGGAGACAGAGGGAGACGGAGAGGGAGACAGAGGGAGACAGACAGAGGGAGGCAGAGGGAGAGGGAGACAGAGGGAGGCAGAGAGAGACAGGGAGGGAGTCAGGGGGAGACAGAGGGAGAGGGAGACAGACAGAGGGAGACAGACAGAGGGAGATAGAGGGAGGGAGACAGAGGGAGACAGACAGAGGGAGACAGACAGAGGGAGACAGAGGGAGGGAGACAGAGGGAGGGAGACAGAGGGAGGGAGACAGAGGGAGGGAGAGGGAGGGAGGGAGAGAGAGGGAGACAGAGAGAGAGGGAGACAGAGAGAGAGGGAGACAGAGGGAGGGAGGAGGGCGACAGACAGAGGGAGGAGGGCGACAGACAGAGGGAGACAGACAGAGGGAGGAGGGCGACAGACCGAGGGAGGGAGACAGATAGAGGGAGGAGGGCGACAGACAGAGGGAGACAGACAGAGGGAGGAGGGCGATAGACAGAGGGAGGGAGACAGATAGAGGGAGACAGAGGGAGGGAAACAGACAGAGGGAGACAGACAGAGGGATGGAGACAGAGGGAGAGAGAGGGAGGGAGACAGAGGGAGGAAGACAGAGAGAGGGAGGGAGACAGAGAGAGGGAGGGAGACAAAGAGAGGGAGGGAGACAGGGAGAGGGAGACAAACAGAGTGAGTGAGACAGAGGGAGACAGAGAGAGGGAGAGAGGGAGGGAGAGAGAGAGAGAGGGAGAGAGACGGAGAGAGAGGGAGGGAGAGTTAGAGGGAGAGATAGAGAGAGGGAGAGATAGAGAGAGGGAGGGAGAGAGAGAGGGAGACAGACAGAGCGAGAGAGAGAGAGAGAGAGAGATAGATAGAGAGAGAGAGAGAGAGATGTGTATATGCCGGGTCTGGTGGCTCAGTGTTCAACCTCATGGTCATAGGTTTTTTTGCTCTAGCCCCGCCCCCTCCCCCACTGACCCCGCCCCCACCGGTGCGGCCCTCGGCCACAAACCACACTGTAAATTTGGCCCCCGAGAGAAAGTTTGTGAGTACCCATGCTTTAAAGAGTCATTTTCTCTCTGGATTTCCCTTCTCTTTTTGAAACTCAGGAGCAGCAACATTGTTGTGGTGTCACCAGGGCTTTAAGTGGAAGCTTTTTCAATATTATATACATGCCGTAGTTGCTGCTTATTTATCTTATGCAACTAACAACCATTGACAAAGCCAATAGTCCCGACTTGTTGTAGGTATGATGTTACTTGCTGTATCATATATCTGGATGCAATGACAGAAACAGCAAAATACAAGTCGGGCGGCACACTATGCTAAGCACAGATTTTTAGTTTACGTGTTTTTAAGCCACGCCCTAAACTACATCGGCCACGACCCTTTGAGAGACCCTCCAGTTTTTTTCATCCCAATTAAATCCCTGTGCTCACTGATTTCTTCCTACTTGACCAATGCGTTACCTGCTGTATGTTGCTCTGCTGTCTATGTACTTATGTTTGTCGGAAATCATGTCTTTGTATATCCCTCGTCATCAGTGCATACATTCCGTGGCGCATTGTATTTCTCTATAAAGACGAACATATAATGTATTGTAACAGGCTGCTTTATCTTGCTACCAAACAAACATTGTTTGACTTTGCGGGTGTTCTCACACTTTTCCCCATTACAGCGCTCTGAAACCCGGCTGAGGGGAGTTAGCACTTTACAATAAATAATTAAACAAATACCCAGCCAGTCAGGAAGCAGCGGGACCGTTTCCTTTGCATAGATTAGGGCTCGTTGTCTCTTTGGTAAGCCGCTGAGCAGCCTTCTCGGTAACTAGTGTGTCTTACAATTTTATATTAACATAACATAATTGGTTAGTCGTATATTGGCGTCATCGAGGATTTAATGTGTGAGGCGATGACATGAGCACCTTTCTACCTAAGGAGGGGTCGACAGAGCACGTCATGTGAAGCTCATACTATATATACCGGGCAGACGCCTGCGAATGGCTCTAGGGGGGGTTCTTTTTTTAAGAAAAAAAATCTGTCAGCCGTGGCCTCATTTCTATGGGAACCGTGTCGGGTGTTAGCGCGCTCCTGCTCGGGACATCAAGCCAGCGGGGCGCCGAAGCCGCACACCCCAGCTCGTGGCGGCCGGAAGAGACGCATTTGTACACAATGGCGGCCTGTCAGAAGCCCCATCAGCGCCACCAGCTGCAGGGAGCCGGCAGGCGTCCCGTCAGCCCACTCGGACCGGGGCTCACCACCACCACAAACCCTTTCACGGTGGGTGGGGCGGGGGAGAGGCAGCCCCTGCATAAGAACTAATTGTCTCTTTTTCAGGAGCCTTGCCCCATTAAAGTCCATTGTGCTAAAAGAGAATCAACATAGAGGCGGGCACTTTTCAGTTCATGTGGCAAATTACCTTTGTTAATAAATGATGCCAGCGCTCGTGCCCTCTGTCTGTCCTCAGCCTTTGCACTGTGGCCTGCCCCTTTCACGGCCACCCCCTCCCCCGCCCGCCTGCAGAGTTAGATGCGGGGACCCCGAGCCTCCGATATCTCACAGTTATTCATTAGCCTAGGGTCGAATAGTGCCCCCCTGACGGTTTGGGGTCTGCCTTATGCACTACCCTTTCGGTTCACCTTGCTTGTGTCTTCTACAGACTGCGCTCCTGTCCTTCCAGTGTCACCTGCCTCCGGCCTTTCAGTGACCCCCACAGGGTGTAGCCAACCGATACTCAACTCTGTAGCCCGCCCCTTCCTGTGCCCACCTACCCCCCAGAGTCCTAAATCGAGTATCCCGCCTCTTCTTGTTTCCCTTCAGGTGAGTCGGCTTCAGCGCGCCCCCCTTCCCTGCTGTTAAACCCCGCCCTGCTTGTGTGTGGGTGGGGGGGGGGGGGGGGGAGGAAGGAGCTGTGCAGCCTACGGTGCCCCCTGTGGTCTAACCTGCCTGTGCCCCCCTAGGCATTCATGGTCTCCTAAAACAGCCAATGTCCCCTATAGTCAGGGCCACTGGAATTATGCCGCATAAATTGGACCTCGGACCTCTCCTGCCGCATAATTCCAGTGGCACTGCCTATAGATTCCTGCCCTCCCTTCGCCACTCCCTTTGAGCGTCTCCTAAACCTTCCTGTGGTTCTGCAGTGCACTCAGCAGTCTTCTCTGTCCCCCTCCCGCCCAGTATCTCGCCTTTCCTCCTGCAGGCAGTGCCCCCAAGCTGTCCCTTACTCTTACCCCTGCGGCGCGCCTTGCCACGGCAGACCCTGCCTCCTGCCCTTTCGGGGCGATCTGTCTCTGCAGTGGCTCCCCCATACCCCTGGAGGAGGGGCGCATGGGCGTGCTGCCCTTTTACACTCCCCCTCCTCTCTCTGTCCCCACAGAGTACAGACTGTCCCTGGCCTGCCCTGGTCGTACAGGCCTCTCTGTCCCTCTTGTCACTGCCCCTTAAGACTATGTCCCTGTCTGCCCTTGCACAGCCCCCCCCCCCCTCCCTTCAGTGGGCGTCTTTCCAGATGTCCCCCTTCCTGCAGCGTCTGGCCCCAGCCCTGTAATGTGTCCCTAGTCTGCCCTGGCAGACTCCTCTCCCCCCCCACCCGTCCCTCCTCTCTGCCCTTGAACAGTGCCTGTCTCTGCCCACTGCACCTGCACAGGTTTCTACCATACCTTTGCGCAAACTCCGAGTCTTTCCTGGCCTGTCTCTGCACCTACAGAAGGTATTCCTGCCTGCCCTTTCACACTCCCTCGTCCCTCTTGTCTCTGCCCTTCCTCTGGGGGGGGGGGGTCTTCGCGCCCACATCTCCTGTCCCCATTTTCTCTGCCCCCTTACCCTGTAGAGGGCGCTGCTCCTCCTGTAGAGGATGTCCCTGCTTGCCTCTGCACAGCCTCCTTCCCCCCGACCCCTGACTTTGCCCCCACACACTGCTCGGGGCCCGCCCTCGCACAGCCCTCTGTCCCTTTTCCCCCTGCCCCCTGTCCCCTGTACAAGGTGCCCCTCCTCCTGTAGAGGGTTTCTCTGGATTACCCACGCAGATCTCCCTTACTCTGCAATGTCTGCCCCTGCCGACGGCGTCCCTCCCCTCCCCTCCCTGGGCCCTGTGACGTCCCCTCCCCCGGCTCTCTGGGATGCTCAGCCTGCTAAGGTGTGACTTGGCCCTGCCTCCCACCACCAGACACCCCCTGGGCTCTCCCGGCCCTCAGGGACCGGCCGGCCAGCTGCTTTTGAAGAAGAACCGAAGCCCGCCGGCCCTCATTTGCATTGTAATTCAGACCATGACAGACCGTCGGAGCCAGGCACTATTTAACTAAATTGTTTTTATCGCAGCACCGGGGTGTGAAGCACAACAAAAGGCGCCCGCGAGATAATTAAAAATCCCGAGACAGTCAGTCACCCAGTTAGACCATAACGAGTCACTAAACAGAGACGCCCTTAATGGACTGCTTTCACTTTACCCTTCTTGGCACTACGGGAACAGTTAACTTAAGCGCTGCTTCGTATTTTATATATTTCATACATTCATTAAAATAATTCACACGTTAATTAAAAAATGGTGATTTCGGTAGCAGGACAAAAAGCGGCAAACATGAGTCATTTATCAGGTAGCGGACAAAAAAAAAAACAGCAACTGCTAACTAGACTCTGGTGTAAATTCGAATTGGCAAATTTCTAATGGTATGCTTAATTCATTTCACCAGATTATTTTTTTCGCATAAAATGCAATTTTACTGGGTTATTTTTCGCGTATAAAATTCAATTTTACCAGATTATCCTTCGTAGATAAAATTTCATTTCATTAGAATGTTTTACGAACACAAAATGACCTGTTATGGAATTAATTCCACGTGAGTACCTTTTTGCTTTTGGAGCAGGCTACTTGTGTCTATTGATTTCATTTGTAGTTTTTATCTAACTTGTAAAATGTCCTCGGTAGTACAGTTTGCAAAATACCATATGGGTAGTGAGTGAGTCTGGGATTTTGGGTTGGTCTGGGATTTATATGTTGCGTGATAGCGGTGTATTTTATAGGGCCAGGAATGGCTCCAGGGTGAAAGGAGGCGTCCACCTAGTCTAGGATGTAGCATCTGCCTCCACAGAGGAAGGGCGTTGTTTCATGCATGATCAATTCGTGCATCAATTTCATATTTCCCAATATTAATTCACCACTAATCCTTTTTGGGTTCCAGAGTAGCGTGCTACTCGACGAAAAAGCGCTTTCGACGCCTCGTCTGGGGTAGTAAGCGCTATATAAAGGCAATTACAAAAAGAAAAAAAAAGAACAAGATTCAGAAGGCAAATAGGACAAGATGGTTTTGGGGCCACAGTGGACAACTTCTCCTAGATCAGCGTATGGAAGGTGAGGGAGTACGGAGGCAGAGGTGGGGTAATGGGAGAGACTAATAATAGTAACTTGTTTTTTTCAAATAGCGCTTTATACCACCCTTCTGCTGCTTCTAAGCACTGTAATTACCAGAAGTTACTTTTACCTTCTCACGGTGCTCAATTTACCAACCTTTGGCAGACCCTTCACCTGTGACTCAGAGCCTTGCTGCAGAAGGACGCGTTCAGGTCATTGATGTGGCCCTCTGGCTTCAAGAAATGCGGCTGCGAGACTGCAGGCGATGGAATCCAGGATTTAGGAGGTTTGTAATTTGGTAGACAGCAGAAGGTCCTGGCGATGCTGATAGGACGCACCTGTGACAGGGAGTCCAGGTAGTAAGCTCCTGGTAGATACTGAAGATCTCACTAGTTGAATTTGGGGTTCTGAGGCTTCATCAGAGTGGACCATATTTCTTTCTCTAGGATTCCACCTGCTCCTGGCACACGGGTCAGGACACAAAGTACTAGGACACAGCTAAGATGGTGGATTTCGTAGGAGGATCTCTGGGCCTTAGGTCCTAGGTTGTCATCAGGATATTAAGGGATCCCTGGACTGGGATGTATTGTGTGGAGCCTAAAGCGGTCCATCTCTGAGGAACTTTAGCCAGACTCACCCAGGATCTATTTCCTGTGGCGTTCTGTGACCTCTCGGAGCCCTTCTGGTAGACAGCGCTCAGGATTCGTACTGCTAACATGTTATGTGCCATGCTATCGTTCCAGCTTGCTGTTTTGGGGAGCAGGTACCCTTCTTATGAATCCCCCTTACCCTAAGTAGTTTCCCAAAAGGCTAGTTCTGAGACATCACGATCCTTTCTGGCCTTTGCCATTGAAAACCCAAGATTCTTCCTGTGCGCCCCGCCATCGCAGCACATGGGACAGACTTTACGCACAGCCCACAGGAAAAACTATGGGGCCTATTACGATGGCGGTCGGAAAACCTCCCTGACCACCATGGTAGCGGGAAAAGACCGCCCGCATGGACCGCGACATCACCGTTGGTCGAATTACGATGACCCGCGGTCGAAATCCGACCGCGGTGGTTGGATCGCGGGCCTTAACATTGCGGCAGTTGCTGCTGCCCGCAGCACTGCCGTGATGTCCAAAGGAGCATGTCCTGCATTTTCCTGCACTGCGTGGCAGGCACTGCACAGTGCCTGCCACCTGGTACAGGGAAATGTAGGGTTGGACCATGGGTACCCCCCAGTGCACCCAAACCCCCCCCAAACATTGGGGGCCCGCAACGGGCCCCCGGAAGACAATCTCCGCATGCCTTTCCATGGCGGTTTGACCGCTGAGGAAAGGCTGGCTACCGCCGGCATCATAATCCTGCCGGCAGAGCCTGCTCTGCACTGCCACCATTATCCCGGTCCTGCTCCGTCCGCCAGGCAGGAGTGCGGATGGCAACCGGCGGAAAAGCGGCGGTCGGAATTTCCCACCGCCATCCTAATTTGACCAGCGGTTTTCTTGGTTGCGATCGCGGGCGGATGTCCACCGCCGGCCCGGCCGTGGACATCCGACCGCCATCATAATAGACCCCTTACATTGGCGTTTCAGAGAACTGTCAATCAGCTGCGGCCCGTGCAGGTAAGAGCGGTGGGGCCGGGTTTGGGGGGTGATTTGACAGACAACCACAAGGAAAAATTAAATAAATAATAAATTTTCCCTCATCATTGTCTGTCGGAATCCCCCCCCCTGTCCCCGGCCCACCGCTCTTACCTGCAGGGGCCGCGGCTGCTGTCAATAATAGTGTTATGATGATCCCTCTCAGTGCCTGGTTGGGATATAAATCGAGGCAATAATCCTTGGTTAGTTCAAATCATTAGATTCAATTGCATGTAGTTGGAAACAAATGGTTTTTAAAACTATTAATGAGAAAAGCAATAGAAAGACGATTAACTAGTCTTTTGTTTAAAAATAAATATTACTCAAAGGGTTTAGGGCAATGGCTAAAGGGATTAGGGCTAGCGATTAAGCGTGTGGGGGTATGACTGTCGTAGGTAAGGCGTTAGAAAACTGGGCTTTCTGGGATTTTTGAGTATGGAGTAAGGGATTAAAGGCAGTGGCGTAACGAAACTTGAAGGCCCCCTCCTCCCCCTGCAAGGTACATGGTGGGGCCCCTGCCCAGGATTTAATCAAGAGCTCTTAGGCCAGAGTTCTGTGCTGGGGGCCCCCTGCAGCTTGGGCCCCCCCGCACCGCAGGGGCTGTGGGGGGCCTGTGTTACACCACTGGTTAAAGGGGCCATTCCATGAAAAATGTTTCAAAACCCAAGCTGACGTCATAAAACAAAGCAACATTCTAGAACGTCTATTGTTGGAGATTGTTAGCAATCAAGGACTGGGTACAGAGGCCAGTTTATTTTCCATACACTGGATGGTCGCTTTAAAGGTTAGCACTATAGGGTACACTGTACCCGGTACATGTTTATAGGTGTCAATGACATAATGTGGTTAGTGATTTGGGGTACAGGACAAGGGGGTGTGGGTTAGTTATTATGGGTGATCGTGAGAATTTTGGGTTCGCAAGAGGGGGGAGAGTTCTGTTTAGAGATACAATAGAAAAAAAGCCCTCCCTCTGTGAAATTGGACTTTTTCTATTTTGCTTCAAAATAGCTTATTCGATATTTAATTCGAAGTAATGCGCGTTGACACTAATTACTTTACTCCAGTCACATAAAATCAATTCGAACATTTCATGGACTCAGGCAGTCTAACTTCTCCCCAGCAGCAGACAGCAGTGCCATCAAAATATTGTAAAACAATCGAACGCACTTTCAGATGCTAATTTGTCGAGGACGGGCTGGCTCCCTAACACGTCACTCACTCCCACGCTCCCGCCCACTCGCGCAAACGTGACTTGAAAGAGAAAGCGTCTCCGAGCCATGTGCTGATTTCCAGGGGGTACCCGCCAGTGATTTATGAGCCGGTCTCCAGACTGAATGCATAATCAGCCAGATATTCGAGGAATGGCTGCAAACACGCTCGGCGCGCAGAGACACCTCTGTCTGAGCTGGGGGGAGGGGGGCAGACTGGGGCTGCCGCCTGAAACGGCATATGCATATTTCACAGACACCCAGGGGGAAGGGAAGACACAACACGAGACTGAAATCACTGCCAGGCAAATATTGCCAAAGTAATCATAAAGGGGTAAACACGATGACGCAGAAATTACTATTTTGTATGTTTTACTTTTATTGTTTCTTTCTACTACAGTAGAATTTCTTAGGAATTCGCGGGCCTTTGCCGCTTGGAGCGCGAGGCACAGGGCATTTCCTCAGGCCAGGGGTCGGCCTCCAACTCGGCGCCTGCCAATCCTGCTAGTCTCTCCGTGAAGGCCCCCCTGTGATGCCTTGTTGCCCTGGTGTGGTAGTGGCGGCAGCTGGATCTGTCCTGCCACAAGTGGGGGGGGTTGAGCTCCTCCTGTTGGCCCCTGCACCGTTGGAAGTGAGAGACAGGCACCACCTGCTTGCAACATTGAGCACTGCACTGCTGAAATCCAGGTCAGATCTTGTCCCTGGAATAGTGCAGGCACAAAGCTCTTTATGTGGGTTCCCTTGCCTGCTTGGAAGAGTATTGTGGTGGGAGCAGCCACAGTTTCCCTTGCCTGCCTGGAAGAGTATTGTGGCCACCACCCGAGCATGTCAGCTTGGGGGTCTAGGAAGCGGCATCCCATGTATCCCACCCGCGGCAAGGATTGCAGGCAGTGGTGCTCACCTCAGTCACAGTCTCGGAGACACTCAGTGGTGGAGAAGGAAGCTGTCACTTAAGGCACTGGTGTCGACACCAGCATAGTCATGTTAGTGAGTTTATGCGTTTATAAAAAATAATATGTTTGCTATTTCACTGCTAAAAATCAATCAACGCGTACTGTTCTGAACTAACCATTGCACTTTGTTAGAGGTTGTTATTTCATCGCATTTGTCTTTGTCAAATTGTTAAATGTTTTTGATGCATCCATTTTTATAGAGCTCATAACCAGTATCCCGTGGACATAGTTTCCCCACAATCAGAGTAGAATTTGTAATTATTTAAAAATCTCGAGACAATCAAAAGTTTGCAAAATCCTTAAACAAGTTCCCTAATCCATCATAGAGACTCCACTAGAACACATGCAACCTAGGTTCCCCACACAGGCTCGGAAACTAGAGAACCACTCCCACGTGTGGCACGCCCATACCAAAGCGTATGCATTCCCCTTGCCTGAGGGGGGAACATTCAATACCATCATCCTAGAGCACACAAGAACTTACATTCAATCCAGACATATGTGCCAAGAGAGGGCCCTGAGAATGGCTCTTTTAAGACTATGAGCCGACTGCAGGGTGGCCCCAACATGCAACACACACGACTACAGAGCTAGCAATTTCGGGGGAGAAAGCTGCAGCTCCTCAGAATCCAACAGCAAGGGCAAAAGCATAGGGCAGGGCCCGCCAACCCAGAGGGAAGACAGGGAGCACACACCAGAAATCACCAAGGTACTTAAAAACGTGCTCACCCCACTGATAGCCCCGGGCTGCTCTGAGGAGGGCCCTGTGGTCACAATGTTATTAAGCGAGACACCATACTACTTTCTGGTGGATACAGGGGCGGCAAAGTCATGTTTCAGGAAGGAGCAGCCCCCATATCAAAAACCACTGCCAAAATACAGGGAGTCTCGGGTTCCGTGGCCGAGGCCCCCCTCACGGAACCCCTCGAGCTGGTAATAGGGAAGAATAGGATAACGGAACAATTATTGTACTGTCCTTACTCCCCGACAAATATACTAGGATGGACCTACTGTCCAAGCTAACAATGTCCATCCAGTTCACCGATAATGGGACTATAGCCTGCTCCTCCCTTGAAGCCTCCCTCCTAGAGTACAAACCAGCGAACCTCTCCCATGCCACAAGGACACCAGCCAGGGTGATCCCGGTCTGTCGAGCCCCCTTCAAGAGGGTAGTTCTGGACTATGCGGGTAGCCTCTTAAAGTTGTACGGACTAGCCCGGCAGTGGACAGGCCGCGCACACCACCTCTTGGTAGAGACGGCCAAAAGGATAGCATGTAGGGTGCACAGAGAGCCGGAGACCCAGGATCATGACACACCAATGCTCATTGCATCCCGACGAGACTAAGTGGGGTGCCGGCCCAAGGCATATAGGGACAATGGCAGTAGCAACCAGACCATGAACGCCCCGGGGTTACCAGGTTTAGGCTCTGTCACCAACCTGGCACCTCCCTGAGTGGGGAAGTGGCACAGACAAGGTGATCCTGGGCCGAGTGGTGCGTCCCCCGCACTAAGGGCCCACTGTTACCAAATGCAGTACCTGGACGAGTGACCTCTGGAGAAAACTCTACATTCCCAACCAGCAGAGCAACACCCCAAGGACATGTCCCTGCCTGCTACATGGGAAAAATGCCTGGGCCTAGTGTGGGCAAGCTACCGTCCACATCCCCCATGCAGAGTCCCGCTTGGAATGACTAAGAAGCAGAGAAGAGTGCCCCCCAAAGGGGCCGCGGCGACCACAAGTGTGCAAGTGGTGCCTGGTTGGAAGAAGACCCAGCCACAGAACCCCAGAGGGATCCAACAGAGTGCCCGCACCAAAGGGCAAAAAGGCTGTCAACCTCTAAATTCTAGAGAATGCCACTGTTGTTACCGAAGAAACCACAGGATCGAACATTGCTGCCTAAAATTATACCACAAGCGGAAAAGAATAGTCCCTGGACTGCCTCCACAGAATACCCATCCAGAAAGCCAAGCCCAGATCAACTCGAGCGCGCAGCACATTCAGCCACGAGGAAATCAGTTCGCAAACACATTACCATGACAAGGATCAGATGGTTGGCCACCACATGGCAACCGCAGCAAGCAGGGAACTCAGCCCAACAAACACCAGGGCCAAAGCCACGGGAGAGAGAGGTAACTGCCTGGGGAGGTAAGACCTTTACACTAATCTCCCAAGCCAAACACACAGTAAATCCAAATCCCCAGTAGGACACCCACTTCATACCCACTTCACAAAACTCACTACAACCATAAAGACTAGTGACACAGCATTAGGGAAAAACCCAAGCCTTTACTTGCGCTCAGGAAAACCTCAGGGCTGCCATATTATGTCGACCGGGAATCCACGCTAGGGTTTGCCATCCAGGTGCCCGCAGGGGCCTGGGCCTCCCTCCGCTGTTTATCCCCTGGGGCAGGGTTGGCATAAAAGCAGGCACCCAGGTCCCTTCACCCAAGTCACTAGGGTGCGCCCCGGATCAAAAGGACCCCATTCTTCAATATTTTCCAGGCCTTCAGCAAATGGAGGCTCCTTTTTGGTCCGAAAATGAGACAACGCTCCAGGGCCAGAAGCCAGGTTTTCCATGCATTTGGAATGTTGAAGTGACCCATAGAACTCCGTAGTCCATGCACAAATTTGGCACCAAGCCATTAGAGAAATTCACCCTGGCAATCAGCCATCTCAGTTCATTTCTCACAGCACGACAAGTCCCAGCCGCGCACCTGACTCCCATCATAAGTAGGACATTCTGCCTCCTCCTCTCCCCTAATGCTTCCAAACACATCCAAAGTCTGCTCATCAGATCATGCCCCTCCAAAGCAGAGGGAGTAGTGTGTCATCAGGTAAAAAGCCCCTGATTCCCGCCGAGGGTGGCAGACGCAAAAGCATCCTAGATCCGAGGGAGAGGACAGCGACAGGATGGAAAGGCTTTCCATAGATGACCATCGTAGCATGTATAGGCTCGCCACCGCACCCAGCTTATCGAACAGGATAACATGAAGCATCGTCCAAGGAAGCAACAGGCCTGATTCCAGTCATGCCACATCTGAATCACGGGGACCTCAGCGACCATATGACCCCAGTCGATAGGGAAAAAATTCATAGAGTCCATTAGCGTGACCCATATTGGGCCGAGCACACGAGTCCTAACGGCACACCAGACTCTCTGCGAAAACACAGCAAACACGTTTCCAGACATTCCCCTGCAGGGCCGTACGGGGGCCACGAACAACCCCCTGACCACCTCCGATATGCTGTATTAGAAGCAGCATTGCCCAAAATACAGGTAAACGCCAAACGGGACCTGCATAAACCAGCCCAAAAGTAGCCCAAAATCCCCAAACCTTCCAGAAGGAGGGTGTAACCAATAACCCAACCCCATTAGAGAAAACCTCATTACACGCCACGTGCAGAGACCCGAGGGACGTGCACATGTCAACGGAAACATCAACCTAAAAATTAAACATCCACTTCCCCTTGCAGTTGCATGTAGCCCATGCAGGTCAAAAGGACACCCCTGAACCGGTTAAACAACACACCTTTAAACGGAGCAGTCCACAGAGGAAAATGAATGTCCCACCGTAGCAAGGAGAGGGGGGTAAACCAAAGTATAACTAGCACTAAACCAGCTTAAACTCACCATTCCCTAAAAATACTAGCACCTCCTTTCAGTACCCCACTAGAAAATATCGCTCACATTGGAGCCATAGGGTGTATCTGTAAAAAGCAAATGCAGGAAGTCTACAAAAAACTGCCTAACAATGTGTTTTTCCAAGCTAACCTACAACCCACATCTCTTATCCTACAGGTCTGCGATCAAGCCACATGTGCACCAATATTAACGCAGTTCGCCGCCCCTTCAATCAAAGCTTCCAAAAGGACTTCAACAAAGCCAACCGCTCAAGAACACAGACTACAAATTGACTTTATAACAACCTTTTATTTATAAAAAGACTCTTTTTGCACTGCGCTAGGACAAGACACCCCTGGGCACCCAGACAACAGACATCTAACCTGAAGACCATCCCACAGACTACAAATGTTTTTAAAGTTATGTATTTATGTGTTCTTGTACACGCTCTGTTTAGCCTGGGTCCTTTCGCACTCCTCCGGAGCCAGAAATGTGCATAGTCTCATGAAATCTACATCAAAATTCTTGCAATGCGTGCGCAGGGACCTCTTTCATCTCACTTACACCTATGCTGAACCAAACGCCAGCATTCCTCACACACTACACAGCGCACTTCTACAAAACACCTGGTATCAACATATCACAGCCGTGGGCACTCAAACCACGAACAGGTCATGTTACATATGTTCACTGATACCCATGCCATAGGCGCAGAAGGCTTTACTTATCCCATGAGACAGCCCCTGAAAAAGCAAAATGTCTCATCCACCTGTACCTATGTAGAATCAGGGCCAAGATTCAGCACAATAGAAAAGAACCCCGTAGAGCAATCGTAAACATCACCCAGTACGAGACCAACCCCACAGCACTGTACCTTTTTACTGAACATAGGGACATCAAAACTGAGGAAGACTGGATCCGCAGAAGGGGCACTATAGGGGAGGACACTGTTTGGCTCTGGGACTTCGTAGAAAAGAAGTTCTTGGAGGTAGCAAGACCACCCCACCTGTGCACAAATACGTCCGCTCCCACCTCTGTCTATGGTCCCAGGGTGGTCCGTAGCATATTTGGGGCCACCTTTTTTAATGACAAGTGTACCTCGAACATCACCACGATCATGCTAGGGGAAATGAGTCTCATGGGACGGGGCCAAACGCCAGTGTAGACGCTCCGTGCCAAGAAATCTGGAATACCGAGGTTAAAAGGTACACATGGTTGGAGAGGAAGGGGCAATCCCTAATTGTATGGAAACTTACACTGTATTCATTGTGTTTCAGAGGCAAATAAACCATGTTGCTTGGTTATAACGAGAACTGTGAAGTAGTACTGCATCTATCAGACCTGCAATGGGGCACCTCCACGTTGATAGATTTCTACTGGCAGTGTGGTGAGCTTGCCTACACCCAGCTCGTTCCCGGATGGCGGGGCCTCTGCACCCTCATGACCATACACACCCCAATGCTGGTCATACCTGGTGAAGATCTGCCTGAGTTGTCTCAACATCCGCTACAGGGGAAAACAACTCTGTTGCATCAGGTTTGAAGAAGAAGAACTGCTGACTATTTTGGCTGAGCTCAGTAGAAGTACATTCTGGTAGAATTTAGACTGTTTTCAGAGACTCAAGTAAACGCCAGAGGATCCAAACCCTTCTTCACCATGCAAACAAAGGTGAACCGCCACTGGTTACAAATAACCAAGTGGGAGAAGTTAAAAATGATTAACGACAATGAGCTCGGCCTAAATGCTATCAAGGAAGAACTGAGAGCCATCTGCCTTATCGTGATGCAACATTGTTATGTTATGTTATGTTAAAACCACTTCTATAGCGCACGACTCACCTGGGGGCATCTCGGCGCTTGTTTAGAGACATACCTGAAGGACTGCCTAATGCACTAGAACAAAAAGGCTTTCAGTTTTTTCCTGAAGGTGCTATAAGAAGGAGTCTCACGGAGAGCCATGGGCAACTTGTTCCAATATTTAGGAGCGAGATGGGAGAAGGCTTTCCCCCCAGTACGCTTAAGGCGTATTCGGGGCACCTGTAAGAGGGCAAGTGAGCTTGATCTGAGATTTCGGCATGGAACGTATTTTAAGAGTTGTCTCTGCAAGTACTGAGGCCCTTTGCCTCTGAGGGCATTGTACGTGAGGCAACAGATTTTAAAATAGGATCGCTTCTTTACCGGTAACCAGTGTAGTTCTCTCAGCAGAGGGCCGGACGAGGAGCCTGTAGGGCGGTTTAGAATTAGCCTTGCTAGCAAGAGCTAGTTGTGGCGGTTATGTGATCTTTCATTGTTAATGTTTGGTCCAATTTTATCCCTAAATTTTTCACAATTTGTCTGGGTACAGGGACCTCTCCCAGTTGGGGGGGCCACCAGTCACCCGACCAGATAGATGAGGCTTTCCCCATTAACATGATCTCAGACTTACCAGGGTTCAATTGGAGGCAGTTATCCGTCATCCAGCTAGATATTGCAAGCATTCCCGTAGCAAAGCGGGTTTTCTCTGTCTCTAAGTTAGGGCCAATTGTAAACATAAGCTGAGTATCATCAGCATATGATATTATCTCGAACCCAAACTGTTCAACTATTTTTGCCAATGGGGCCATTAAACGTTAAATAATGTGGGACTTAGACAGGACCCCTGCGGAACCCCCTTATCCAAATGCATTTTTTCTGACCGGTAGGGACCCAGAGTGATGGTTTGATACCTATCTGATAGGAACTGCCGCAGCCATTTTAAGGCTGTTTTTTTGGATGCCACAGGCCAGAAGTCTGTCCACGAGTTTTGAATGCGAGATGGTATCAAACGCTGCGGACAGATCTAATAGGATCAAAACTATTGATCCTCCAGAATCCATTTCCTTTCTTAAGGAGTCGGTCACGGCCAAAAGGGCAGTCTCTGTACTGAATCCAGGTCGAAATCCTGATTGTGAGGGATCCAAGATATTGTTTAATTCCAGGTAGGACCCCAGCTGCCTATTTATTAGGCTTTCCAATTGCTTACCCAACAAGGGAAGCAAGGAGATGGGACGATAATTGCTGAGGACCTGAGGATCCACCGTAGGTTTCTTCAATATCGGCCGTACATATGCTTCCTTCCAGGCCCTAGGGAAGCACCCCGATTGTATCGAGCAATTGTAAATTTTTAAAATCTCGGGGGCGCAGCAAGGAGCCAAAAGAGCCATCATCTTGGGCGGACAGAGGTCCTGAGGTGAACCCGATTTGGCAGAGGCCAGGGAGTGCAGGACCTCTTCTAATGTGATCATTTCAAAACAGTTCAGAGTACAGGATACTTCTGCTTCTGGCTCCTCAGGTCTATGCTCTTGCTCTGGGTTCATTTGAGGAGCAGTAGGGAAATTATCATAGATTTTTGCAATCTTCTCAAAGTGAACAGCTATTGAATTGCAGAGTTCTTGGGATTCCATTGGAGCTTGTCTGCACGCTTGTGGAGACACAAACTCCTTTACTATGGAAAAGAGGGTTTTAGATGAATTGCTGGCATGTTCAATTTGGTTTGAGATAAAAATCTGTCTAGCAGTTTTTATGCTCTGATGATAGCTGGTCAGGGCTTGTTTATATCGTTGTCTATCTTGGGGGTCTTTGCTACTCCGCCAGGTTCTTTCCAAAGTTTTACATTTGGTTTTCCCAATTTTTAAGTCTGGTGTATACCATGGGGCAGACGGGCGTCGCTGTAAAGTGCCGTAATTTTTAGATGGAATTACTGCATCCAATGCAGTCAAAAAAGTGGAGTTATACCCCTCCAACTGTTTAGCTACATCCGGGTCATTATCAGATGATTTATATTGAAAAGCCTCGCTAAAGTTTTCTGGAGTGAGGTTGTGCCATGGTCTACGCACCTCTTTTTTTCGTCCTGGGTGTACTGCTAGATCCTCTTTGCCTGATGATTGAATTAAAAACGTGATCATTGAATGATCTGTCCACAGTTGGGGGCTGGGGGAATTACAGGTAAGGTGGTCAGTACTGGAAAAAATTAGGTCTAGGGTATGTCCGGCCCGATGCGTTTGGCCTTTAACTCTTTGAGTAAGACCTAATAGGCCTAAATCATCTAAGAATTTATTAACTACCGGATTAGTATGGTCCTCTCCATGAAAGTTAAAATCCCCTAGTAGGAGAAATTATTTAGATGCAAGAACGTGTGTCGCTATTAGTTCAACCAATTGGTCACTAAAATTGGCCTTATAGCCTGGGGGACGGTAGATCAGTGCTCCATTCCAGCTGTCTGTGGGTGATATGGTAATCTTAAAAATACCCAGTTCCATATCCCCGTTGCTGACGGTCGACACCCAGTTCACGTTAAGGGAATTTCTAAAGGCAATGGCGATACCACCGCCCGTTTTTCCTTCCCTGTCCAGATGTAAAAATGTATAGCTGTCTGGAATGGCTAAATTTATCATAGGATGGTTTGTAGAGTTTAACCAAGTTTCTGTAAAGAAACAGATATCAGGGGAATGAGTAGTGACCATGTCCCATATTTCAATGGGATGCTTTGCTAACGATCTCACATTACATAAAATCGCCGTTAGACCTGATATTTTAGGGACTGTACTCGTGAACGGAACATCTGAGCATGCGGCCGGGACACATGGGCTGGGCAATATCAGCTCCCCTTGGAAGTGGCAGTACCGACAGGCTACCAAACCCTCCAACCCGTTTGGGAACCTCATGGGGCAGCAGGCGGCTACTGCACGCTTCGCTTCATCTTGCAATCTAATCATGCGTAATGATTCAGCAGAATAGGATAGACGGTTACGATTTGAGCAGTTTACCTCCTTTCGACCAGCATGCCAGGGCTCTGGGCACGGTCGTGCGCGGACGGGCTTGCCTTAGGCGCGCCTTTGGCGCGGTCGCGTTTGCGCGAGCATTTGTAGTGGCAGAGTGAGTGACTAGAGCGCTTACCCGGAAACCCCTCCAAAGATGGCGGCTCTACTTCTGCCGGCAGTCTGCGTGTGACCGCGGTGATTCCTCCCCCCGGGTAGCAAGTAAGTGAGTAACACAAGTTTTAAGTGCTCAACAATAACTGGTACAAATTAAAAACAGTTTAAAACAGGAATAAGAGTTAGACCTGCATGTTTTTAAAATTGAAATTCGCGCTACAAACAGGACAGTGCAAATAGGAAATATAAAACGAGCAAGTTATCTCCCGGCTTCCGCCTCAGGAGTCTCAAAGCTTAATGCTGCGCGGTCGCGTTTGCGCGAGCATTTGTAGTGGCAGAGTGAGTGACTAGAGCGCTAACATTGGTCCGTGCTGGACTTGATGACCACGATGGAGGGTGGGATGTGTGTTAAGATTGGTGCTTCCTGTTATACTTTTATCCCTGAAAATGATCTCGAGAACAGAACTCTCGCTCTTGCCATCCAAGCACTGCATTGTCTACAAGCTGGCATGAAGAAGGAGGGAGGTGCCGCTGAGCAGTACTGGTTTCATGGTATTTTTTCTTGGATCCCTCATGGGTGTCCAAACTATTCACTTCACTACTTCCAGTTTTCATTGGTGTACTACTGTTGTGTGGTTTCTTACAAATGGTATCAATTATCGGCCAAAATGTCTGTACAATGAGAGACTTTCTTCAGACGCTACTCTGTCAATACACTCCGAACTGCTGCGTTTAATTAAACCAACTTGGTCCTGTTTTGCTAAACGCCTCTTGTCTTTTCATTTTTTAAGGTAAATTCATATCCGAGCATCACCTACACTGGAGTAGGCACCACAACTTGTACTACTAAATTGACTACAGAGTTTTGTGTGAAATTAACATTTTTACTGTCATGTCTACTATTAAAACATGCTGAGATATGGCAGGTTATTTTCTTCACTATTTTCTCTATTTTCCTAGTCTTCATTTTCATGCAGAATGTGAGTTAACGAGTGGTCCTGTCTTTGCGTACAGTGCAGTGTAGGAGAACGTTTTCCTGAGTCTGTAGCGCCACAAAGAGGGGCACACCGTGGCTTTGCAGCACTTCAGCCTGATATGTGCCAGCCTATTTTTAGTTGCAGCCTGTGGGCACACAGTCTGTACACAGCATGCATTGCGGCGAGTTGTATCTCAGACCACAGTGAGATATTCTTCAAGCTTGACGTCCTGCACAAGCCTTTTGTAGCATTCTAGCTTGTAGTATTGCTCAACTTATACTACTCTTTAGGCTATGTAATTACTTTTTGAGGCCTCTTTTAGGCTTCTGATGTGCATGTGGTTTCCCTTAGTGTGATCATAGGTGGTGCTGCTGTATGTGATTTCCTGTACTGTGATACGCTGGTGGTGGTGCTGAATATGATTTTCTGTAATGTGATAAGCTGGTGCTGCTGCTAAATATGCTTTACTGTAGTGAGGTTAAAGCAGGTAGTGCTGCAGGGTATGGTTTGACATAGTGTCATCATGACAGGTATGCAGCTGGATGTGGTTTTCCATAATATGATCATGGATGGTGGTGCTGTTGTATGTGGTTTGCTGCATGATGATGGCCGTTGGTATTGTGATTTCCTCTAGTGTGATGATGGCAGCTGGTACTGCAGGATGTGGTTTCGCATGGCTGATGGTGCTGCTGCATGCGATTTCCTTTAGTGTGGTTATAGCAGGTAGTGCTGCGGCACATTGTTTCCCAGAGTGAGATGAGGGTTGGTGGTGCTGTTGTTTGTGATTTCCTTTTGTTTGATCAGGGCAGATAGTCTCGCTGTATATGTTTTCCCAAAGTGTGATCATGGCAGGTAGTGCTGCTGCATGTGGGTTCCCATTATGAGATGACAGCAGAGGGTACTGCTGTGTGTGGTTTCCAGTCCAGGGATGGTGGCAGGTAGTGCTGCTGTATGTGGTTCCCATAGTGTGATAATAGTTGGTGATGCTGTAGTATGCAGTTCCCCATTGTGTGATGATGGCAGATAGTGTCACTGGATGTGGTTTCCATCCGTGTGATCATGGCAGGTAGTGCTGCTTTATGGGGTTTTCTCTATTGTGATCATAGCAGGTGGTGCTGCTTTATGTGTTTTCCTCTACAGTGATGATGGCAGGCAGTCCTGCTGTATGTGGTTTCCTCTAGTGTGATCATGGCAGGTAGTGCTGCTTTATGTGGTTACCTCTATTGTGATCATGGCAGGTAGTGCTGCTGTACGTGGGTTCCCATTATGAGATGACTGCAGGCTGTGCTTTTCTGTGTGGTTAGCCTTTCAGTGATGGTGGCAGGGAGGGCTAATGTATATGGTTTCCTGTAGTGTGATCATTGCAGGTAGTGCTGCTGTATGTGAGTTCCATTATGAGAGGACAGCAGATAGCGCTGCTGTGTTTGGTTTCCTGTCCAGTGATGGTGGCAGGGAGTGCTAATGAATATGGTTTCCCATAGTGTGATGGTGGCAGATAGTGCTGCTGGATGTGGTCTTCCATAGTAAGATGGCAGGTGGTGCTCCTGTATGTAGTGTGGTCTTCCGTAGTATGATGGCAGGTGATGATGCTGTATGTGGTTTCCTATAGTGTGATGGTGGCAGATAGTGCTTCTGGATGTGCTCTTCCATAGTATGATGGCAGATAGTGCTTCTGTATGTGGTTTCCTGTAGTGTGACGATGGCAGATAGTGATGCAGGATGTGGTCTTCCGAAGTATGATGGCAGGTGATGCTGCTATATGTGGTTTCCCGTAGTGTGCTGGTGGTAGATAGTGCTGCTGGATGTGGGTTCCCATTATGAGATGACTGCAGGCTGTGCTTTTCTGTGTGGTTAGCCTTTCAGTGATGGTGGCAGGGAGGGCTAATGAATATGGTTTCCTGTAGTGTGATCATTGCAGGTAGTGCTGCTGTATGTGGGGTTCCATTATGAGAGGACAGCAGACAGCGCTGCTGTGTTTGGTTTCCTGTCCAGTGATGGTGGCAGGGAGTGCTAATGAATGTGGTTTCCCGTAGTGTGATGGTGGCAGATAGTGCTGCTGGGTGTGGTCTTCCATAGTAAGATGGCAGGCGGTGTTCCTGTATGTGGTTTCCCGCAGTATGACGGAGGCAGATAGTGCTTCTGGATGTGCTCTTCCTTAGTATAATGGCAGGTGGTGCTGCTGTATGTGGTGTCCGGTAGTGTGACTGTGGCAGATAGTGCTGCTGGATGTGGTTTTCTGTTGAATAATGGAAGGTGATGCTCCTGTATGTGGTTTCCTGTAGTGTGGTGGTGGCAGATAGTGCTGCTGGATGTGCTATTCCGTAGTATGAAGACAGGTGGTGCTGCTGTATGTGGTTTCCTTAGTGTGATGGTGGCAGATAGTGCTTCTGTATGTGGTCTTCCGTACTATGAAGGCAGGTGGTGCTGCTGTATGTGGTTTCCGGTAGTGTGATGGTGGTAGATAGTGCTGCTGGATGTGTGCCTCAGTAGTATGATGGCAGGTTATGCTGCTGTATGTGGTTTCCCGTAGTGTGATTGTGGCAGATAGTGCTGCTGGATGTGCTCTTCCATTGTATGATGGGAGGTGGTGCTGCTGTATGTAGTGTGGTCTTCCGTAGTATGATGGCAGGTGATGCTGCTGTATGTGGCTTCCCGTAGTGTGATGGTGGCAGATAGTGCTCCTGGATGTGGTCTTCCGTAGTATGATGGCAGGTGATGCTGCTGTATGTGGCTTCCCGTAGTGTGATGGTGGCAGATAGTGCTCCTGGATGTGGTCTTCCGTAGTATGATGGTAGGTGATGCTGCTGTATGTGGTTTCCTGTAGTGTGGTGGAGGCAGATAGTGCTGCTGAATGTGGTCTTCTGTAGTATGAAGGCACGTGGTGCTGCTGTATGTGGTTTCCGGTAGTGTGGTGGTGGCAGATAGTGCTTTTGGATGTGCTCTTCCGTAGTATGAAGGCACACGGTGCTGCTGTATGTGGTTTCCCGTAGTGTAATGGTGGCAGATAGTGCTGCTGGATGTGCTGTTCCATAGTATGATGGCAAGTGATGCTGCTGTATGTGGTTTCCCGTAGTGTGATTGTGGCAGATAGCGCTGTTGGATGTGGTCTTCCGTAGTATGATGGCAGGTGGTGCTGCTGAATGTGGTTTCCCGTAGTGTGATGGTGGCAGATAGCGCTGCTGGATGTGGTCTTCCATAGTATGATGACAGGTGGTGCTGCTGTATGTAGTGTGGTCTTCTGTAGTATGATGGCAGGTGATGCTGCTGTATGTGGTTTCCCGTAGTGTGATGGTGGCAGATAGTGCTTCTGGATGTGGTCTTCAGTAGTATGATGGCAGGTGATGCTGCTGTATGTGGTTTCCCATAGTGTGGTGGTGGCAGATAGTGCTGCTGGATGTGGTCTTCCATAGTATGAAGGCAGGTGGTGCTGCTGTATGTGGTTTCCCGTAGTGTGACGGTGGCAGATAGTTCTGCTGGGTGTGGTCTTCCATAGTATGAAGGCAGGTGGTGCTGCTGTATGTGGTTTCCCGCAGTGTGATGGTGGCAGAGAGTGCTGCTGTATGTGGTGTTCCGTAGTATGAAGGCAGGTGGTGCTGCTGTATGTGATTTCCTGCAGTGTGATGGTGGCAGATAGTGTTGCTGGATGTGGTGTTCCGTAGTATGAAGGCAGGTGGTGCTGCTGTATATCGTTTCCCGTAGTGTGGTGGTGGCAGATAGTACTTCTGGATGTGGTCTTCCGTAGTATGAGAGCAGGTGATGCTGCTGTATGTGGTTTCCCGTAGTGTGACGGTGGCAGATAGTGCTGCTGGGTGTGGTCTTCCGTAGTATGATGGCAGGTGGTGCTGCTGTATGTGGTTTCCGGTAGTGTGGCGGTGGCAGATAGTGATGCTGGATGTGGTGTTCCGTAGTATGAAGGCAGGTGGTGCTGCTGTATGTGGTTTCCCGCAGTGTGATGGTGGCAGATAGTGCTGCTGGATGTGGTGTTCCGTGGTATGATGGCAGGTGGTGCTGCTGTATGTGGTTTACCGCAGTGTGATGGTGGCAGATAGTGCTGCTGGATGTGGTGTTCCGTAGTATGAAGGCAGATAGTGCTGCTGTATGTGGGCTTCCATAGTATGATGGCAGGTGGTGCTGCTGTATGTGGTTTTCCGCAGTGTGATGGAGGCAGATAGTGCTGCTGGATGTGGTGTTCCATAGTATGAAGGCAGGTGGTGCTGCTGTATATCGTTTCCCGCAGTGTGATGGAGGCAGATAGTGCTGCTGGATGTGGTGTTCCGTAGTATGAAGGCAGGTGGTGCTGCTGCATATCGTTTCCCGCAGTGTGATGGAGGCAGATAGTGCTGCTGGATGTGGTGTTCCGTTGTATGAAGGCAGGTGGTGCTGCTGTATGTGGTTTCCCGCAGTGTGATGGTGGCAGATAGTGCTGCTGGATTTGGTCTTCCGTAGTATGATGGCAGGGGGTGCTGCTGTATGTGGTTTCTGAAAGTGTGTTGATGGCTGGTGTGTGTTGCTTTATTTGCTTTCTCTTGGGATGATCAGGGCATCTAGTGCTGTTTGATGTGGTTTCCCATAGGGTAATAAGGACTGTTGGTGCTGCTGGGGGGCAGCCGAACTATGAGTTAGGGTACAAGACAGTCTCTGGAGAGATGATTTATTGCTTCTTGTCATCAAAAGAGAGGCACTGCATAAAATACAGTGATCTGTGGCTAGCCTGCAACTGGAAAATGTTCACACCACTAATGCTTTAGGGCTTCGAGGTATTTAGTTTGGCAACACTTGCATTTTTATTGTGTATGGAAATGCCTTTTACTCCAGTAGTCATTTACACACAACACAATCTCTGAACAAAATCACTGCTAGAAATGGTTAGGTTTGCTAATAAAAACAAATGCATTCTGAGGGACTCGTGGTGAAAAATTAATGGACAACAAAAGCTTTGATTTATTCTCGGATGCGTTAAGAACAATTCATAGTAAATCGAGACCCACCGAGGAAAACAAGTCGACCAGTTACAATTGGTCTCCACTGGATCCAATGACTGCGTGTAGTTAATGGACATCGAGCGCATGCGCCCAATTGCAATCAGGAAAATAAGAATCCGTTAGTAAAAGGCCGCCTAGAATAGTCACCAGAATTTTAAATTAGGAGAGTCCTAAATAAATATAGCTATAATAAAATAACAGCAGTGATAATATTTACGTATTTGCGTAGGGCACAGGCGCCAATGTCATAAATGGCACGTGGCCCTACTATGCTGGAAGGGTTTGCAGGGCTGGGTTTGCATAATAATTCCCCGCGTGGCATCTGCATAATCTGCAGACACCCATGGGGACGGGCAGACGCACCACAGCACAAAAATACCCTACAGACTTGCAGGCCACCGTGAGACGAGCGCTGCACAAGTGAGCATATAGGCTACATAAAAATGATGCAATAATTACTATTTTTATATTTGTATTATTATTTTTTTCTTATATTTGTACAGCGCCGATCTACCACTATATTCAGTGATGAGACTGTTTCCTGTGAATCGTTTTCCTTTTTCATGTCTCCTCTAGTAAGATGCAGAGGAGTGCTTTGCTACAATTCATGCTGCTTTGGGTTCTCCCCAAGAATAAGGCAGAGTTTCGCCTCATCTCACTCTTGGAGGAAGTCTTCAAAGTTCCCAGAATCTGGGGTCATAAGCGTCCCTATCTTTGCATTTTGGGCAGTGTAGCAAACCAGGTACACCCGGCACAGGTAAGAGCGGTGGGGTGGGGCGAGGCGGGGTGGAGGGCTGGGGAAGCCGACAGATAAAGGGATAGGTAGAATTAAATTTAAAAAAAATAAAACACTTACCTTGCGTTCGCCACATCGCCGACTCGGCGATGCGGCGAGCACAAGGTAAGTGTTTTATTTATTTTTTAATTTAATTTTACCTATCCCGTCGTCTATCGACTCCCCCCGAATCCCACCCCACCCCACCTCTCTTACCTGGGCCAGCTGCGCCTGAAGGAAACCAGATCCCTCGATCTCTACCTCTTGCAGGTCACAATGCTGGCCTCACGTGGGAACCAGAGTGGCCAGTCTCTATTGCTAGCTTGCGGTCACCCAGTCTTAATTTGGCATCCGTTTGTGTTTTATTCCACGGCCAGTTATCTGCAACCTTCAAGTCTCGTGCAAGTGTTCTGTAGCATTATAATCTGTTATGCCGCCTGGTCATGGAAGATGGTGCTGCTGGATGTTATTTCCTGTGTTGTGATTATGGCTCGTGGAGCTGTAGTATGCTTTTTCCTGTAGTGTGATGGTAACTTGTGGTGCTGCTGTATGTGGTTTCTTGTAGTGTGATCACAGTAGACGGTGCTGCTGGATGTGGTTTACTGTAGTGTGATGATGGCTGGTGGTGCTGCTGTGTGTGGTTCACCTTGTGTGATCATGGATGCTGGTGCTGCTGGAGGGTGCCAGCACTGCAAAAAAGGATTTCAACCAATCTTTGAAGAGCTTGTTTATTGGGCCTTGTAGTGCTGGGCATGTGACATCAGGCACTCAACATATGTCACAGCAACATCATCAAAGAGACACAGTGCATTAACCAACATTGTGAGTAAGTGGGTTATTTAGTTGGGGTGGATGGTAGTCCACTACTAGTAATAATGTAACTATTCTTGTTAGGTCCAGGTAAGGTTTCAGTAATTTAAACCTGAGCTCAACCCCTGGTAGCCATGGCACAGAGCAGACAGGCTTAACTTAAGAAAATGTGTAAAGCACTTAGAAGCACCAAAACAGTTAAAAGGTAAAAATGCAGCACAATAAAAACCCCACTCAAATGTATAGAAATAGAGAATATTTTAATAAAGAAAGAGACAAGAGACACCAAAACATCAAAAATCCAATAATGGGAACCAGAGTTATGAATTTTTGCAGTTTTATATAAAAAGAGCACCAAAAAACGCAAATCGTCAACCGGGAGCAACTGAACACGCTAGACAGGACCAGGGTAAGGTTTGATGTTGACCATGATAACAGGTCAGATACGAAGGCGAGGTTGGTCCTGGTCAAAGAGTTACCTTCTGACTCAGAAAATTTCAGAGAAGGCAGAGTCCTCAGCGGGACAGGGCTGCAGGCTGGATCCGAAGACTGACAAAGGACGAGGTCTCCGTGAAGCTGTTGACGAAGGCAAGAAAAGCCCAAAGAGGGAATAGTCTGAAGTTCGCTCCCAGGAACCCATAGACTTCGATTGGATGCTGCTCGGTGTCAGGCCCAGTGAAGATTTTTACCTTCGGACTTAGACTTTGTTCTGGTAGTCGAATTTCCTCAGCAGGGCAAGGATGCAGACTGTGGTCGAAGAGGGCTCATCGTCGTTGGATGCAGGTTGGTGTCAGGCCATCTGAATCGGATTTGCTGCTGCACAGAAGAATATATCGGGAGATGTGGTAAAGGCAGGTTCACCACCGATGCACCCTCAGTGGATCGGCTGGCAGGTTGGCCCTGCTCTCACAACGGATCTCCAGGCACAAAGTCTTGGCAAAGTGTTTAAGTCCTAGGTTTTAGGGTTAGGCAGAAGGAGTACACTCTGACACCAGCCAAGGGTTCCAAGACCTCAGGAACAGCACTTGGGAGTCAGGTCTCACTGCACAAAAGCCACCAGCAAGTCCAGAGCAGGTCCAATTGGAAATGGGCAGCTGGGCTCTTTCAAGAAAGTCGGTGTCTTGCAGCTTTTTTGTCCCTGTAGCTTAACTGGAGGTCAGTCAACTGACCCTTGGAGTTCACTCCTTCATCCTGGGTACAAGTGGGAGCAGGTCCAGCCCTTAGGTTTCTCCTCACAGGTCTCAACAGCAAGTGCAGTCCTTCTTCTGTCTTTCACAGTCTCCTAGAAGTGCTCTGAAGAAGGGACCCAGGTGTGCCACATTTATGCCTAGCACATGCCTGTGAGTGGGAGTGATTCCTGGCCCCTCCCTAACCACTGGGGAAGAAGTTCCCAGGGGTCTTCCTACCCACTTTTGCAGTAGTTCCTGTGTGCCCTACTGCAAACAGTCAATGAGCCCCCCTCTTTACCTAAATCCAACATGGCACAACCTTTCTTTCTTATTTCAGAGCTCTTGTGCCCACCCTTGAGTAGAGGTGTGGCTAGAGAAATGAGCAACCACTCTTCTCTGGTCACTCAAAACCTGTTCTGTTGGAAGCTCTTCTCCCACTGGGAGTGGAGCCTGGCTGGCTAGGAAAACAAAAGGAAGGCAAGCCCATCTGCAAGTTACAAAGTAGACATCATTTGAAGATATGCAAGGGACTGGGCACAGCCCCCAGGTCATCCTGTCTAGGGAAGGTCAACTTTTCCCCACACCGCAGGCCTTTGTCTCAGCTCTGGGAGCCAATTTATACATCATCAATTAAGTATTCAGCTCCTGGGTCACACTTGAAAGCTCAGGCAAATGGGCTTTGGGCAGGTAAGAAGGCACCTTTTAAAAAAATACCTTTTTGTAGGAAAGCTGGTTAGGCTGGGAGGCTGGTTAGGCTTCACTGAGTAATAATCTCACATTACCCCAAATAGGTCCTTTGGATTCACACTAATAAATCCCTAGCTCAGCTCCGGTAGTGTGGCGCAGAGTAGTCAGGCTTTACTAGAGGAACATGTGTTAAGCATTTTAGAGTACCCATATGGACAAGTAATTGATGCTGCTCGAAAGAAATCCGGCACCAGTTTATAAAAATATTAAAAGCAGATTTTTTAGACACCAAAACAAACACAATTAGATGAGTATAAGAGGAGTTATGGATTTTTAAAGGAGAAATAATTCAATGCATTTCACTCTTGCAAAAGTTTAACATTGCAGTCAATGCGGAAAAACACTAGTGACAACCGGTCACTTGTAGGTCGAGTACCGTGGAAACCACTGGGTGTAGAGGTGAGGTGGGTCCCAGGACCGGACTCGGACAGTCAGTGGATTTTTACCTGGCTCATAGGGCCCTGGTGTAGAATAGTCCTGGCTGTCCCTGGTGCTGAAGAATGGGAGCCGTGGTTGATGCTTTTACCGCTTAGACCACGGGTACTCATAGTACGGCCCGCGGGCCGCCAGCGGCCCGGCAAGCCTTCCTTGGCGGCCCGCGGACCTTGCAGACATCGTACTTGTGTTTTTTTGTTTTTTTACAGAGTGTCAGCAAACACAGACTCTGCTCTATGGGGGCCGGGCGATTCCAGCGATAGTCCGAGTGGAGCTGCAGGGGGCTAAGAAGAGGTGAAATACAACAAAGCCTCGTTATCATGCAAATGGTCTTTTAAAGACCTGTGAAGTACTCGGGTGCCGCTGTGTGTGTGTCCAGGAAGCTCTCTCAGCCCGGGCTGCCACACACGCGGGGTGAGGTGACAGAGAATGATAGAGGACAGCAGGGTGTGAGAGCCGGGTAAGATGGCAGAGGGTTACAGAGGACAGCAGGGTGTGAGAGCCGGGTAAGATGGCAGAGGGTTACAGAGGGCAGCAGGGAGTGAGAGCCGGGTGAGGTGACGGAGGGCAGCAGGGAGTGAGAGCCGGGTGAGGTGACGGAGGGCAGCAGGGAGTGAGAGCCGGGTGAGATGGCAGAGGGTTACAGAGGGCAGCAGGGAGTGAGAGCCGGGTGAGATGGCAGAGGGTTACAGAGGGCAGCAGGGAGTGAGAGCCGGGTGAGGTGACGGAGGGCAGCAGGGAGTGAGAGCCGGGTGAGGTGACGGAGGGCAGCAGGGAGTGAGAGACGGGTGAGGTGACGGAGGGCAGCAGGGAGTGAGAGCCGGGTGAGATGGCAGAGGGTGACAGAGGGCAGCAGGGAGTGAGAGCTGGGTGAGGTGACAGAGGGTTGCAGGGAGTGAGAGCCGGGTGAGGTGACAGAGGGCAGGGAGTGAGAGCCGGGTGAGGTGACAGAGGGCAGGAAGTGAGAGCCGGGTGAGGTGACGGAGGGCAGCAGGGAGTGAGAGCCGGGTGAGATGGCAGAGGGTGGCAGAGGGCAGCAGGGAGTGAGAGCCAGGTGAGGTGTGCGTTAAGAGCCTGTGATGTGATGTTTCCCGCCAGCCTGTAGTCAGAGAGTTGAGCCAAGGCCAGGGAGCTCAGGCCTGGGAGGGAGACAGAGAGGGAGAGAGAGGGAGACAGAGAGAGAGGGAGACAGAGAGAGAGGGAGACAGAGAGAGAGAGGGAGACAGAGAGAGGGAGACAGAGAGAGAGAGATAGAGGGAGAGACAGAGGGAGGGAGACAGAGAGAGAGGGAGACAGAGAGGGAGACAGACAGAGGGAGACAGACAGAGGGAGACAGACAGAGGGAGAGACAGAGAGAGGGAGAGACAGAGGGAGGGAGACAGAGGGACGGAGACAGAGGGACGGAGACAGAGCGACGGAGACAGAGGGAGGGAGGGAGACAGAGGGAGGGAGACAGAGAGAGACACAGAGGGAGGGAGACAGAGAGAGACACAGAGAGAGGGAGTCAGAGGGAGGGAGACAGAGAGAGACAGAGGGAGACAGACAGAGAGAGACAGAGGGAGACAGACAGAGGGAGGAGGGCGACAGGCAGAGGGAGGGAGGGAGACAGAGGGAGGGAGACAGAGGGAGGGAGACAGAGGGAGGGAGACAGACAGAGGGAGACAGACAGAGGGAGACAGACAGACAGAGGGAGACAGAGAGACAGGGGGAGACAGAGAGACAGAGGGAGACAGAGGGACAGAGGGAGACAGAGAGACAGAGGGCGACAGGGAGGGAGACAGGGAGGGAGACAGAGGGAGAGAGAGGGAGAGAGAGGGAGGGAGACAGGGAGGGAGACAGGGAGGGAGACAGAGAGGGAGACATACAGAGAGGGAGACATACAGAGAGGGAGGCAGAGAGAGAGGGAGACAGAGGGAGGGAGACAGAGGGAGGGAGACAGAGGGAGGGAGACAGAGGGAGGAGGGCAACAGGCAGAGGGAGGAGGGCGACAGGCAGAGGGAGATAGATAGAGGGAGACAGATAGAGGGAGACAGAGGGAGGGAGACAGGGAGGGAGACAGACAGAGGGAGACAGACAGAGGGAGACAGACAGAGGGAGACAGACGGAGGGAGACAGACGGAGGGAGACAGACGGAGACAGACGGAGGGAGAGAGAGGGAGGGAGACAGAGGGAGAGAGAGGGAGGGATACGGAGGGAGAGAGAGGGAGGGAGACAGAGGGAGGGAGACAGAGAGAGGGAGGGAGACAGAGAGAGGGAGACAGAGAGAGGGAGACAGAGGGAGGGAGAGAGAGAGATAGAGAGAGAGAGAGAGAGAGGGAGGGAGACAGAGAGAGAGGGAGGGAGACAGAGAGAGGGAGAGAGAGAGAGAGGGAGGGAGAGATAGAGAGAGGGAGGGAGACAGAGAGAGAGAGAGAGATGTGTATGCCGGGTCCGGTGGCTCAGTGGACGAAGGCGTCCGCTGCAGGGGCCTGTGTTCCACCTCATGGTCAGTTTTGTTTTGCTCTAGCCCCGCCCCCTCCCCCAATGACCCCGCCCACACCGGTGCGGCCCTCGGCCACAAACCACACTGTAAATTTGGCCCCCGAGAGAAAGTTTGTGAGTACCCATGGCTTAGACAGTTCTGGTGAGGAAGGGGGTGCAAAGTCTTGACAACCGAGCCAAGGTGGCGTCGGGTTGAAGATCTTGCGGGGTTCCCTCGAGGCACATCGTTGAACAAAGTGGGTGGTAGCTGAACTGCCCACCAACATGCCTTGGCAGCGGCAAGCTCAGCCTTCGGTCACTTCGACGTCCTGGAGTATGGAGAAAACAGTAGCCACCTGAAACTTGCTGGAGGTCACGGCTACATTTCCCACAATGCACTAGACCATTTACTTTTGGGCAACTTCCTCAGCAGGCCTGATGGCCACTGATTCTTTGGTTCTGGGAGCCGTTCTTGCCTGCAGGCTGCAGGGGAATAGTACCTCGAGTCCAAGGAAGTTCTGGAGTTGCCTTTGGCTTGCAGAGGGATTCCTCTTTCTTTTGGAACCACTCTCTGGTCCATGATGAGTCACAGTTGTGCAGTTGCAGGGTGGTTGCCACAGGTGCAGTTTGTGCCACCTTTGCTTGAGCAGATCCTGAAGTCGCAGAGTGGGGTCTCTTCTTTGTCGCAAGTCGATCAAATCTGTATTTCTGGTGCCAGGGGATCCCCTTGAAACCTAGATTAAGGGGCATTAGGGGTGTGGGTTATAGTAGTCAATGAGCTACTAGCCCCAGTGGCTAATCCACCCTGAGGTGGCCATTTCCTGGGGAGACTGGCACTTTTTCTACCCAAAGGTATCTATTGTGCCACTTTTAAAAATGGCAGAAACCTTCTTTGGCAGTACAGACCAGGTTGCCCACCCTAGGGTTGTGGCTAACCTTCTGGGAGTTTGCGCCTCTGACTGCCTAATTTTCCGACCAGCCCAGGTTGCAAATCTGCCTGGGCAGTGGGTTGGCTTTTCCTAGTCTGGGAGGAAGCCTACTTGCATATCGAGGCAGTGAGAGCTTTGAAGCTCACCGCTCTGACATGCCACTTCACTAGCCATCCTGTCAGGGAGGGAGGTAACACCGCCCTCCCAGGAAGGCCTTTGTATATGACTCCTGGGAGTGTTCGCACCTCCTGGCAGGGGGTCAGATTCCAGTCTTGATGGCAGTAGCTGCAGGCTGTCAGCCTGGGCACAGGAAAGGCTGGGGCAACAAGGGGCCGTATTATAGAAAGTGCCCTAGGGATGTAACGGGCATGTGCACCCACTTTGCGCACCCCCAGGGCACTTTGGAATTACAGAAAGGGCTGCAGACGGTTGTGCGGCCCCTTATGTAATACAGATAGTGCTGGCGCACATAAAGCGCCAGCACTATCATCAGAGGATGTTCCCTCAATTGCATGGGGGTGTGGCCCGATGCAAATGAGGGAATCCCTTTGCCTCTGCACCTGCGCCGTATTATAGACATGGGCGCTGAGGCAAAGAAGCTGTCTGGAGGCAGACTGACAGTACGCCACCTATAGGGTGGTGCTCTGTCAGTGCGTCCCCTGATGGCATTCCTCTGGAGGGGAGAAAGGGGCTCCTCTTAAAATTGCAGGCGGGTTGCCCCCTGCACAGAGAAACACAGAGCAGCTTTTAAACAGCTGCTCGGTATTTCTTTTGAATGCGCTGCCCTGGGGGCAGCTCGAGTTCGTGGCTTCCCTGAGGGCAGCGCAATCTACATGATTGGGTGCACTTTTCCTGTTTGCACCCGGCACACTTGCTTAAAGGTGTGCTGTGGCGCAAACAGGTAAAATGTGCTCTATCTATACTAGGGCCCCAGGTGGGCAACCTCTAAGGTAGCCACATGGGTGCATGACACATCAAATCTGACTTTAGAAAAAGGTCAGGGTTGATGAGACAAGCTGTTTGATACCAAACATGACACATTTCAGAGGGAGCATAATGGAGGTGGCACCAAGTACCAGCCCATTTTATCCTATGGCCCCATGAGCACTTATAGCCCCATATGGAAGGAGGCTACTATGGGGACATATAAGCTTGCACTTATATGACCTCACCTTTCATATAATGCATCCTGCCACCTGGGCTAAGGAGGCCTACCTTAGGGGGTGACTGGCCTCAATTAAAAATAATGCTGTGACCTTGCCAATCATGGTGGGGGCAAAGTCTTGTCTGAACAGTTTTCACTGCTCATGCAGTCTGCAATGGCAGGACTGCTGTCATCTTTTTACTTGGATCACCCAGGATGGCACAATCAGTGCTGCAGGCTCTGGTGATCCCTTTAGCTCCCATGCCCTGGGTACCACTGGTACCACTTACCAGGGGCTTGTAAGAGGGTTAAAGTCCTTGCCTATTGGGGTTACCAATTCATATGCATCATTTTTTTAGGGATAGAGCACTGGCACTGGGGTCTGGTTAGCAGGCTCCAGTGCAGTTTCAGAGTCAAAAACCATTAGCATTGGAGAAAGAATGGGGGTGACCATACAAAAAGGGCACTTCCTTATGCTTTTGTAAAATATTTGTTACAAATCTGACTTCACCAAATTAATTGGAATTTATCCAAATTAATTGGATTTATAATAAATATTTTAAAATGTCGAAGAATTAGCTTTTATCTGGTTCCTAGATGGAGATAACTGAATTAAGTTTAATAAGGTATCCCATAGCTTTCCTATGGTACAGCTAACTCTGCTACAATGAAAATTGCTTTTAGGAAATTGTCACTGTAAGCATATATTTAAGATTAACCTTTTACATGTCCTACTTTTAAATATCATACACCCTGCCTTATGGGCATTTAAGGCATACTTAGAAGTGACTTATTAATGTTTTTGACGATTAAAAAATAATTATTATTTGAATATAGGTTTGTGTGTATATATTATATACAAATACATATGTACATATATATAAATATTATTTTATAACATATTTTAATTACGTTTTTAAATACAAAAGTAACCCTTTTTTAAATAATTGAATTACTTCAAATATTTCTATGCATAGCTTTTTGTATCTTTTAATTCACAATAAATATAGACATTTTGCTCAAGGAGGGATTTTTTAAAGTAAGCCATTAAAAATAGCTGTAAATTAATTTAATATACATAAATTACTTAATTATTTATTTCAAAATTAAGTTAATAGTACTGAAGCATTTATGTATTTTGTTTTTACATTTAAGATAATATGTAGAATTAATTTACATTAACATTTAACATAGAAAAAGATATTTACAATTTAAACAAAAAAAATTAATACACTTTTTAAATGTCCCCTATACTTTACCACATATGAATATCTCTGCTATGTTGGTGGATAACTCCACCTACATGTGAAAGTTACTAACAGAAACGTTGTACTATTAATTTAATTTGGAATTAAATATGTAATTCATTTAAATAAATTAAATTAAAATTATATTATAAAGATTTATTTTTAAAAATCCAACCTATTGTAAAATGTTTGCATAATTTAGTTCATTTTTTCAAAAAATTAAAGTTTCATTTATTTTTTAATTAACAATGTTATAAAATATCCTATCTTAAACTACTTTTAATTATTTTATTTATATTGTTTTACATTAAATTAAATTTATTTATACACATGAAATTAATTAATTAAAAATATCATAAATATATAAATATATAAATGCATTTATTTTAACATCATTTGCTATGGGGTTCTATTTTAGGTTCCTGCATCCATTATTTTCTATGGGAGGGAGTTGCAGTACCAGTGGTGGGTCGTGTGTGGTACTGGACTAACACCAGGTCTTTTTTTGGCAGAAGTAAACCTACACTTGTAAATTTGTCTCCATCCTCTGTTTCAGGGGGTGGAGACATGTACATCTACAGTTTGGATTAAAATTACACTCAGAAATGGTGAATAGCCAAAAGTTGTAATTTTACTATAAAGTGTAAAAGTAAATTTACACATTTAGGTTTACTCGTGTGTAAATTTACTTTGGTGAATAGGCCCAGTAATCTTTGTACAGCATTTGTGGTAGAAATTCCCTTGTTTGTAAATAAATAGGGATATAGTTTGAGGGGCGATATGCTGCTATGATCCAGATGGAGAACAAAAACCTAGATTTGGAAGCGACAAAAAAAGTAAAGAGGGACTATTCGCATGGAACTACATTGGACCATTTACAGTTGGCATCTATTTGATCCAGTTGGTGTGATGTAACTTTTGGACATCTACTGAACTATCATCAATGCTGTCTGATGATGTGTTTGACTCTTTGGTGTTACTGTAATTTATTCAATAACATCTTTCTTGTTTTTCCTGCGCTGGGCATCTGTAGTCCAGTGTGACAAGTCCATAGGCCCAGGGTCGGACTGCAACAAAAAATAGGCCCATGCACCGAAATAAAAGTGGCCCACCTTAGCAAGCCAAATAGGTAAAAAAGTGGTCCAGATTTGCAAATCAAGCCAGTTTTGAACTTGTAAAGACACACTGTATGAGTAATTTGCAATGTATGGGAAACTGCATGCATTTGTGTTTGCTGCAGGCAATGTTTGTTTTATTATCAGAGAAATCAACAGTAAAAATCGACCCACTTGGCCATAAAACAGGCCCACAAACTGCTAAAAACTGACCCCAAACACTGATCTGTGAGACTAGCCCATCGTGCACTGCCTGATTGCCCTACAGGCCAGTCCAACCCTGCATAGGCCGAAATTCTCTGCATGTGAACAGATCAGAAAAAGCACTAAAAGAAAACAAGCATTAGCAAAGCTATAAGGTCACAGTTCTAAAAGGACACTCTATTGGCTTTGCTAATGCTTTTTTATTGGACACATGCACATGTAACCAGCAATATTCAATGGTTTTCCTAGGAGAGAAAATCTATTTCAAGATGGCTACAGATGAATGTACTCGAATCGTGGCGCATATACACATACATGTTGTGATGCATGCGTAACACGTGGCAGCCATTTTTATTTTACAGATTGGATCAAGCGGATGGCCATGCTAGACTACTAAATTGAAAGTTAAAAAAGGTCATAAAAAAGCGTGCATAAGCATAAAAACCCAAAACAAGTGGTCTTGCGCAATTAGCAGCTGGCCAGGCCCTCAAAAAAATTACAATTACACAAAAAATGTAAAGTGAAATGTGCTACCAACTCTCTACAAGAGTTCAAAAGATAATTGAAAGTTCAACTTCTTCGACTCGCAGGTTGACTGATTACTCCCCAAGCTGCTATAAATATGTTAGTTTTCTGCCTGCTTACCTCATTGGTTACATATACGTCATAGACATTTCCAGGTGTATGTCGGGAGCTCATTACAGCACCTTCCGCCACGACGACAGACGAGCATACTGTTGTACCTGCTGCTCAGCCAGTATGAGTGTGGTGTGGAATGTTGGTGTGGATGGAATGGTGGATGTCTGTGAGTGTCAGTTGGGTATGGGCTGAGCAGCAGGGAGGCTGCTCCTGGTGGGGTTTCTCCTTGTAACTACTTAATAAAGAACCCTAAATAATCTACGCTAGAAGTCCGGATCGATTATTGATTACAACATTTGGCGATGATCCTGAAGAAGAATCCACGTGTGCCACCTATTGGAAACTGAAAATGACCTTACAGTAAACTTGACAGAAACAGAAAATTGAAGCCCAAGGAAATCACAAGGTAAAGGACTTCTCTCCGAAATTAAAAGCATGTATTTAACGCTATCTGGCACCCCTAAACCCCACCAGTGACCCTAACATCGGTCGCCCTATAACCCAAGCGTGCCAGATCCAGCAGTGTTGATAAAAGGCAAAGTACTAGCCCCAGTGTTAACTGTTGAAATATGTTAATCGGGGGCAAAGATCAGGCCACGCTGTGAAGTGGTTAAGCATTGTGAAGATTCACACCTTAAATCGGGGGCAAGGATCAGGTCCCAGTGTGAAGTGACTATGAAGAGTGTTGATCGGGGGCAAAGATCGGGCCCCGGTGTGGATGGAATGTTGGATGTCTGTGAGTGTCAGTTGGGTATGGGCTGAGCAGCAGGGAGGTTGCTCCTGTTGGGGTTTCTCCTTGTAACTACTTAATAAAGAACCCTAACTAATCTACGCTAGAAGTCCGGATCGATTATTGATTACAACACATACCTCCATGATGACTGCAATAGAACCAGGTATTAAAGGTTAATGTTGTCTGGGATCAACATAGCCCACGTTTCTGCTATTTCTTTCAATTACTTATAGCACACTCTCTCCACACCTCATATCAATATTAGCGCCTGTATTCTGGTATTTAACCAGCATCTGATACTATTTTTTTACTATTTATCCAGCTGCCTCATAAAGCACACACACTTTCTGCTATTTATCCAACTACTGATAACATAGGAACTCTATTTATTTAGTAGCCTGATTAAAAAAACACGTGTATTTGGTTGCCTAACAGTGCAAAGTCCCTCTGATTTATCAGGAAGCCAGTTAAAAACTTGAATAACTTTATCATTGGCTATTTAAGACTTACTGATGACGTAAGCAACATTTTGCTGTGTATGTTTGTCTGCTTAACAAATAGGAGTGAGCAGAAACTCCCACATCTAGGAAGAGTTTTTCTCTCACCAGAATACACACAACTTTTTAGCAAAAAAAAGTGTCCGTCTGCTATATATATATCACCTCGATTTAATATTTTCTTCCTGTCAGAAGGTTGTTTGTCAGCTGAGGCACAGATACTTTTGATTTGAGTGTTTCCACACTCCCTGAAGCATGTGGTGCCAGACTGGGTATTCAAACATTCTGGCATTACCTCCTGTCCCTCCCTTGCCTTCCTTCTTAACCAATGAGGCTCCCCTGCCGCCAATAAGCCCCTCCCTCTTAAAATAACAACGCCCCCAACCCTCCTGTTTTTTCCTGTCTCCAAGGAGACTTACCTTGTTTTCCCTCCATGGAGGGGCCTGGGGCCTGCTTGGTAGTGGTCCCGGCTTGAGCGGTGCTGCAAGCAGTGAGCTCCCGGCTGGTCGGCATGTTCGGGGTTCCCTCGGTGAGCAGGGAAGGAGAGCTGGCGAATGGACGCCATGACGGAGTCCGGCTGTCCTGAGCTGGCTGGGGCTGCGCTTCCAGGACATCACCTCAGCGCAGCTGGCCCCGTTTTGGAAGCGTTGGATGCGATTCAAGGCCAGTAAAAACAGGTTTGGACCCGTTTTTCTTCCAGTTTGCTTGAGGGGTAAATCGTGGGAGCCCCTGATTAGTTGAGGTTTATTTCTTCACTGCTGGCATCCCCTTATTGGTTGCTTTTGGGGTTTCTCATCTGTGTTAAAAAGCCCAGTTGGGGTTTTTCTTCATTGATGTTTGATCATGGAGAGAAAGAGAGTTCTGAGGAGGAAGCATTTTCTATCTACTACTTCTGCCTCGGAGGAGGAAGCTCTTCTCCCACGCAAGAGGGCTCATGACAATCTGAGTCCTGATCTTTGGTGTGTGCCTCTCATGTCTAAGGGAGAGGTACAAGGCATGATTGATGCCGCAGTGGCAAAAGCCCTTTAGACTCATCCTGGAAAGCCTGGTAATGTGGTTTAACCCAATACTGTTGTGGCAGATAATAATTCTTCAACCTCGTACTTAGAGGCTCCTTAAACTTCTTCAGGAGGGAAGTATGTCTCCAGAGAGAAAATGTGGGACATTTTAGCCCATGTGGGAGAGAACTTGGTATTTTCATCCTTTAAATGAGCAGATGGGGGGGGGCTGCTCTTTTTCCCCAATATGTTGAACCCTCTAGGTTTGCCTTTTTTTGGTCCTGTTGTGGATATTGTAATGAGGGAAAGGAAGGATGTTGATAAGATTCAGATCCCTAGATTTTTGCAGAAGTTGTACCTGTTGGAAGGGGAGGACGCTTTGCCTTACTCGGTACGCCTAGACTCTATCCTGGCTACCCTGATTGTTAGGACTGCCATTAATCCGGACATCTGTACTCCCACTGATGCCACAGATAGGAAAATGGACTCTTGTATGAAGAGGGAATTTGCGGCTGAGAATGTGGCCTTGAAAGCTAGTCTTTTCTCGGCGTATTGTGCACAATCCCTGGTGCAGGATTTTGGTAAGCTGACTGTGGCCATCCAGGAGGGTTCGAAGTGCTTTGATCAGTTGGCAGCAATGGAACAGCAGGCTAGGTTGCTTGCAGACATTTTGTCAGACATTATTCGCTCTTCGGCCATGTCTACAGGGGCTTTGGTGGCAGCCAGGAGATTGCTATGGTTGAGACAGTGGAAGGCATATCCTGGGGAGAAAGCCGCCTTGATGAAGATTCCTTTTGAGGGTCAGGCTCTCTTTGGGGAACAGTTGCCTGCCATGATATCTAAGGAAAGAAAGCATGCCTTGCCCTTTAAGGGTGGTTATTCGGCTGGGAAGGGGTAGAATAAGTCCTCCAAGTCATCCCTGAAGCATGAGGCCCGTCACTCTTCTTTTATGAAGAGAAGGTTCCAGCCGCGCTTTTCTCCTATGCGTAATGTGCCGGCTCAAAAGGGAGCCTCAGGGCCCCTGACAATCACAGTCATCGGGGGCTCTGCCGGTGGGAGGCAGGATCTGGCATTTTCTTTCTGTGTGGTTACAGGATGTAACAGATCAATGGGTCCTGGACACTGTGGCCAATGGCTACTTAATCGAATTCAAGCACGTTCCCCCAGATACTGGCGACCTTCTGAGTCCTGCTCCGGCGGCCGAAGAAAAAAGACTGACTCTGCTAGGTGGAGTCAGGGATTTTATTTTGAAAGGGGCCCTTTGCAGGGTGACGGTGGCAGTACAAGGCACAGGGGCCTATTCCATCCTGTTTCTCATTCAGAATGTCTCGGGACATTTCGGCCTGTCCTGGATCTGAAGTGGGCCAATTCCTGGATAAGGCCTATTCATTTTCGAATGTTGACAATTCAGGCAATTATTCCTCTGACAGGTCCAGGAGATTTTTTTGCATCATTGGATCTCCAAGATGCTTATCTTCACATCCCTGTTGCAGTTCCCCCTCAACAATTTCTCTGGTTTGTGATAGCGGGCGATCATTTTCAGTTTTATGCCTTTCCCTTTGGGCTCATATCATCACCCAGAGTATTCACAAAGGTTCTGGCTCCTCTGATGGCTATTCTTCACACAGAAGGAGTGTTCATTCATCCCTATTTAGACAATCTGTTGGTGCAATCCCCAAAAGAGTCCCAGTTGGTGGTTCATGTGGAAAGGGTGTTGCAGGTCCTGCAGGGGAATGGATTTATGATCAATTGGGAGAAGCCTTCTTTGGTTCCATCACAGGACATTGTGTTCATTGGAGCTCGGATTCAGACTCACAGGGGTCTAGTGACTCTTTCAGAAAGGCTGGTCAGCCTGCAGGATCAGGTGCAGGCTTTGGTGTCTCAGAAAGCTCCTCAGACTGTAGAGTGATTGAGGGTGCAGGGTCACTTAGCTTTGACTGTATTTATGATTCCTTGGGCCAGATTTCACCTGCACAAACTGGTTAACTGGATTCTCTCCCTTTAGTCGCCAGGGGCTCAACCCTTTCAGGTCCATCTCCAGATGTCGGCACAGGTCCGCAGGGATCTGGTCTGGTGGGTGGAGTGGTATCATCTCAAAGAAGGGATTTCTCTTTCTCTTCCAGCTCTGGTGGTGGCGACGACGCATGCCAGCCTCTCCAGGTGGGGGGCTTGGATGGAGTTGGAGCAGGTCCAGGGGTTCTAATCTCTTCAGGACTCTCAAAGGTCTTTAAACTAGAGGGAGTTAAAGGCTGTTCTGCTGGCTCCAGTTCATTTTTAGGTAACCCTGAAGGGGAAGACAATCTGGTGACACAGTCCTACGTCAACAGACAGGGAGTACCAGGTCCAAGTCCCTGAACTTGATTGCACAGGACATTATTGTCTGGGCTCAGGAGTATGTTCTGGCTCTGAGTGCTCTGTACATTCAGGGGGAGGAGAATATCCGGGTGGAACTTTTAAGGAGGAAAATTCCATCTCCCAAGGATTTCTCCCTGCACCCCTGTCTGTTCGATCTGATTGTTCTGAGGTGGGGTCTTCCATGTTTGTTTCTCCAGAGAATGCCAAGGTGCAAAAGCTTTTCCCACGGGGAAGGTGTCCTCTGGTTTGGGAAATGGACGGATTGACTTGTCATTGGCCTCGGGGTCTGATCTATGCCTTTCTGCCATTTCAGTTGATCAGGGCATTTCTGGTGTGGGTCAGGAAAGAGAGGGCTCAGGTAATTTTGATTGCTCCTCAATGGCCCAGTGCAAATTAGTTCCCTCTTCTGTAGTTGTTGAGGTGCAGTCAGAAATGGATCCTTCCAGTTGTCCCATCTCCGCTATTCTTTCTGGCTCTTCCCCAGGGCTCCTTGAGGAAGTTGCATTTGACGACATGGAGGTTGAACGGAGAGGTTTAGCGGGTCTTGTGGTCCCTCAGAAATTGACAGTGACTTTACAGGCTTCTAGGAGGTCATCTAAACTGTATCCTTATGCTAGGCATTGGAAGGCATTTTTGGTCTTGTGTTCAGGGAAACAGGTGAATCCGACTTTAGCCAGTCTTTTTCTGACTATGCAGTTCTTGCAAGATGGGGCTAACATAGGTCTGTCAGTCGCTACGGTGATTCAGGCATTTTATGTTTTTGGGCGAAATCTGAAAGATGAGGATGGGCTGATGCCTAGGTTTTTTCAGGGGCTGTTGAACTTGTGTATAGTCTTTTCCTAGGGGCCGATTATGATGTCGGTCGGAAAGGCTCTGAATGGGATTCTGAATCTCAGAATCCGATTCGGAACCTATGTTTCCGACCGAATCATACACATTTCCAACCGACCGATTACGATGCACGGAAACCGTTCTGGCTGTCCGATTCGGTTTCGAAAGACATTCGGACAGCCCGAGTCTTTCAGAGCTGATTTGTACAGCTCTATGGACACGGTTTCCGAGTGAGCGATTACGATGACCGATTTGGACAGCTGTTCCGATTTGGTCTGCCCGACACAAAATGGCTGTCGTAATCTGACTTGGGGGGCCCGTAGCAGGCCCCCCTTCACCATTAGGTCTCCGGTTGGAGCCCGTGGGGGTACCCAAGGGAGCCCCCTGTTAAACCATGCACAGTGTGGCAGGCACTATGGGGTGCCCGCCACAGGGTGCAAGGTTTTCCCCAACCACCCCTTTTTTTAATGGGAGCCTGTGTTCTCGTTCGGAACACAGGCTCCTATTGAAGTTGATGCAAGTTCGACCGAACAATGTTGGGAAGCATCGTAATCGGTTGGTCGGACTCGCAGAACCCGATTCGGTCGACATCGTAATCGGCACCAAAGTTGGAATTTACAGTTGGTGTTGGAGGCCATGACTGGTATTAGAGCCCCTTGATTTGGTCGATTTGAAATTCTTGACTTTTAAAACCTGTTTTCTGGTAGCCATCACTTCTGCGAGGTGTTTGGGGGAGGTGGGGGCTGTATCTTGTAACTATCCTTTTTGTAAGGTGTTTCAGGATAGGATTGTTCTGGTCCTGGTCCCTTCATTTGTGCCCAAGGTAAATTTGGCTTTTCATGTCGGTCAGGAAGTGATTTTGCCCGACTTTTGTCCGGAACCTTCTTATGATGACGAGTACAAATTGCATTGTTTGGACGTGAGGCGATCCTTGCTATGCTACTTGGATGTGGTGAAGTAGTTTCGGAAAGGGGACACATTTTTTGCAAATTTTGGTCCTGCAAAGAAAGGGGAGAAGCCATCTACAGCCACTTTGAGTAGATGGATACGTTCTCTGGTCTTGCTGGTGTATGAGGTGAAGGGTGTGGTTCCTCCCCTAGGGGTTCAGAGGCGTTCTACACACAGTATGGCAGCAACAGTGGCTGAGCTGCAGGGGACCTCAGTGGTGGAGATTTGTACGGCTGCGACTAGGGCTGCGACTTGGACTACCCCTTCCACTTTTGTTCATCACTGTTGGAACATCTGGATAATGTGTTGGGTTACAGAGTTTTGTCCTCTATGAAGAAATAGAGGTTTTCTGTACATGATCTGGGCATGCTATTAAAGTTGGGTGTTTACGACTCAGTTCTCTGTTTCTATTTACTTGCTATGTCTCATTGTTTAATAAGGAAGGTGAGGGAGGGAGAGGAGTCATATGCGCAACTGTGGTACTGGTGTCACATTTTCAAATTTATTTCTGTTGGTGAAGACTCTAGCTGCTGCATGGAGAGATGCCTTTAATGCATCTAGATGGAGAATAGGAAGATCTGCAACAAGGTCCCATAGTCTAGAGAAGGGTTCTCCAGTGTCTGTCCTGGAGGGCCGGACATATTCCAGATTTTCATGATAACTACATTTATCTAAATATGGATATATTAACAATATTGTAATTGTAATTGTAAAAACATTTGTAGAGCGCCTGGTTACCAAAGGCATCCCAGCGCTAGAGGCCGAAGTTCATAATCTACACATCAGTTATGGAAACAAGAAGGTTTTTATGCGTTTCCGGAAGACCAGATGATTAGTTTCACACCGAATGGCAAGGGGGAGGGAGTTCCAAAGCCTAGCAGCGTTATATGAAAAGAGGCGACCCCCTGTGGGGGCTTTCCTAATTCTAGGAACAGCTGCCAACTGTTTATTGCATGATCGCAGGGTTCTCTCAGGATGGTAAAAAGAAATGAGAGAGCGTGTAATAGGTGGGCCAGAAACTAACAACACCTTGTGTGCAATGCAGAGAGCCTTAAACTGCACTCTCTGCTGAATGGGCAGCCAGTGAAGGGCGGCCAGGGCAGCCCCTGCTGACTGTCGGCTGGGAATATTCAAGAGTTGTCGTGCCGCACAGTTTTGTACAATTTGTAATTTCTTAATCGTGGAGCAAGGTGCTCCTAAGTATAGGGCGTTGGCATAGTCGAGCCTAGAAAGAATAAGGGACTGGACCACCACTTTCCTTGCAGAGAAAGGGAGGAGGGGAATGATTTTCCGTATCATCCTCATCAGCCCAAAGCAGCTACCAGCAACCTTCCTTGCTTGTTCCCCAAAATCAAGGTTACGATCTAACCAAACTCCCAAACTCTTGATATAATATGGCATGAATCCGGCCCTCCATGACCGACAATGGAAAACCCTGCTCTAGAGAAGGACTTGCACAGCCTACTTCGAGAGAAAGGGTTTGTCCGTCCCAAGAAAGACCAATTAGTAATAAGCACTCGGCTCGTGCATGGGCTGTTAGAGCCAAGCCAAGTCAAGCCTTTAACTTTGTGGACTCACCCACCTCTAGATGTGGAAATCATGAGGGCGTCTGGCCAAGAAGCCAGCATTTATCATCTTTCTTGACCTTGCAAGGCCATCGCATTGGCAATATGTCTCCAGGGAGCTTTATAAATATAAGAGATACTTTGTTTCCCTTATTGTGGGGTGTGTGATGTGTGAGAGTCAGACGCTTGTTATTTTGTTGCTTTGAATATTAACACAGTCGTTTCTCTAAAGATTTGCAAGTCTGACTATTTAGCTTTGGGGAAACTGTTGAGTGCTCTTTTCCACTGTGTAGTGTGTTCAAGCCTCCACTTGCACTCTATTTTATATCTGTATTATATTTTATGCTTTGTTTTGTGTTGACCTACTATTAATTAAAGTGAACATTTAAATATTTGAGTTACTTAAAGAGTTTTGGTTTTAAAACTAATTAGAACATTGTAATGTTGGGAGCTCCATTGAAAACAATGGAGTGCTTTGGGCTTCTACTGACCGGTAGAAGCACTGAGTATCAACATTCCAATGTTTAACAAAGGCCTCACGGAGCCCAAGGGGATTTCAACACTCTCGGGCTCCGGGAGCCCTTTGTTTTACAAATTAGAACATTATGCCCTAATGGGGCGTAATGTTCTAATAGCCTTAGAGCAGGCTTTGTAGCAGGCTTTACCGGACATTAAAGGCCTGCTCCCTTGTGAGAGGCCCGAGCCGTACTCTGGAACTGGCCTTTAATGGCCGGTACAGTCTGCTACGGCGGGCTCTAAGGCTATAATAAATTCAACAAAGGACATTTCAGATACAAAATAAGACCCACCTTCTTCCCTCACAGAAGAAGAAGTTTCCGACAAGGACCATGTAGAGGGCAAGCTAGGGCTAGTGTCAATGCTGGTGAGTATACAACCTATTCCTCCTCTTACAGGCGCCTGATTAAAATGATAAAAAAGCATCCATATTATCCTGTCGGAGAAAGTAAAATCATTGAACAAGTGGATAACCAAAAGCACTGAAGAACCAGACTAGGTCAGCTATAGCAAGATGTTTGACTTCATTTGTTTTATTGTTAATATATTCATATTGTATATTATTCCTATTGGTATTATTTATTTTCCTACATTCCTTTAAAATAAAATAAAATTATTAATCTCAACAAATGTAAACTCCGCTAAAATCCTTCAAATTAAATTCTCTATTTCAATGTTCCTCTGCACTGTTCCCAAACTGCCCACCTCATGTTTAAAATAAACTCTCATGGTTATCCATGGTTAGTTCTTGAACATAGACACCGTGGAATGTTCCTAATCTATAAACTGGTAGTAAAAAGGTGCAGGAAGTCACTTGGAAGGAGCTGCAGGACCACCCATTCTAAAAGAAAAAGTTTCTATCACAATATGTTCATACTAATAATTACTCAATAGAATGTAAAATAATAATGCTTTATTGTCATTACTCGTGGGATTACAAACACTGTCAACATTTTACAGAAAGATAGACTGCAATAGTTTCTGTCAAAATGTTCTTAATCCAATAGTTTTGATTAGGTTAAATGGTTAAATTGATGTTTTTAAAATATAACTTCAAACCCTTGTTGAGCGGATTATGCTTCTTTTTATTCGCAAACATCCATTATTGATGGAATATTCATTGTTTCACATGAATTGAGATGCAGTCATATTTTTATCATTCCATATGGTATGGCATAGCGATAATCAATCATATCCCATTCTATACATCATACCCACTGCATTTGGGGTCTGGTGACCCTTCGTCAGGGGTCTCTATAAATAAACAATATAAATGTACTTCTGCATCGTTTCAGATACCTATCTAATTGGAGCACACAGTGAGAAAATGTGTAAAAACCAGGCTCAATTAAAAGAACCTGGAAAAAGTGCTGCATGCTTATTGTTTCCTAGCCAGAATCTGACCTCATGCCTGTCTTTACGCAACATGCTAATGTTGTTTTACACATGTGACAATCCCAAAAATTTGATGCCATGCTCTTACATGGGAAAGAAACAAGAGTGGTGCTCGCGTGTCTGTGTCCACATAAACGCCTCTGGTAATGATACCGAGTTCATTTAGGTGAGATACACTACCGAGTGCTTCAAGCCCATTTTGTGTATAACAGGAACCATGAGCCCCCCCCACACTCCGTAGCGTTGTAAAAACAAAAGTCAACAGCCTTTATTAGTCGGACATGCCGACTAGGTGGCACATGTTTGTGCCGTCACAAAAATTTATGATAGGCGTCTGTCCCAGGGGTGCACAAGGGAAAAATGCTGCGGTGCGCCAACTATTAACAGTGACCAAGTGCGAAATGTGATGCTCTTACCCGTGGGGGCTCTTAGTGAAATGCCGCCTGTTCGGTAGTGCCGAAACGCATCCCACGATGCCATGCGCAAAGTGATCAAACCACTGCATCCACGACCGCAGTCAGTCTGCCGGAAAGGGTTCATTGACAAAATAAGGACCCCCAAAATAGCCCATACAAAAATATTGTGACATAAATATCGATGTCAAAAATATCGTCATGCCATGCTTATCAAGTAAATTACAAAATATCGAGAAAAAAAATTGTTGTCACTAATATCGTTGTATAAAATATTGTTTCTTTAAATATATATCAATTTAAATAGTAAACATTAAATATATTAAATAATAACACTAATGTAAAAAAGAAAATATATGGAATGTTTTAAAAAAATATAACAATTACAATTATTTTCAAAAAGTAAAACACACACATATATTAATATATATATATATATGATGTGATATGATGTATGACACATTTTTGTCCATCAGCCTGGGTTGGAACCACAGCCCATAGTGCAAAACATGAGGCGCACGAGAGTAGTGCTAGAAAGCTGCAGCACTATCACAATCTGCCACTTGGCACTTGGCACTTGGCATTGCGCGATATTTTTCTAGTCTTTTCGCCGCATTTTAAAACATTAATTGTGCATTTAAATTAATTTACTGTATTTCAATGTCATTCTCACCAATTGTTTGATTATCATGTCACAATGAAACGAGAAGTTTTGAAGTCTGTTTTTTAACTGTTAAGACGTACCATTAACTTGCACATTTTTTCTATGTCTATTATCATACAGGAAGTGTTCATAATCTCACTCCCACTTCCGGGTCATTGTATGAATTTTTGACAAAGACTGTGTTGTCGAAACGCGTCAAAGTCAATAAATAAAATTTTCCACGAATCGTAAATCCTGAGTGCGACTTTTTCTTGTGCTCGAGTAGCACGAGGCGATTACAATATTACAGCGGGTCCAGCGCCCGCCTGTCAGCACCAACCTCAACTGGTGGACGAGATCGGAAGAGAGGCTGGACTTTGCTTGGAACTCTATTCTTACCCGATTCCCGCCGCCATCTTCATACTTGGGAGGTTTTCCCACTTTGGAATTGCCAAACAGGTATTATATGGAGGAAGTCTTTACGGGGCCGCTGCTGGTGCGGACAAACTCCAGGTCTGGGGGAATTCGCTACTAGCAGCCACTCGCACTTGACCCCCATTGCAACTGTGGCATTCCGGTGATTTGAAGAAACGGCAGGGGTACCTCTGTCCGGACCGATCGCAGCTGCGCCTGGTCTGTGATACAGGGGAGGATTTCCCGACGTGGCAAGAAACGGACACGGTGGAAGGAGGAAAGGTACATCATCTTGAGACCTATGCGTGGTAACAATGTGCGAAGCTATCCGCATGAGAGTGGACGAAGCAAGAACACTGTTCACGGAAACAGACACAGATAACCGAGGAGCCGCCACGAGGAACCAGGGTGGTGAAACCGGTGGTGACAAAACTTTGAAACAGGAATTAAACAGACTTGAAAAACTTTGCAAGAAAGAAATAAACCGCAGTTGGGAAGTGATATCACTGGACAACTACATTGAAGTGGGGCGGGTCCCAAGGGGGCTGAGAATCTTGGTGACCCCCACTTACCAAAATCCGAACCCGAAATTACTGGAGGAGTGGTCCGGTTTAATGGCGACGACATGTAAACAGATGCTGGGCCTTCTCTCAAAATACGCTGCAATTGAGCTGCAACAAATTGAGGAGGAGCTGAAACAGCTGCGTGAGGCGCTGAGCAAACTACCATCCCAAGAAGAGATCGCAAACTTTACCAAAGACATGGCGGTAAGGCTGACGAAATATGAAGATGGCATCAAGGCAAGGAAAAGGTGGAAATTCATAAGGGACAGAAACGACTATGCGCAAGGGCGCATCCTCACCTTTAGCCGGAAATATGACACAATCAGGAAGGATTACAAAAACATCGAGGCATTAAGAGCCCAAGAATCGGAAACCTCAGAGTCCAGCTCTCCTGCACCGTCGGACGAGGGGGACCGACCAGGAATACAAGGATCGGACAGAGGACCATTTACCTCATTGGAGGAATACTGTTTTATGCAACTAAGCCTTAGCGCCAAGAAAAGACCTCTACGGGGAAGAGGAAAAGGAGGAGGCAAAGATCCAGAAAAGGAAGGAACAGGAGAGGCGGTGAAGGCCAGCGACAACGAAACGCCACGTGGGAGAGGCATCAGGCGATCCAAAAGGAACAAATGAAAGGTGAGCAACCGAATTTCTCTATCATTAACCTTTCCCCTCATTGCATCACTCCTGAGGAAAGATCGGTCTTGGAACTGGGCCTTTCTTTCTGCCCCACAGCCAACATTGATTTCGCGAAAACGCGAATTGACCTTTTTCTTTTTATGCGCAAATTGAAACTTATGAAACTACACACTTTGCGTAATATCAGAGGCGCCAGCATCACTACTGAGGCAACAAGCACTGCCAATATTGTAGAGGAGGCGCTCTCTATCAGAGATATTGAAACTCTTGCCACTCTTATGGAGTTTGAGACAGGCATCAAGAACTGGACTACGGACCGTGACCTACTGATCAGTATGGATATGGAGGTCAGTAGGAGGTCTAGAAATTATTTTAAACCTAAGTCCAAGTTTAACCCAATAACTTTGCATGACGGAATTGACACATTCCATGAGACTATCCAAATGGATCTCCTGGAATTGTGGAAGAAACAACGAGATAACTTTGCCAGAAATCTCACACCTTCACAAAGGGTAGGACTACAGTCCCTGAAACAAGCAACAACCTTTGTGATAAAACCATCGGATAAGGGGGGCAATGTTGTCCTATGGGATATTAACAAATACCGAACCGAGGCAAAACGACAGTTGGAGTTTTCAGGAAGCTACTTGAGGTCCAGTGCGGCGAGGTACAATAAAACAATACAGGATTACCATCACCTGCTTACAGATTGGCAGGGGCGGGATATGTTGAGCCAAAATGAATTTCTTTTCCTACTGGTGCAGAAACCAGTGACCCCGGTCTTTTACCTATTGCCAAAGGTGCACAAGCACCCCACGGATCCTCCTGGCAGGCCCATAATTTCTGCCTATCAAAGCCTCCTAGAGAATACCTCTATCTATTTGGATTACTTCCTTTGCCCATATGTATTCAACTTGCCCTCAAACTGCAGAGATACCATGGACTTCCTGTCTAAAATACAGGAAATTCCGTGGAGAGACTCATACATCTTGGCAACCATTGATGTTGTTGCCCTATATACTTGCATTGAGCACAATTTGGGCATAGAGGCATGCAAATACTATCTGAGGGATAGGCCTTTGACCATGTATGATCACACTATGATATTGTTGCAGATGTTACAGTTTTGTCTCAATAACAATTGTTTCCTATTTGAGGACCAGTGGTATGAACAGTACACCGGTACAGCCATGGGAAGCTGCTTCGCTCCCAGTTACGCCTGTTTGTTTATGGGGTGGTGGGAGGCGGAGCACCTATGGCATGATGGAAATGTAACGTACTTGAACAACGTCATCCTGTGGACCCGCTACATAGACGATATTTTTCTGATATGGGAGGGTCCACAGGATGCTCTGGATAACTTTATCGAGGGTTTGTCTGTTAACAGCCTGAATCTCAAATTTACCAGCAGAACACACCCCACTACCATAGAGTTCTTGGATGTACAGGTTGAGGCCAAGGACGGGACACTACATACAACCTATATAGAAAACCTACTTCCGGTAACAGTATTCTACACTCACATAGTCACCATCCTACTGGACTGAAGAGGAGTATCCCCTATGGGGAACTCTTAAGAGCTAAGCGGAACTGCAGTTCTCCTGATTCTTACGAAAAGGAGGCCAAAAACATGCGGGTCGTTTTAGAAGCAGGGGCTACACAGGTAAAAACATTAGAACGCTATTGAGAAGGCAAGCGCCAGAGACAGGAACAGCCTACTTGTCCCAAAGATTAAGGAGACGGGGAAACAGGAAGTGAGACTGATCACTACATTCAATCATGCCTCACAAGATGTCCATAACATAGTGCGTAAACACTGGCACATCATCAAGAGTGATATCATAATGGGCAAATTGGTCAGTCCATCACCCCACATAACATACCGGAAGTGTCAGTCTCTGAAAGATCTTTTGGTACATAGTCACCTAACCGTTAAGAATAAAACACAAAACACATGGTTGAGGGAACTCCCAGGTTTCTATAAATGCGGGAGGTGTAAGGCCTGTAGTTGCAGTACAAATGTGAAAACCTTTAGTCTTCCCAATGGAAAAATGGGGAAGATACGTAATTTCATTAACTGCAATACTGAATTTGTTGTTTATGTTTTAACCTGTATCTGTGGCTTGCGCTATGTGGGGAGCACAATCTTCCCAGTTAAGAAGCGCATCCTTGAGCACCTCCGCGCAGTCAGGAATGGTGACATGTCATATGCAATAGCGAAGCACTGTGATCTAATGCATGCAAACATCAAAGATTTGAGTACTAAAATCACCTATTTTGGTATTGGCAGGGTCCCAGTGTCAGCAAGAGGAGGAGATCGGGAACGTCATCTGCGACGCCTGGAATCTGAATATATTGTTAAGCTTCGCAGAAAGACCCCCGGAGGCCTCAACCATGAGGAAGACCTCTACGTGCATTTAGGCTAGGGTGGCCGTTGCCGGATTTTGTCTGAAAGCATTCTGGTAATGCCTTCGAAAAGACGTCGCTTAATGCCTGCTCCCCCTCCCCTGCACCTATGTCTTGAGCGCACATTAATGAGTCTATTTGTACCTTAGATGGCCATTGCGGTAGGAGCGGCTGTTCCACCAATTAGCACTGGCATGTCTTTCCCATCCTCCTTCCCTGCACCGTTATATATACACACCTTTTTTGCCTTTTTTTGAAATGACCCACAGTGGGCCTGACACAGTGGTCTTCTCTCCTGTTTTAGACATTGCCCTGGTTTCAACCTAAAAACTCTGGCACTGGCCATTAATTATGATGTATGACAAATTTTTGTCCATCAGCCTGGGTTGGAACCACAGCCCATAGTGCGAAACATGAGGCGCACAAGAGTAGTGCTAGGAAGCTGCAGCACTATCACAATCTGCCACTTGGCACTTGGCATTGCGCAATATTTTTCTAGTCTTTTCGCCGCACTTTAAAACATTAATTGTGCATTTAAATTAATTTACTGTATTTCAATGTCATTCTCACCAATTGTTTGATTATCATGTCACAATGAAACGAGAAGTTTTGAAGTCTGTTTTTTAACTGTTAAGACGTACCATTAACTTGCACATTTTTTCTATGTCTATTATCATACAGGAAGTGTTCATAAGCTCACTCCCACTTCCGGGTCATTGTATGACTTTTTGACAAAGACTGTGTTGTCGAAACGCGTCAAAGTCAATAAATACAATTTTCCACGAATCGTAAATCCTGAGTGCGACTTTTTCTTGTGCTCGAGTAGCACGAGGCGATTACAATATATATATATATATATATATATTTATTTATTTCCATGTATCTAATTTAAAAAATATTATTAAACTAATCATTTTAATTTATATTATATTGTAATATTTTATTAAATGTAATAGTATAAAAATAAATATATATACATATATCCAATAACATAAAAGATTTAAAAAACAAACCATTTTAAATACAAATAAAAAATTAAACAACATAAAAAAATTACAATTTACTTCAAATATATAACATATTAAAAACAATAATTAGAAATATTATAATTTTAAATAAACAAAAACATAGTACTATAAATGTAAACAATATTAACTAGATTACAATTTTTACAATTAATACATATACTATTCCCATTACAATGTATACAAAAGTAGAAAAAGTGTTATACTCAAGAAGGGTAAAATGTACTATTCCCACTCCAGTAAGTGCAACAGTAAGAAAAGTGTTGGATTGCGGAGGGGTAAAATTTACTATTCCCATTCCAGTCAGTGTAACAGTAGGGAAAGTGTTGGATTGTGGAGGGGTTAAAATTACTATTCCCACTCCAGTCATGGCAACATTAGGTAAAGACAAGAGTTGTATTGCGGTGGGGTAAAACTTACTATTCCCACTCCAGTCAGTGTAACAGTAGGGAAAGTGTTGGATAGCGGAGGGGTAAAATTTACTAATCCCACTCCAGTCAGTGCTTCAGTAGCGAAAGTGTTGGATAGCAGAGGGGTTCAAATTTACTATTCCTACTCCAGTCAGTGAAACAGTGGGGAAAGTATTGGATTGCAGAGGGGTAAAATGTACTATTTCCACTCCAGTCAGTGCAACATTAGAAACAGACTAATTAACTTGAACAAAATAAATAATTTCAAAAAGATACTAAATAACAAAAAATATAAATATAAAAAAATACATTAAATATGTATTGCACTATTTAACGCATATGATAAATAATTACAAATATTATTATAATTAAAATACAAAACTATACTCTCAAATTGATATTAACAAATAAATACAATGTTATTTACATTTGAAAAGCACAACACAATTAACACATACAATAATAAATAACATATTTATGAAACATGATTAACTATTTTTACCTTTATTATTATTTAAATAAATTCCTACCCAATATTGCTACAAAGTACACAAGACATACCTAAAATCAAATCTTTAAATTGTATTATTCACATATTACATAACTAAATAATTTTTAAATTATTAATAATAATTGACAATTACTAAAATAATTATATTTAATTACCTACCCACCCTTTATCCATACAAAACAACAACCCACACATAATATATAAAATATATTATTTGAATAATTTTCATAATTAATTGTCAATTAAACAAATATTAATAACTAACTATACAAATGAATTATATTTAAGTAACTTCACTTCCTTTAATCCTACGAATGCCAAAACTCACACCTAATATAAAACATAAAGAATATTTTAATTACATATTTCACATAATTATTTATCATTTCAATAATTATTATAAATTAACATTCACTAATTATTATAATTAATTTCCTACACACCCGCTAACCATACAAAAATAACACACACCAAATATATATATGGTATTACACAATTTACATAATGAATTGTCAACAAATAATTATTATTAATCAGTTATAATTAATTTACTCCCAACCCTATACCCCTACAAAACACACAACCCACACCTGAAACTTAAGTTCAAAAAATTATTTATACAATTAACATAATTATCAATTAAATAATTATTATTAATTAAAACTTATTTATTAATTAATTATAAAACATTTACTTCCCACCCTATACCCCTACAAAACACACAAATCGCACCTTAAAGTTAATTTAAAAAAGAATTAATTATACAATTAAGAAATAATTAGCAATTAAATAAAAAATATGAATAAAAAATTAATTATTGATTAATTATAATTAATTTACTACCCATCTTATACCCCTATATTCTGCACAACCCGCTATAGTACTAAAAATGAAAAAAATATATACAGTTACATTTCAAAACTAGTATCAATTTAAAAACTATATTACAAAACATTAACAACAATTAAACAAACATTTCATAACATACACAATTAAAATACATACTAAAATACATAAAAAGAAATAAAAAACTGTGGGGGTCATTACGATGGTGGACGGTAAAGCCCTCCGACCGCCGTGCTTGTGGAAAAAAACACCTGCATGTTCCGCGGCAAAACCGGCGGTCACATTACGATGCAATGAATACAAAATCTGACCGCCGCGGTCGGATTCCACAAAAATCCGTCCGCCACGTCTGGAAAACCAGAAAATCCGACTGCGGCGGACGGAAATGCTGCGGAAAGCACCAAAAAGGCCGATCCTCACGCGGAATGACCGCAAGTGAAATTATGATAAGATGGCAGAGCAGGCGGAACGATCATTGTTTTCCGACTGCTGCGGTCGCGTGAAAAGATGAATAGCAGAGCAGGCGGAACGATCATTGCGTTCCGACTGCTGCGGTTGCGCGGAAAGAACAATGGCGGTCGAGTGCAACCACACAACAAGGCCTCCAAGTGTGCCTGTCCTTTCCGCTGCCCTCAAACACATTTGACACACCCCAATGATACACCCCCATGGTACTGAAAACCAAACAAATCCCAGGTCAACATGGAGCACACACCTGACAGGAATACCTCATTTTAACACACCCACATAGCTGAGTATAAAACCAACCCCTTCCCTGACCAGCATCCTTTGCACAACTCCAGCAGTGAAGGGCCAAACACCACAGCTTAAAGGAGAGGCAAATCATCACACATCACACCATCACAACCACCCACACCAACACTACCAACACACACCACACACATCTCCACCACCACCTTCCCACCTGCACTTGTCACTTATTTGCACATCACACACCATGGCACAGAAAAAAATGCCCAAATTCACAGACAATGAGTTGTCAGTGATGGTAGACGAGATAATTAGAGTAGAACCTCATTTGTTTGGAAGCATGGTCCAACAGACACCACTAGTCAGAAAAAATCAAATGTGGGAAAGGATAGTCAACAAAGTCAATGCAGTAGGGACCACCCTGCGCACACTGCGTGACATCAAGAAGAGGTGGCATGACCTAAAGACAAGGGTGAATTACTGTGCCAACAAGAACCATGAGGCGTCTCAGAGGACTGGCGGTGGCCCTCCCATTCCACCACTAACATTCACTGAATGGGAGGAGAAGGTGCTTGCCATACTGCATCCAGAGAGTCTCACAGGAATTGCTGGGGGAGTGGAGGCTGGTAAGTACCAACAAATGTATCCCATCACACTGCCATGTACTGTCTTGCACAACTATAAAGCTACACTTTCTAGACCTAAATGCACTTATGGTCAACACACTCTTCCCAACACATGCCTCACATATCTATAATTTCCTTCCTCAGATTCACTTCAAATGTAGGTAGCAATATTTTCATGGGGGTATGTGTGCAGGCAGCCAGCACTACAACTCCCACCAGGCACCCTTGACTCACAGCTGAGCAGGATGGAACACTCACCCCACCCAAGAGCCACGTGTAACCTATTCCCTTCCTCTGCTCCACTTCACACGGAGGTAGCCTTCTCAACAGGGAGGGGGGTGTGGATAGGTAGCCAGCCCTACAACTACCATCAGGCACCCTTGTCCCACAGCTGAGCAGGATGGAACACTCCCCCACCCAAGAGCCATGTGGCAGCCATTTCATTGCTCTACTCCACCTTACAGGTAGGAAGCCTTCTCATGCTCACTTGCATCACCCCTGAGCAGGATGGAACACTCCCCCCACCCAAGAGCCATGTGGCAGCCATTTCATTGCTCTCCTTCACCTTGCAGGTAGGTAGCCTTCTCATCAGGGAGAGGGGTTTGTGGATAGCTAGCCAGCACTACAACTCCCATCAGGCACCCTTGTCCCACAGCTGAGCAGGATGGAACACTCACCCCACCCAAGAGCAGTGTGTAACCCATTCCCTTCCTCTGCTCCACTTCACAGGGAGATAGCCTTCTCAACAGGGAGGGGGGTGTATGTACAGGCAGCCAGCACTACAACTCCCATCAGGCACCCTTGTCCCACAGCTGAGCAGGATGGAACACTCCCCCCACCCAAGAGCCACGTGGCAGCCATTTCATTGCTCTCCTTCACCTTACAGGTAGGTAGCCTTCTCATGCTCACTTGCATCACCCCTGAGCAGGATGGAACAACCCTCCCCCCACCCAAGAGCCATGTGGCAGCCATTTCATTGCTCTCCTTCACCTTACAGGTAGGTAGCCTTCTCATGCTCACTTGCATCACCCCTGAGCAGGATGGAACACTCCCCCAACCAAGAGCCATGTGGCAGCCATCTCCCTCCACTGTGCCACCTAACAGGTATGTAGTCAGCACCTGCACCCTGTCATCCTTCCCAAAATGCATGGAGACATATGACCACCACATCCCTCACCTGTTAGCCAACTCTGTACAGATCAAAATGTCACATCCAGTGCGCATACAGCTAAGCACATGTAAATGTCACAGCAATTACACTTTGAATCACAAAGTCACATGAGAAATAAAATCAGGGCACAATCATGCAAAGCACACAATGCAATGTGTAATTCCCATTGTTGGAGAGCATGAAGGCTCATATGAACCCAACGCATGCATGGTCAATCTGTCAAAAAAATAAAACCACATGATTTCAAACCAATATTAACTAATGAAATCATTAAGATTTGGCTTAGCTGAAACAGATTCTCAGAAAAGTCTACAATATCCAAGCATAAAACAAAGTGGATGTGCACAAAGTTGGTAGAAGATAACATGTCCTTGTAAACACACTATATGTACATGTCAAATGGTTGTTATTTACATGTCACAATAATAACAAGTCATGTATGCACCTCTACATCATGTCATGATGCTGAAAATCTTCTACCAATACCAAGTGATTGCCATGGTAAATGTTTGGCGTATCAACTGAAACATCCAAAACTGGGTCACCAAGGTTGTGGAGTGTACTTACCTGACAATCTAACCTCTGTCCAACAGAAGATTCACAAGCAATAGCTGGTGAAAACACCACCAATCAGCAGAGCCAGTCTCCCCCCCGAACGTGAACTCTCTGATGCTGATCTCTATGTTTCTCGGATGAGGAGCAACAACCTGGCTCCTCAGGACTGCCAGGGCGCACTCCGTCTCAGGGCCTCATTGTCCCCACCACCACCACCACCACAACTATCAACACACCAGCGACAACCACTACGCTGACCCCTGCTACAACGACCTGTGCTGCAGCCACCTCCATCATCACCACTGCTGCCTGCAACACTGTCCCTGGCTCAGTGGTTACCATCACCACCACACAAGCCGAGGATGCCGGAGATAGTGTGCGGGTGCGTCGACAGCCAATGCCACAGGTCCATGTCAGCAGGGCAGGTGGGAGGGCAACTGGGGGACAATCACATGAGGACACTGAGACAGAAGCCCTGGCCACCGTTGCAAGAGTCCTTGGTGCGTACCAACAGAACTGTGTGAGCTCCACCTGCTGCAGAGGTCCATGGACACACGAATGGGACAACTTGTGGCTCTTATGGGCCAGCTTGTGGGTGTTCTGAGGGACATACATGCTGCTCAAATGACGGCTCAACCCCCCTCCAGTGGCCAGCCTGCTGAAACTCCCACCACCTCAGCTGCGGACACAGAGATGGGTGAGTTGCATACAGTGATTCCTCAGACACCTCTGAGCCTGCAGCAGAGGCCCCCCCCTGCCAAACGCAAGAGGGGACATCTGAGAAACACCACGGGAGGATAACGTGGCAAAGCACCAAGCCAAGCCAGGTCACTGAGCCAGCCATGATGGCACATGTGTTGTACTGAACATTGACTTTGTTGATTATCCAATCCCACATTGCCATGTTGATGGCAGGAGTTTGTTGGACTGTGTAATTATATTATTGTGGGGACTACTCTATTTGTCTCCTTTACCATCACTGACAACTCATACACTCACTATGCACAAATTACCTATCATTCACTTTAAATTTAACACAATCTAATAGAAAATAAACACTATTTACACACCTTTGTGTCAGTACCATGTTTATCACAGTATGTACAATCTCAACTCTGATTCCAATGTACCACAGGCTCTGATTGTGACGAGACATTGATGGGGCGGAGGAACCTAGAAAGACACAAGAGGATGACATTGACTTGTCATATTATGGCATTACAGCAACAACACACCACTAGTCAACACCGTACAAGATTCATCACACATAACAATGACCAACACCATCAACATAGACATGAGGTAAGTGGAAACCAATACACTGTGCCACACACATCAGCCCTTAGCAGTGAGCCAACAACAGCCAGCATCCAAGCACATCATCTATGATTCGCCACTAACAGCAAAGCCAACAGACATTGTCATAGTTGCTCAATGGTAACTTACAATCAAGGGAAGTAGTTGTCGATGAGCTGTTGACGCAGGTCAACTACTTCCTCTTCTCCACTATCATCGTCACTGGGCATGTGTGGATTTGCAGCGGGGGGCATCTGCTGCTCATGATCGTCCAGAATCAGGGGGATCTCTTTGCGCAAGGCAAAGTTGTGGAGCATGCAGCATGCAACTATGATCTGACACACCTTTTGGGGAAAGTAGAGTAGTGCACCACCGCTCTTGTCCAGACACTGAAATCTAGCCTTCAGAAGTCCAAAAGCATGCTCCACTACACGACGTATCCTCCCATGGGCATCATTGAAGCGGACTTCCCCTGGGGTCCTTGGATTTCTCAGTGGGCTCAGCAACCAAGGCCGGTTGGGATACGCAGAGTCACCTAGTTGTGAGAAACACAGACCAAGTTTGTAATAGAAATAGTTGAGGAGAACAGCATGTCACACATACAGCACACTACTTGACACAGCTTACTCACGAACAAGCCACGCACGCTCCGGATGCAGATTTGCCATCAATTGTGGGATGATGCTGTTACGCAGTATGTCGGAGTCATGTGCAGAACCCAGATATTTGGCACATACATGGGAGATAATCATATCCGCTTGGCATACCACTTGCACATTAATTGAATGGTAATGCTTCCTGTTACGGTAGATGTGCTCATGTGCCTGTGGTGGAACTAGGCCAACGTGTGTGCAGTCAATGGCTCCAACAACATTAGGTATGTGACCAAGGTCATAAAATTTCCCCTTCACATCTGCCAATTCATGTCTCCTTGGAAAGTGGATGTAGCAGTCCTTGTAGGTCAACAATGTGGACAGGACATCACGCAACTCCATGCTGAACATAGGTTGAGACATCCCACCTGCGATGGCCACCGTGTACTGAATCGAACCAGTGGCAAAGAAATGCAGGGCGGCCATCACCTTTACTGTTGGTGTCAAAGCTGTTGGATATGTCCTGTGAGGCCTCAAATGGGGCTCCAACTGAGCACCTAGCTCTTGAAGGGTAAGGCGATTCAGACGGAATTTCTTTATGATGTCCTCATCCTCCATGTTCTCCAGCTCTGGAAAAGGCCGATACACAGGTGGTCGTCTCCTACGTATTCTGGCAGAGGACACATGTAAATATGAGTCAGAGATGAGATGTGGCAAACTTCTTACATAATGACTAACACAACCCTAACATTGACAGGACTTTAAAAACAGCTTAATGCACAAGTCACTTGCACAGACACCTTGATCTCCTGTAGTCATTCATGTAGCCAGGATGTACATACTAACTACTGTCAAATCTGAATCAGACTATGTGAATGGTATATGGTACACTCCTACATCTTGTGTCACCAGCCCTGTGTGTAGCTGACACAGCACATGTGGCAAACAGCAACAATGCTTAGTTGTACGTAGCTGCTGTCACTGCACAACCTTCTTGCTTTAGTCACACTAAGCACAACATCATTACAAAATGAGCACAGTGAGTGTAAGCTGGACAACTATCAATATAAATACAGCACTGTATAGAGTGATATATGCACATTATGTGGTCAGTCCATCATGACGGTGGGATGAGTTACCATTTCATACATTGGCACGTTCACACAAATGACAAGCAATTCTACATGAAATCTGTATACATGCCCACATGGATGAAATTTGACATGTGAGTAAGGACATACCAATGCATTTAATCACGTGTACTGACATGACATGTGTGGGCATACTTGAGTTAAATGTCACACTCTCAATTCACTTTTCAACGAGCTGAAATTATTTTTTGTAACTGTATAGGGATCAGTGATGCAATTTGCTAAGCGAGAATGCTATTGCACAATGTGTTTACATGTGCGGTAGGGGTGCTCTGCCACTGCAGTCACAGGTATTGGCCACATTTGAATGATGCAGGATAGCGGTGGACACCACCTGGCCCCCGCGGGGTGACACCGCCTATGAAAATAACATTGCAGCCAATGGGAACCACCATCGCGGTAGTGCCTTTCAGTTTTGAAACCCACGGTAGGCGTGCGCCGCCACTGCGGTCACAGGCATTGGCCACAATTGAAAGATGCCGGATTGCGGTAGATACCACCTGGCCCCCGCGGTGTGACACCGCCTATGAGAATAACATTGCAGCCAATGGGAACCGCCATCGCGGTACTGCCTTTCAGTTTTGAAACCCGCGGTAGGCATGCGCCGCCACTGCGATCACTGGCATTGGCCACAATTGAAAGATGCCGGATTGCGGTAGACACCACCTGGCCCCCACGGTGTGACACCTCCTATGAGAATAACATTGCAGCCAATGGGAACCGCCATCGCAGTAGTGCCTTTCAGTTTTGAAACACGCGGTAGGCGTGCGCCGCCACTGCGGTCACAGGCATTGGCCACAATTGAAAGATGCCGGATTGCGGGAGACACCACCTGGCCCCTGCAGTGTGACACTGCCTATGCGAATGTCATTGCAGCCAATGGGAACCGCCATCGCGGTAGTGCCTTTCAGTTTTGAACATCGCGGTAGGCGTGCTCCGCCACAGCCATTGGCCACAATTGAAAGATGCCGGTTTGCGGTAGACACCACCTGGCCCCCGTGGTGTGACACCGCCTATGAGAATAACATTGCAGCCAATGGGAAACGCCATCACGGTAGTGCCTTTCAGTTTTGAAACCTGCGGTAGGCGTGCTCTGCCACTGTGGTCACAGGCATTGGCCACAATTGAAAGATGCAAACCAGGCAGACCAATTGCATCAGCAGAGTGCCACTGAAACAACCCTAGGGGCCTATAAATGTCTGTGAGATAGCCGCACCTGTCACTTGCATTCAGAAACTGCTGCCTGCAATTCATCACCACCAACTGCTGCTGTACCTCTACTCTGGACCCAGTCATGGCACGTACAGAGAACAGCAGGGCCCGTCCCTTCACCACAGAGGAGCTGGAGGTTCTGGTGGACGAGGTCCTTGGCCAGTACGGGCGGCTATATGGTGCTCCAGAGGTACTGGAAAGTGTATGAGTAAAAGTTTTAGAGTGCTCAGAATGCTCACACGATGTTACTGTACACTAGTATGTGCCTGTGAGTGCAAGCCAATGTTCATGCATTCAGATTTTGCCAACAGCATGGTCCATACATGACCTAGAACTTTTTGCACTTGAGTATGTGGGGAGGATGGCAACATAGACACTGGTGCAGCTCTATTGAAGCCAAAGATCACACATGTTGTTCTGAGACTGGGTAATGTAAATGTGTGAGACACTGCCTAGCATGATGACTTCACGTCAATGGGGTGTATAGCCTTATTCCCACAGATCCCTGACTGCATGCAATGATGTAAAGGACATACTGTGGTTTAGCAGTTATACAGTTACACTGCTGATTTGAGACACTCGAACTCTGAACACACATTCGCTGTGCCATGTAATGTCATAGTTCATTAAATGTTCATATGCTCATTTGTGACATTTCAAATGTAAATTGGCCAGAGTGTACTGAATAATGTGTGTACTGCTTTCAAATTGACCCTATGGAGATGTGGACATTCTGCACAGGAGTACAAGGCCTGGATCTATCACTATTTCTGGTAAATCACCTCTGACACATCTGCTAAATGTACGGTTGCTTGTCATCCTTCTTTTGATTCCATAATGTGTAGAGTCTCGCATGTGTATGCACTGTTTCACCATTCTCATTGTACATGCATGTGATTTCTGTGATGGACCACGTTTTTCCGCAGTAAAAAGCCCTCAGGCCTGCCCAGTAAATGCACAATGTTTCACGGACCCATCACTAAAAGGACTTAGAAAAACATATGTGTTGTCCACCATCCTAGTTTTGAAGGAGATACACAAGACAGGCCTACACCTTGTGACAAGAGTGTGAAAATGTAAGATCAGTTACCTAATTGTGACCTCCATGACACGTGTAGCTATGCAATGGTTAAGGACATTAAGGGGTGTGTAGTGTAAGACACAGTGAGTCTGACCACTACACAGCATTTACAGTGTATCGTATGTCATGCTCACTCACATAGTGCATCACAGCTGAGGCCCATTTTCACATTGCTTTCTGTGCTGGCACTCTGCATGTGTATGAGATGGGCATGTAGTGTGTCCATCATCATAGATGTATACATTGCAATGATATGGCTTGATCCAAGTGTACTATGTGACATGGTGTTTGGGCTCTGCTCTCCATTGATGTATCTGTGTGCTATGTGTTTACATGCTCCTGTGCTGTCACACAGTGTTACACAACACAGTGTAACAAAAATTCCTCTTCTTGTCTCCCATGCCTACAGCTCAAGGTCCATCAACGTAAGGCCATATGGAGGGCCATTGCCTGCAAGGTGCGGTCCCTGGGGGTCTCAAACCGACACCATACACACTGCCACAAGAGGTGGGATGACATCTGCCGCCTCAGCAAAAACGTTGCAGAAATTACGCTGGGGCTGGTCCCTCGAAGTGGCAGGTAGGCGCGCAGGAGCATGACACCACTAATTGCCCGCATCCTGGGAGTGACACAGCCAGAGCTGGATGCACATTTGAGGGCCCAACAGCAGCACGTTGGGGGTGAGTTTTGTGCTAAGAGTGACTTTGTGCATGAGTGACTGCTTGAATCCCAGCCCAGAACAAGTGCGGACCTCTGTGATGTCTGTAGTGTGATGCAATGGCTCCTAAAAGTTGGGGGTGAGTATTGTGCTAAGAGTGACTTTGCGCATGAGTGACTGCTTGAATCCCAGCCCAGAGCAAGTGCGGACCTCTGTGATGTCTCTAGTGTGATGCAATGGCTCCTAAGTAGCCTCAGTGTTAGGTGCAGAGGTTCTGCATCTGTACAACATTTTGTTTCTCATGTGGGAAATCCATGAACGTTGTCATAGCAAGTCATCTTGACATGTTTTCATCTCACATTTTGTGAATGTTGTCTGAACTGAGACCTTCCTACACAGGAACATTTGTTGTGTGAAGTGTGTAACCCAGTACACTTGTCCGGCTTGTGTGTGCTGTGTGGCTACGACAATAGTGTGCTCATGTGATGATGTGTAAGTGGCTAGATAAATGCACAAATGTGGACTCAGGTAGCAGTGAGTTTGTAGAGGTCACACCTGTCCCATGGGTTGTGTTTTTCACAATGATAGAGATGACAGCATCACTGCAAAACATATTAGCCAAATATCAGCAGCATGGCATCACATGATGTAATTTCCTGCCACAGTGACAGCAAGTGCACACAGGTGCTGATGGGGTAGATGGTGATGATTGCAGTGATGCATTGGCTGATTTGTATTTGCCAATTGTGCACATGGCAACATGACTGGGATGGTTATGGTCTGGAATTTAAATGCAATGTTGCTGAACCAGGCTATTGTGAGATTGTTTTGGCACTAGGGCTTAACATGGTTGGATGTGATCAGTGTGTAGGGCAAATTGTGATGTGACTGAGGTGTTGTACTGTAATTTGATAGATACAAAGAAGCAAATGTTACTCAGAGTGTCAGTCCTCAGTATGTGTGCATTGTGGAGGGGTGTCCATGTGCATCAGTGCATGGTGAAGTTGTGGCTACTGCTTTTAATCAGTGAGTGAATTCTTGGCACATTGATGTGTCATCGATGTCATCAGTCAGCACAACGTAGTGATGTCATATGCCAGACCCTAGGTATTGGCACATATTAGCTGTCCTAATGGAGGCCACTCACAACTTCATCTACAGAAGGCACTATCATGCCTTGGATCAATGAAGGCCTGTCAGGCAATTGGTAAGATGTTGGTATGTGACATGTCACAACACTTGAAGGCCTTGCATTACATTGCCCTTATCATGCTATTGTGCATTGTCTATGTGACTACATTGTTAAATGGGGCTTTTGAGCACTTAATTCCCAAAACAGATGTGTCCATGTGACATATGCAGCAGTGTGAGTCTCAGAGACATCAACTGGCAGTGAACAGCAGTGAGCATCATGTTAGTGTGCATTTAGAGATGTGTGCTGTGCACTTCAAATAAATTGATACATCTACAAAGTTGACACCAATGTACAACTATAGTTGTGCTTCAGTGCCAAACATAGTGGATTTAAGGAGGTAATATCACTTGCAAATGGATAGGTTTTACTTTGTATAGGTGGTGTTCAGTGTAATATACTTCAAATGTGACTGAGACAACATATTTGGATGTGTAGCTATCTTACCTATAGGCACGTAGGTGTGCCTACAGACAATTGTATGTGATGTTGAAATGTAGGTACATGCACAGCAATTTGGCTGTGTCGACGCAACATGGAGCATGACTATCGACTAAGCGAACAAGACACCATACACCATCACCACAGCACACAAAGAGCACAGATGACCGCACCACAAAAAGCCCATCATAGAACACTCAGAGACATAAGGACAAAAAACATGCTTCCACATTGCATTCGTCAGATTCCTCACCCTCCAAGAGCACTCCCATCCCCACACCTGATCTGAAACCCACACAAACACTTGCCCTGTCTGCCATGAACCTGGTGCCTGCCACAACTGCCCGAAAACACCTTCTGAAGGCTGTTTTACCTAAAGCTTTGACTCCCACCCACACCCCTGTGAAGCGTGGTCAAGAGAGCAAAGTGGGCAGTGTACCTCCACAACAGGGGAGGCAGAGGAAAAGGCAACCCCCACCCCAGCGTACAACCAGGTCTGGCAAATTCCCACGGTAAGTTCCACCACCACCACCTGCTATACTTTCGGGGAAGAGGGAGGCTGTTGGGGCCACCTCACTTCTCAGTTGTGGCAAGGCACTTGGGGGATATCAGAGCCCCAAACAATTGAGACCCAGCCCTCCTCATTCACCATCAGCCACTGAGCCTCCACACAGCATGTCTCCGCCTCCCCGTGCCACAACTCCACCCGGTCCAACCAGCCCTCAAGCTCCCACATCCATGGATCCCTCTACCTCTGCCAGTTCTCACCCTCCCAGGTCCAGTCCTCCGACTAGCCCAGACAATCAGCCCCCTCCCAGTTCAACTTCCACACAATTCTGAGGCCAAGTCCCCCTTTTCACCCCATACCTCCCTGAGCGGTGCCTGGACTGCACATTTGAGGCCCCTATCCTGGGGTGATTCCCATGGCAGTGGACTGGATTACATATTTTTTGTGCAAGTTTCCATGCACACATGTGGGGACTTTAAATTTGGACTGGCAGTTGGCCTTAATGTTTTGCAATTTTGATGCTGATACAGAGTTTATGTAATAAAAATATTATATATGTTGTGAGCTTTGTCGCTGGCCTTGCTAATGATGCTGTGCAATGTATGTGTATATGTTCATCTGTTACATGCTCTGTATGCCACATTCACATTGGCATCTACTTGATTTTCTTTTGCAGAGGTTGCCAGAGGTTACAGCAACTTTTGTGCTTCTTGAGTTAGAGGCTTGAGGGGGCAATGATGGTTGTCTGTGATGATCTACTCTTATCCTAATCATTCTATTGTCAGGTCTCCAATTTTGTACACATGTCATATTTGGATGCTGTACCACAACAGAAGAAAATTCTATTCACATGGTGACTTGAGGGGTGGACAGGGTCCATCATATCTGTGGAATCTATCTTTTTTTCCCATAAAACATTTTTATTAGGACTTGCAATAGCAACATTTGCGACATGACACAATAATATGACAGTTTTTTGTTCATTATACATTGTTTTCAACCATAGACAAACATTATATCGTGTATACATCGTGGGCCTGTTAGTGAATGCTTATTATACCAATCTAATCATCATCGTCTGAAAATGGTTCTATGGCTGGTGGGGTACAGATGCCTCCCCTGAATGTGGAATCTATCTTGATGTGTACACACCAGTGTAGATGTGTAGTCATCTTGTGTAGGTCTGGCTTCATAGTTACATGGGTACATTTGAATGTGTGCACTTGAGTACTCATACAGTGTGATTGTCCTGTCATTAGCTGAAGTATTGATGTGTATGTGCCCTTGAGCATGACCCTTACACACATGTATGATCCAGTTGATGAGTGCCTGTTTGTTTACATGATCAGACACCTGCTGTAGATTGTGGGCAACTGTATGAGTTTTTTCCCGTGCAATGTGCAGTGTGTCGGTGTGACCTGGCAGTCCAGGGTACACCTACTTGTTGTCCACATCATTTGTGAGTATGCAGAGTGTGTCACTGCGATGTCTGTGTTGTGAGTTTTGGGATCAGCCATGGCTCTTGCTTACCTTTGTTCTCACTGTGCTGACTGGCTCAGGCAAACAAACATTATAAGTGGCTTTTCACATACATTGATGTCAATTTACACTTTATTTTGTCCACTATGTGATATGCAGAGTCATACCAGCCCCAAGAAGACCATTTGATGCCTACACATTGTGAGTTACTCCTCTATGTGTTTTGCTCTGTACACTCCTCACCTGTACAATACTAATGTATACACCACTTCAGTCTAATATGTTCCACTCCATGCCTTGGCAGTGTTTGGCCCTCCCCACCACTCCATGGTGTGACACTATACTGTGGGAGGATGATCTGTGTCCAGAACCATAGTGCCCCTCAGCACTGTTTCACAATTTGTTATGTGCTATTTTATTGTACTTGATTTCAGTCATGGTTGCTCATGTACAGTACAGATGAGTTTCCAGCACAGTCCTCTAGTCAGGTTCCATGCATATGTGTTAGCCTGAGTTGTGCAACATTAGTTGATAGCTAAAGTGTGTATCTGTTTTCTGAGGTACTGCTACCCATCCTGGGTGTGAAGTGATCTGTGTGATGTGATGATTTGTGATGTTAAAGCTCATGGTGTTGAAATCAGATATGTGTGATAATGGTTTTAGTGGTGTTCACACACTACTTACTGTGCATGCACTGATGTCAGTGGATGTTGCATTGTCCTTGCCAGGTGTGAGTCCCCCTGATGTCCAGCTGAGATTGCTATGTGATGTGTTTGGAAGTGCATATGTTATGAATTTGTTGTTGAGGGATGCAGTCTTTGTCCTGTGTTGGCTCTTTCTACTGACAGGCCCATGTGTATTGTGATGTCTTTTTGGGCATGACATTGTGTGTGAGGAGTTTGAGTATTTGAATGCATTCTGATGTGTGTTGGATTTGTACTATGCATTAATTGTGTGCATGTCACAAGCGGCAATGTGGACTCTTGTTTATTTGCTTGTTTTGTGTGGACTATTGTGCTATGGCCTCCTATATTTGAACAGTCACTTGTCAGGATTGTGCGTGTGAATGCTTCTGCTACACATTGACAGCATGCTCACTTTGTAACCGGTGGAGTGTCTATGTCTGTGTTTGCAGATTTGTCTGGTTGCACACAGTTTGTGTTTATATTTGACATTTGTTCATGTATTTTGGGATTAGTTTGGATGATGCTGTCTGTGCAGTTGGCCAGAGGAAACATATTATCTATTCCAGGGTTGTCTAGGATCACATTGCCTATCCACTCTTTTACTGCACATGTCCATGCTAGTTAGACTTCTTTTGGTGTGATTTGTGATACATGTATTTGGCAATTGGTTAGAGTTCAGCATTGGATCAGACATCCCTGAGTGGAACTCAGACATTTGTAGCTACACACTAGGGTGTAGAATTGGGTATCAGCGAACTCATAGGACCTTATTTTGACCTTTATCAGAAATTGTCCCAGGTGTAGAGCAGTGAAGGTGGAAGATGGGTAGGTGAGGGGTATGTATGAAGGTCATAGTTGAGTTTGACAGTCAGGGAATGTCACTGTGAGCAATGAGTGTTGTGCTGGTGGCATACACATGTCACGATAGTTGATGAAGATGAGGGGCTGGTCACTGTATGGCTTATAACAGTTCATCTGATTCTGGTCCAATGCATTACTTGCATTACTGTATCACAGGGATACTGCACAGACGTTACTTTCATACCATTTTAATCTCTGTGCCAATTATGTATTATTTGATGTCCAAAGTGTAGTATCATATGTGGTACCTCTTGAATGCCATGTACATATGGTACCAGTAATTTCTCCATGCCTTTCCTGCACTGTGCCCTCCACTTTATAATAGTTTACTTGTTATCATGCAGTGCTGCTGACTTATGGTTTGTGTATGAGGCAGAGTTTAAGTGTGTGAGCTGTATCAAGGACTTAACATGCAGACAGAACATTTCCAATGTTGTTAATGTGCACAGTGACTCTTCATTTCTTCAATTGCTCACTTTAATTCATGTGAGTGGAAGGCAGGTGTGAGGAAGAGGAAGGTTGTCCTGAGTCTCAGGTCAGGGTTTCCTGCTGTCAAGATGGACTCTTCCTGACACTTAGGCATTCATTCAATACTTTATAGTTGGTGCTACCTTTGTTGAGGTAGAGTAATGGTGTGTAGGTGTTCTGTGAGTTGGCAGTGTAGTCAGTGTTGTTGATGTACTGGACATACCATCATCAAAATTCTTTATTTCGATCACAAAGATCTTAAAAAGTACACTGCACAGAATAAAAACAATTTCATATTATAGTTGTTAAAATTTGAGAAGCATAAAATAGATTAAAAAAACAGGGAGGATAAAAACAAAGACAAGAAAAGTACATTGGTTCATACAGTACATTTAGAGCGCCTAATCTATAGTGCATACCAGTATCTTGCAAGGCCGTAAACTATTATTCTGCGTGTATCAGTGCACAATATTCTCAACATCTCGAGGTGTGGCCAGGGCCGGCCACTCTACATAGCGAAATAATCAATTTTTCCTCAGAAATATATAATGTGGACAAAAGAAAAGTAAGTGCACAATAGATTCTGAACAGGCTTTACACGCTGGGCAAAGATCATCATTGTATACATTACTGCGCCACTTAATACAAAACAATTTTGTAGGTAAAATTTTGTAGCAGAACTGTAAAAATAGTTTACGTGCTAGAGGGGGAACAATCTCATCAATGGTATCCTCGAAGCAAGAAGCAGATTTAAAATTAAGAAAGTCAAGAGTCAGACTAACCTCAGTTTTAGCCAGGTCCTTTTCAAGTACTACGTCCCAAAAAGTCGCTTTGAGCTTAGCCCTTGAAATAAGGGCCAGACTTTCCGGGTTTGTCCAAAACGCCTCCATCCCAAGCCTCCCCAATAGATTCCTCAGAGACCTAAACCAAGGAATCGATGTTACCTGACGTAGTTTCAGAAGGCCAAGCAAAGCCTCTCGATAGGATGCAAGTTCTGCCACAGACCACAGACCACAACCTATACCAGAACATAAGTAGTTTATAGCTCAGCTTGTGTGCCAACTTTCAATGAGCGAGGTCCAAGAAAAGGGGGGTCAAAGGAGTACTCGAGGGGAGGTCTACCAATGATCTAAGAAAGCGATTTTCAATAAAAGACAGACAATCTGTATTCCCTGTGCCCCATAATTCCGCTCCATAAAGTGCCCCCCCTAGAACCTTGTTGTTATAAATTTCCAGAGCTGGAGCAACTTGCCTGGACAGCGTTTTCTTGTGAATTCTACTAAAATGGGCAATCTGCTGAATTAGTAGCAATTTCACTTTCTCGATGTGGGAGGCCCAGCTAATTGAGGGAGTCAGGCGAATACCTAAATAATCAAAAACATCAACTTTCTCTAGTTTACTGCTACCAACGAGCACAGGTCTATTAGAGGATTTAGCCACTCCACCAGAGAAGATCATATATTTTGTTTTAGCCTCATTAAGCTCCAGACCCCTCTTGTTGCAGAACCTTGTAAAATCGTTCAACAGTTGCTGTAACCCCTGTGGAGTTTTAGAGATTAAAAGGGTATCATCGGCGAAAAGTAGAGCAGGTGCTCTTCTTGCGCCGATTTTAGGGGCATCACAGCCATCTCTATCTAAAAAATCAACCACCCCGTTGATAAAAAGAGTAAAAAGAGTGGGAGCTAGCACACATCCCTGTCTCACTCCACATTGGACAGGGAAAGTTTCCGTAACCTGATTGTTCTCCCCCCACCTAACCTGTGCTGTGTTTGATGAGTGTAGTCTAATTAAAACATCTAAAAGATTTTCCGGGAGGCCCATCTCTTTTAAAACTCTCCAGAGGTTAGTTCGGGGGACTAGGTCGAACGCAGACCGTAAATCAACAAAGGCCACGTAAAGCTTCCCTCCTTTAACAACAACTTCCTTCCAGTAAATACAGAGAAGGCGAAAGGCCTGGTCCAGAGTGCTAATTTTGGCTCTAAAGCCCGCTTGAAAGTCACTCAGGATTTGTGTTTCTACAATCCAGTCCTGTATCCTGCCTAAGATCTGTTTGCAAAAGATTTTCTGGAGGGAATCAATAAGGCTAATTGGCCTGTAGCTAGCCGGGTTTGCTCTTGTAGATGGGAACTATTTCAGCTATCTTCCACGAAGGGGGAATAGCAGCACCAGACAAAATGGAGTTAGTGAGCAGGTTAATGTAGGAGCCCCAGAGAGTAATATCCTCTCTGTACAAGTCATTAGAAATCCTGTCAGGGCCGGGGGCATGTGCAGGGACACATGAGCAAATTGCGGCCTGCGTTTGCTCAATAGAAAAAACAAGAGCATCACCAGCTTCGCCGGGAACTTCCCCCCACCAGTCACTAGCTTCCTCTGTTACCGTGGAGCGTGATTTATAAAGGGAACCATAATGCACTACCCACTCCTCGGGCTGGACTGTAAAATCCAGGACCGGCTTATTACCCTTGGAGTCTTTAGCTGTCAATGCACTCTGCAAGGAGGACCACAGAGAACCCTCCCACTCCTTCTTGGCTGTCTCCATTACCCGCCTATACTTGGCTCTAACAAGCCGCTACCTCCGGGCGTGCTTTAAATTTTCCTGCACGTTCAAGCGCCCCCTTTGCTTTCCTGCAGTCCTGATTGAACCAAGCAACCTGGGGGTCAGACCTCAAAAGTGCGCCATTCCCCCCTTGGTATGAGCTTTACGCAGCTGGCTTAGAATATCCCTAATCTAATTGGATATTGACTCATGGCGGGGTCCCAATATCTCCCAAACTTAATTAGGGGAAAATTTAGCTAGCTCCTCTAGTTCCAGTTGCACTATGCCTTTTACTACATCGAGAGCCTCAGGATGTTCCCCCACCCAATCCCATCTGATTGATCTCTGATTATTTGTAATTGAGAGGACACCCAGCTCAGGACTACCTCTAATGTCCGGTTCTTGAATACCCTGCTTGATAAGGGAGAGGGCAAGCGCATTATGGTCACTGTCAGATCTTTTAATTACTACAATATCGTCGACTAATGGCCAGAGTTTAAGAGCGACCAAACAATAGTCGATTCTACTTACGTGACCAGGTCTGTT